>JAECXF010000305.1:600000-1063385 GCA_018151655.1 Drosophila bocqueti
TTTCTTGACCAGTGTGCGATACCCAAAATGGGGATTCCCAAGCTACATCTGCGAGGAAATTCAAAAGAATGGCCCGGAAACCAAAATTTTAAGATTATGGAGTGGCCAGCGCAAAGTCCCGACCTCAATCCGATTGAAAATCTATGGTCAATCGTAAAGCGACGGCCCGGAACAGCATCAGTCAGCCCCATACAACTTGGATGATCTTTGGGGGCGTGTTGAACATGAATGGAATAATATTCCGAAAGGAATATTTGAAAAATTAGTTGAAAGTATGCCAAAACGTATGAAAAATGTCATCGACAATAAACTGAGTACATGCCCCTTGTAATGGTTTTTGATTAATTACTATTCCATAGCTTCTTTTATTACTTTAAGCTAGGTACTAACATAAACTAAATTTTCCGAAAGCGGCCAAACTCCATATAAAAAAACGCTTTCGGAAAAAAGAAGAAGAAGAATTTTCCGAAAGGTCGCTTTCTCGGGTACTAACATAAGCGAAATCTAGCTATCAAAATGCGCGTTGAGCGTTGCCAGATCAGGAAACAGGAAACAGCTGTGATTTCGCTTGCGAAATAAATAAATTTATTTATTTCGAAAGCTAGATATGGAGGGAAATTCAAAAAATAAAAACATTGCTCGCATGGGCAGCTTTTATTGTCCCCAGGAAAGGTTAATTTTATAAGAGCCGTAATGCTAAGGGTTATTATATGGGATTTAATTCACAAAAGACATTTTAAATAAGAAAAAAATCCGTCTGTGGGCGGCGGCGGCGTTGGTACCTCCTGTTATTTGCCTTGAGCTATTTAATGGCGAATATATCAATAAATATTATTCCAATATCGAATCCGTTCCTGTTCATTATAATTTAATTTTATAAAGTTTGTTTACATAAAACAGCTGTGCGTACAAGTCAGTATGACCCCATTTACGTGTTTTCCGCCTTTTTTTCCGCCTTTTCCTTAAGATTTTTGGTCACACTGGTTCCCGATCGAAATATATTGCAATTTTTCTGAAAGCAGCTTTCGGAAAATTTAGTTTATGTTAGTACCTAGCTTTATTACAAAAACAAGTAAGAAAGCTACAGTCGTTCGTGAACGACTGTTATATACCATGTACCAAAATATATCGCCGCTCGAATTAGCTCTTTGACAACGATAAACAAAAGTCAGCTGATCGCGACTTTTGCCTATTAGAGAAATGTAAACAAACTCGCTCTTTGCAAAACCACCACCATCTCTTGCACTTGCGTGTGCAAGACAGAGAAAGAGATAACCCCTCTCTCTTTTTTGCGCACGGGAGTTAGTTTCTTGCGCTCATCAGTTTTGTTGTTGTTTTTTGGGATGCTCCTGTTGCTAGCTGCAAAATAGATAGCACACTGATAAGTAAATAACTTTTGTGTTTTTCACCCGATCTTTACCAGATCGGTATTGATACATGTTCTACATATGCATGCCTATGCAAAAAAAGAAAAATCTATGGTAATATTTGTGGATGCAAAACGTTTTTATTGATTTGCGGGGGAGTGGGAGGGAAATTTTTAAATCTGAAACAAACTTGATCTGCGTGCAAAACATTCCGACCTACATACCGAATTTGGTGGCTCTAGCTCTTATAGTTGCTGAGATCTAGGCGTTCATACAGACGGACAGACAGACATGGCTGTTGATGCTGATCAAGAATATATATACCTTATGGGGTTGAAAATGCTTCCTTCTGCCTGTTACATACATTTGCACAAAATTAATATACATACCTTTGTACCTACGGTACATGGTATAAATATAAAAGTTTTATCATTTACTTCGTTCGTTTAGTTTTTATTGCTCCCAACATAACGTTGATCGTGGAATCCCTTTTGCTCCCCACTGTATATGTAACAATCTCTAGAAATTTAAGAAATAAATAATGTTAGTATTAAGTTAGTAATATTACATTTTGTGACTGGCGCATTAATTTAAAGGTTTTATACATGTAACTTGTAAATAAATAAATAAAAATCTAAAAACAAGAAAGGAAGCTAACTACGGCACACCTAACTTTGTATACCCTTGCATTATAATTTAATCCAATTCCGTTTCTATGGCAGCTATGTACTCCGATCTTGATAAAATTAAAATTGTAATTCTACAATAATAAAAAATGGCCATATATCAAATTGTATGAAAACATGCCAAAAATTGGAAAAGTTATAGCTTTTTACTTAACATTTTCCGATTGTTTCTATGCACTATGGTTCAGACGACCAGTTTTGTTGGCCAAAATCCATTTTTTAAAGGTTAACCAAATAATGTGATTTTGGCCGCAATCGATAAAGAATAGAGTGACCATCAACGTAACATAATCAAAATCTTCATAGGTGGCGCCACTCTCGCGCAAGAAGCTTTTAAAGTCAGATGTTTCTACTCGAGCAATCGGAGAGAAAAAATATTCGGAAATTATCACAATTCTAAAATTAAAAAAACGCAATAAATACAAAAGAACTAGTCAAAATTTGCAATGAGTACGAATCAGAGGGATTTGTACTATGTGTTTTGTGTTGTGAAATGTCCGTACTCCTTGTGATGTCTTTGTAGTTTGATTTTAAAGTGAGTCTTAAAAAAAAAATTTGTTTCTGAAATGTAATTTTTAATAAGGTATAAGTAGTGAGTCCCACCTAGTCCCACCTTGATACCTATTGTGTGTTGTAGAGCAATTAATTCTTGTTCGATTGCATATAGTGAGTAATGCCACATTTGACCACATTTCGCAATATTTTAATTAAAGAAACACCACATTTTGTATGCAAATACCTACTGAAAAGCTTTAATAATATCATGCTAACTGATAAATATCAAATAAAATTAATTAAATACATATGGTCATTTGGGTAAGATACAATTCCAAAATAAAATGTAGAACCGTGTAAAGTTTTTATAATCAATTTTTTCTACAATTAAAGGCAAAAACAACACTATTTTCCGATTCTTCTTATAAAAACCATAAGAATTCTTGATCCGATTTCGATGAAATTTTTAAAGTTTAGTTAAGATGACATAATCTTCAAGTAACCGAAGCTTTGTGAATTTATCTCAAATTTTATTCTGTCGTTCCTATGAACGCTATAGGATATAGTTTTCTGATCGGGATAATTTTTATTCAGTATCATCCTATAATTACAAAAATACGATTGGTAAAGTTTCAGGTTGATACCTTTAATATTAACGGAGTTATTAATTTTGGCCAACAAAAGTGGTCGTCTGAACCATAGTGCTATGGCAGCTATATGATATAGTTGCCCGATCCGACTTACATATGTATATAGTAGTAAGAGCATACAGAAAACTATCTGCAAAGTTTCATTAGATAACTTAAGATCTGAGGGACTAGTTTGCCTAGAAACGGACAGACGGACATGGCTAGATCGACTCGGCTGTTGATGCTGATCAAGAATATACTCTAAGGGTCGGATATGCCTCCTTCTCTGCGTTGCAAACATCTAGCTAAAATTATAGTACCATGCAAGGGTATACAAAAAACAACAATATTAATTAAATCAAATTAATTTTACAAAAATAAGTTATTAAAGTAAATACCTAAAATTTTGAAAACCATTTTAAGAGATAAAAATGTGATCTCTCTAGCGAACGTTTGATCACATTGAAATGCCATTTTATTGCACTGAAAAAATTAGCAGTTGTTCTCGCTTTAAATTCTATTTTTAGAGTGTCCAGTTAGATTTCCAGAGAAAACATTTTGGCAATAAACAAATTAAAAAAATTTAAGGAACAATTTCACAAATGTTTGGAGAGTTTTTTCCCTTCGGGCGCAACCATTGTTGATGGTGTCATCTTTACCTAGTTAAGAGATGTGTTCATTAATTGATTAATACTTGAAAACCTTGCCATTCCCCGTTGCAGCCGAAGGAACTCACCAATTATCTGTTGATCTCAAAAACAATGGAGATGCGGCGTATGTCGAGACGTTCGACCAAGCGCAAACTCTACACAAAGGGAGACTCAAATGCCGAATGCTCGGAATAGCCATTGCCATCGTCCCACCGCCGCCCAACTCTGCGCTACTTTGAGGCACCCGGTGGACTAATAATTTCACCTACACAAGAGAGCAATGAGAATGCAATTTTTACCCCTCAAATGAGTTAGACGACACTATGGAAAAGGCTCTTCCACCTCCAACTGAATATAATGAACCTGAATCTGATAAAATAGAAAGTGCCGCACCAGTAAATGAAAGTAGATTAGAATCTTCCAACAAAATTATTGCTATGGGTTCTAAAACATCAGAAGGCCCTGTATGTCAGTGTGTTTCTAGTTCCCAAGATAAGTCGACTTCGCCCCTAGTGAAAGGCGGCAGTCCATAGGTAGACTGAGGCCCCTGGAATCGCTTCGGGCGAGCGACTTGCGCTTCCTTTGGAGGGGGGTCCGTTCAACAGCTTCCGAGTTGGGGCTACTCCGTACACTACACTTTCTTTAGGCGGCGGCGGCACAAGCAGGGGGGTCAGGATCTTGATAAAATTAAAACTGAAATATAACAATTATACAAAATGGCCATATCTCAAATTATATGACACTATGTTGAAAATTGCCAAAAGTGATTAGTTTTTTCTCAACATTTTCCGATTGTTCCTATGGCAGCTATATGATATAGTTGCCCGATCCGACTTATATAGTAGTGAGAGCATAGAGAAGACTATCTGAAAAGTTTCATTCAGATAACCTAAGAACTGACGGACTAGTTTGCCTACAGACGGACATGGCTAGATCGACTCGGCTGTTGATGCAGATCAAGAATATGTATACTTTATAGGGTCGGTAATGTCTACTTGACTGCGTTCAAGCTTCTGACTCAATAATACCACCATCAGCATCACAAGGCGAGTTGATGTAGCCGCGTCTGTTTATCCGGCACTAAAATCTAGATAGCTGACAAATATTGAAAGCATATCGTTTGTCGAAATGCTGTGAAAATTATAGAAACTTCGTTCGATCCCAAATAACAATTATACACCCAGAGAAAAAATACCGCGAAAATCCGAGACCGCCGTTCTTACTTTCAAGACACATTTGGTATGTTCTTAAATATGGAACGTTTGTACCATTTGTGTCTTAATATACTACCGATTGGTCTTAATTGTCATACAAATAAATTAAAAAAATATTTTTTCATGAAAAATATTCTTTAAAATTTTGTTGTTGTATTTTCTTATACATTTAGAACAAATCCCCCACACAATTCCCCCAAAAAAAAAAAAAAAAGAGAAAAAATCAAAAGTCAACCCGGTATTCGAACCCATGCACTTTGGATTGGCAGTCCGATGCCTTAACCACTAGGCCAAATTGTGATTCCATATGTTCTGGGAAGAAGAAAAAACGGGATTGCGCTGTTTTTAAGAACGAATAGACACGTTTTTGGTACATTTAGAACGTTTTTTTTTCTGAGTATACATACTTACATACATATGTTAATATGCACATGTTCATTGTACATACTAATGTATGTACATATGCAAGTAGTTTTATTGTTTCGCTGATAAAAATATGACAATCTAAATCACAAATGTACAAACAGCATTAATTAAAAAAAAATTTTATTTTTATTTTAAAAAGATTAAAAAAATAAAAGAAAAGGAAAAAAAAAATTTGTCGAGATCGGGATTCGAACACGCTGCCGCCTTAGGAGTTCCAACCTATTGTCCCTTACAGTCGCTGAATGCATGTATTGTTATATCGGCGACGCGAACTAAAACGCGTGCGTGGTCCAATGTGTAAGCTGTCGGTATGTTAAACCAAAGAGTATAAAGTCCTCTCTATATAACTTTATACTCTTTGTTATTATCTAACGATTGGAAATTATGCGAAAAATGAAAGGTCACCTAAAATTCGAATGCAAACGATATTAAAATTGATGAGCTGGGAAAATTAAATTCGAATAAAGCTGCAGATAAAGCTCATCAAAATTCGGACGTGACCCGATTGGATTTTCACCGAGTGGCAAGTATAGCAAATATTTGTAAGTTGATTGCGCAGCGGAAGTGCACCGATGCATTGAAGTGGTTATGCGTGGCAGCTCTTCTGCTTCCTGTTGCATGTCCTCTATAAACGGAGCATTAGGCGGCCTGGCTTCGGGGGCGTCAATCGATGACACAAAACACAAACACACCTTCAATTTGGTCCCACGAAAAGGCCGGCAAAGTGGTGGGGCGTCCATAAAAACCACTCAATGCGGCCCTCTGCCATCGAAAATGCAAGCTCAGCAGCACCAGAAATCGCCTTTGATGGCGGCCACGGCCATTGGACAGAGGCCCCGGCCACCAGGTGTCCGTCCATCCAGAGTGATTTCGCATGTAAGATGCACACGAACCTGTGCCAAAAAGGCTGCATGCAAATTGTTTGCCCGCCGGCACAGAGCCTCTACTAGGCCCAGCCCCAGTGGGCAACGGGCGATTCATCCTGGTCCGCAACCCTCGGCCAGGAGCAACAGATAGTTTTCCCGGCTTCCAGCTGGGGAAATAGGCGCATGTGCAGAGACAAGCCGGAGGGGCAGTGGTACTGGAATGGCGGCAGTTTGAAAGGCAATGTGCTTCCCAAGGCATTCTTATTTGGTTGTGTTTCAGGTTTCAAATAAAATTCCTTAAATTATATTAAACTAAATAATTGGTAACATTTTTTATTAAAACCTAAAAATAATAAGTTTATAAATAAATTATAGTTTTTCTTTTGTCTTAGGAAAATTGATTTGATTAATTTAACAGAGAGTACTAAATATATTGTGATTCTTACGTTTCTCCTCGAAAGGATACTGTAGAATTGCCAGCAGTACGTTTTAATGATGTTGTTCTTGTTAAAAATATACATTTTTGAAACAAATCACAAGACTAAGGACTCTGGCCAGCTGTCGGTTGGCTACGCACATGGAGTTGGGTGGGACTGGCTCCTCGAGGCATCAGCTGTTGGAACCGTATCACAGCAGCTGGTGCTATTGATAAGGCGAGGGCCGCCCACACCAATCGACGCCTACTGCCACCTGCTCACTGGAAGTGGCGCCGCCGCTGCAACTGGAAATACCCAGAGCCGTCGGTCGTCCTCGGCTGCTCCTCGGGCCTCCGGTTCTGTGTCGTGCTTGTGGCCACTGTCGCAACAGTTTGGCCAACACAGCCGCACAGTTCAGTTCCTGTTCGGCGCCACACGTCCGCGGTATTACGGAGATTCCACAGCGGAACGGAGCGCGCCCAACAAGTGACGATTTCGAATAAAAGCAACGCATAGGAAAAGTGTTTGAAACCATAAAAAAGAATTTACCCAAAAATTGAAGTGTTACAAGTGTCTACCGGGGCGTATACGCAATATCGAGTTATTTGTCCCAGCCTAAGGCTTAACTGCCCCCGGATACGAACTTTCGGAGAAACTAAGTGGGATTGTTTGAGTGAGACATTAATTTTTAATTGAATATATCAATTGTAAATGTAGGAAAGTCGCAGGACATTTCTTATTCTCCCACTCCAAGGCATGCAAATTGACGAAAGTGAGTTTTAGACTAGCCTCTGACGTAAATGTCCGTCATTTTAATGTTTAATCCATTTCTTTGCGATCAAAGAATGATAAATAACAGTTTGCGCCTTCCTATTTTGATTTTAAGAATACAACATAGTAGTAATTACTTTTGTTAGAAACTAAGAATTTAAGTTTCTACTTTCCACTTAATTCCATAAAATTGTGTATGCTGATAATACATACAAATATGGTTCTGATTGTCACGAACTCAAACCCCTGCAACTACAAAGCCATTTAGTTTTGATCCAAAGCTCACAAAGGACAAAAAGGACCTTAAAAATACCTTATATATACAATTATATAAATAATATAACGTACGGGGTCTAGGTGCAAGCCACGCTATATGTTAACGTTCGTCATTAAGCGACTACTGATGACGACTCTCTAAAATAATGCTAGAAACAGATGTATGTTAATTACAGAATCTAGAAGAAACCTATTTTCCATACCAAAGAAATTTTTAAAGATGAAGATTTATTTTTGGCTGGTATAAACCGTATCATTGCACCATTCAACTAACCAGAGGTTTATATTTCGGCAATTGTGACGCAATTATGGTATTTGGCTTACAAACCCTTTGGATATGTGTGTAAAAACCGCAGGCGAAAGACCCTGGCGAGGCTCAATAATAAGGGGAAGCCACGCCAACAAGTCTGATTGCATCCTTAAGCGCCGAATGCCGTGCCATGTCAACAGGGAGAGTCGAAAAAACAACAACTCGCCATATAGTTTTGGGACCATTAAAAGCTGCAAACACCGAAAGCCCCAAAATAACAATAATAGTGGTGGAAAGAGCGGCCAGTGAAGACGGAATCGTGGAAATTCAGGAAATTCACTTTCTCCAGCGACAGGCAAAGCAATTTCTTCCTTTTATGTGCCGAAACTCGTTGAAAAACCGCAGGGTGGCGGAACGGCGATGGAGGCAGTATGGGGCCGCAAATGCATTTCGGGTTTTTCCCGCACTTTTCCATTTTCGACTTTCCTGCTGCAGCCTCGTCCTCCCTATTTTCTTTCCATTTCGCTTTGCTTGTGCTTGCCTGCAGTTCGTGTTTCAATGACTTTGTAATTGAGTTAAAAGTTTTGTTCTAATTTCGGCTGTATTTTCGGAATTTCAATAATAATAAAGTTCTTGGAGAGCGTGCGGGATTGATCGTCCAAGAACACTGATCACCAATTAGCTACCATATATATATGTATATACGTTTATGTCCTGGGAAAACTACCACCCAGTTGATTAAATTATATGACTTGAGCTTCATAAAACTCGTTGGTGGCTCAATAAATTAAACAATTAATGGTCCGGCGAAGGCCATCAATGAAACTGCAGCATCATTCCTCAAGCGGTGGCCAATGAGCTCTCATTCTGGGTCGGGGATTATCCATTACCCGGCGATAAGGACGCGGACGAGGACAAAGACGTGAACGGAGACGAGGCCGTCCGAGTGCGTGGCTGACAATTAAAAAAAGCTCATAAAACGTGGCTGCCACGGGAAAAGCGGGCAAACGACCATAGAACAATTTACAGGCGTAACCAAAACGGGCAATGTCATCCGGACAATGTCCGTGGTGGGCAGGAGAATCGTAAGCCATCAGCGCTTCACGTCACGTTTATTTTTTCTTGTTTTTCCCTTACTTGCATCCAGCCCTTTCTCTCTTATCCCTTCCACTAGTTATTAGGGGTGAAATTTTTAATTAAATTTTCGCTTGAATTAGCCCCATTTCAGTCACGTGTTAATAATAATAATCAAATGTCCAAGACGCCTTCACAGAGGCGTAATCACTGATGGGGCCAGGCGGGCCGTGACGTATGTAGGATTTTGCTTTTCCATCGAAATTCAAGCATTTTTTAACCCATCGCTTTCATGGGTGGAAAGTCCCACATTATAAGTACAAGTAACGTCTGCCAATAGATTTTGATTGGGATGAAATTAAATGTTGAAAAGGCACAATTAAAATTGCATCTTGTTTCACAATATTCCAGTCTGATTTTAGCTCAAACATTCTGCTGCAAATTACTATAGTTGTGCCTTTCGGTTGTTTAGTCGAATGTTTATTACAAAGTCAGCAATTTAGACATTTGAGATATATTATTTAGAACTCAGAACCCAGACATTGGTCTCACCTATTTTGTTCAGAGTGTAGACGCGCTTTTTCGGCCCCTATTATATTTGTTTGAGATTTATGGCCATCAGGGCCAGGCTGATTAAAATATTGTTTGACGTTGGCCTGTTGTTGATTAAGGCCAGTTACGGGCGCACATGACTATGGGATATGGCAACCGGCAACAGCATTTATTTATACGAGTGCTTATGGACGATTGGGGTAGGTGCCGAGAGACAATATTGTTGTTTACCCCGAATATATGTCAATGTTCCATTCATTGCATCGTCCACACTTGGCTAACGAGTCCAAAATATTATTATGTTATTATGTTAAAGGTATTATGTTAAAGGTAATACTACAATTAAATTCGGTTTATATCCGAATTTGTTGATTTTGATTTACGAAACTTGGACCTTTTAACTATTTGTGTACCCTTGCTGGGTATTATAATTTTAATCAGATGTTTGCAACGCAGTGAATGACCCTATGAATTATATATATTCTTGATCAGCATTAACAGCAGAGTCGATCTAGCCATGTCCCTCTGTCCGCAATTAGAAGATAAATGTTCTGCGGTTTATGCAACATTAAAACTAAATAACAGCATGTTTGTTGATCAGTATATTAACCTGTAGTTGTCAATACAGAATAATCAAATGTTGTTACATATGTCAGCTACTAGATATTGTCATCAGTTTTGGATAAAATTATAGAAGGAGCATATGGATATATGTAAAAAAAATTACGAAGTTATGACTGTTCTATAATATTTTTCTATTTAACTTCCGTTGGGTCCTGACATCCCAGTCATAAAGGCGTTAGAAGTGTATTATTACTGCACTAGCAGCTGAGTCGCTTTCAGTTCCAGAGGTATTTAAATAAGGCATCCAAAGTTAGCAGATAAAAATATATAGGCTAAAGCAGCTACTTGTTTTGCGTAGCTAAAAGTACCTGAAATTAGTTATAACCTTGAGATATTTCGATGTATTCTCCAGGAAAACTGAGCAATTCTCACTGGGCTTCATGTTTTTGTTCAAAGTGTCTTATGATAAAATAATGGAAAGCATGCCGAAATGCCGTTGCTTTCGTTGTGGAATCCGTTTATATCCTTAATGCAAATGCCTAAGCAGCAAAGCGGCTTGAAAGACAAGGGGACGAGGAGTAAAGGCAATGATTAGCAACACTTCCGAGGGGCGGGCTCCAACTAAATAGAGGATCCCGCCCATTCCATCCTCCATTCCCAACCCACGTCTCTGTAATGGGGAACTCAAAGTGCTCACCACCCGTATCCAGCATGGCCAGGCTCCGATGTACCCGCACCCACATAAGCATCCTCGGAGCTGCCGCCTCGTCCTTGTCGCCGTGTTTAAATCAATTTACGCGCGCTTTGGCATATTTAGTGGCATAAAACAGCACAACATGCTTCCGTGAGTGGAGGCGTCGCTGCCCTGAGAGGGGAGAGTGAAAGTGAAAAGTGCCGTTGACAGATTTTTCTCGTTTTCGGCTGGCTGCCGTCACCATCACGCACTCCTCGGCGAATGGCAGCTGGGAAAGGGGCGTAAATGCGCGGGGAAAAGCCCCTGACATGCCGCAGACACTGCAAAATTTATGAACGTAAAAAACGAAGCTGGCGCGGAATGCGATGCCTTGCAGGTGGAGCGATGCTGGCCAGAAATCCCAATGATATGCAATATATGTGACAGCAGTTAATTAAGGTCTTTCGGAATGTTTTTTTTTTTTTTGCGTGCCCACAAGTAGGTACTTTAATATGCTCTTACTTCGATTTTATGAATTTTATATGATGTGCTATAAGTGAGCCAACCTAAGTCCTTGATAGGCCATTTGGCTTTTAGAACTTGTAAATTGGCGGAGGTAATCCTTTTTTCATCCATGTTACACAGCAAGTCGAAGAAATATTTGTTTAAAAATGTAATTACATCTGTTTGAAAAACAACAACTTAAGTAAGAAAAAATGCATTTCAAATTTAAAAGCCTTTAGAAAACCTTTGAATTATTTTGAGGTATAATAAAAACCAATATTACTTCCATATTTTCAAGATTATTAACCTCTTCCGAACGAATGAATCGAAAAAGAGAGGACCATTTAAGGGGTTGCTAAAATAAAAACAAAAGTTATTATCATAATGGGATTCATTTTAAACAATCACACTTTTTGCACTGGAACCACATTTTAATTTCCCTAAGAAGATTACGTCGCAACATGAATGCATACAAGAATTTAAATTAAATGTAAATCCTGTTGTCTGTTTTCATGAAAATTGAGTAATTGCATAACCAAATTAACAAATTAAATTTGAGTGGTTGATTAAAGGTATAAAAGTGTCTTTGACTGGAGTATCAAAATTATAAATTTTATCGTGTTTTCTTAGACTAAAGTAAATTGTATTATCTGTTGATTAAAGAAAGCTTATTTATATTCTCCTTGTCTTTTAGCTAATGAACTAGGAACGTTGTCGTTTGGAATGTGGATCACCCCCTTTTAACTCCCAAACTAATATCAAAAGATGATGTAGTTTCTAAGGCGATTCAAAGTTGAGATGAGACGGAGCTGTTTCGAAATGAAATTTAATTCGATGGAAAAACCGAGGTTACAAGGAGTGCAAAAAGGGTTTCTCTCCAACACTCGGTATCTTTTTTGTTGACCGCCTTGACAAGAGCATATGGAGGAGGAAGAGGGAACTGGCGAATAAACACATGGGTATTTTATGAGGCACATGTACATACGTACATATATTAGCATATTGATAGGTTCAATTAAGTGCCTGGACGCTCTTGGGTTCAATTTGCTTAGGCAACCTCCTGCTAGATCCCGACTCCGGCATTATTTTTTATTGGAAATTTTTGAGCCTTTCCTGCACTGTGTTATTGTTGCCGGCTTAAGCCACAGAATAAATATTTAAATTTCTTGCTGGGCGAGGAAAATTGATAGGATTTAATGGCATTAAGCGGGAGACAGCTCCGCCGCCATCGATGCCAGCGATGCGAGTTTCCGATAAGCTTTCCCAATAATGCGATACTAGGTCTGCATGTGTGTTTTCGGGAATGGGCTATCTCCGCGCCCTCCTCTGGGTCTTTGATTTATGGCCCGCACATTTTGGCTCATTAAAAAGCCATAAAGTGTTGCCTTCAGCCAATAACCCATAAGATGGCCTAGTGCTAAGCCCACTTAAAACCAGAAAAAAACTAATTAGCCTAAGTGTGCGAATCGGCTGGAGAAGCCTAAAAACTAATAATTCAATTGTTTGTTTATTTGCTGGTATATACGACTTACCGGAAAAAATCAAAATTTTGAAAGCCGTATAGCCTTGCAATTTCCAGTTGAAAAATAAAAATCGATACAAATCGTCGAAATTCAAAGAATATCATAGAATGACTCATCCGTGTTATTGCAAACCTCTTTTTCAAATTTATAATAACTAAGTAACAGAAGAGAAAACAAGAAAAGAAGCTAACTTCGGTACATACATATGTACATATACTGATCCTAACAATATACAATATATATTTTTAATTAGAATAAAGTTTTCTTTAAAAGTTAAAAGTTAAAAGTTGATGAATCGTTGATGAATTGTTGATGAATTTTTAATGAAATGTTGATGAATTTCTGGTATAAATGTTGGTGAATTTTCGGTATAAAGTGTTGATGAAAAAGTGATGAATCGTTGATGAATTTGTGTTGATGACAAGAGCGGACATCAAATACAAAAATTCATCAACCTTTGTATGGGCTTGTCATCAACGTTTCATCGACACACCCCCATGTGTTTAGATGAAATCTTGATGAAACGATGATGACAGGTACTGCAGGGTATACCTGCATGCACTATACATATACAACTATTAAGAAGTAAAAAGCTAGAGTTTATTTTGGTAGTTTAATAACTCCCATGATTGTCATCCAATTATATGCAATTTTAGGAGTAATAGCTAACTCCTAGAATATATAAAATAATATAATACTTACAAGTGACCTACTTTCTCTTTGTGTGCTATTTTAATTTCATTCCCTTGCCGTTCCTTAGAATCGTTCGTGTTACGTTAATTTCAGACACCCACAAGGCTATCAAAGGGACTTTCAGCTCTACATGTGTTTTGATTTATATACGGACACCAGCTTATCCAAATGCAATTTACAATGTTTTCCTCTAAACGCCGTGCAAATATTTCAAATTGCACTTATCAATATTTGCTGCCATTGTTGCTCTTGCCATTGGTCTTTATTGTTAACCACGGCCATGCATATATCTATATATATCGGCTATTATTATCGTTTGTACTTTTACCGTTATTTTCTGACGTTGGTTTTATGGCCACTCATTTATATGTGTATCTCTGCCAGGCCTGACCAGTGGGAAAATCACTCGGAGGGCGTATACAACATGCATGCGAATGCCGTTGTCGAGTGCCGAATACCGACTGCCAGCTATTTGCGGAGCTGGCAACTTAATTAAAAGGCCAAGTGAGGCCAAACACAGTTGGACAATTATATTTGCTAATGAATAATTGATTTCATTTTAAACTTCTCGGCAAGGTGTTGCCTTAGAGAGCGGGGGTTAGATGGGAACGGCAAGGCTACCAGACTTAGTTAGAGACTTGGCGAGTGGTGGCCTTAAAATTACCACAGGTCTTGGGGTCAATTAACTAAAAGTTTTAAATCACATCATGGGAATCTTCATTTAAATCGATCAATGGTTCCTAAATGATATTATTATAAGAATTACTAGGTTGCACGTTGCACGTTGCATGTTAATTTCATATTCATAATTTTTTTAGCACGGCAGAAAACTATTTTATATACATAATAGAGAGATGTAACAATAATTTGTAATACTTCGATGTTATTCGGTTTATTGTTCGCTTTGGGATGTAAGCTCAAGATATATTTAAAAAATATGGTTAGTATTCATTGTTTATCATCAGTCTCGCATAAATATTTAATTTCTTTATAATTCTACGATTGGTAGCCATAAAAATAAATATATGACGGGGAAAAGGCGTCTTCAGCTTTATTCTTGGCTATATTCAGAAGCTCTATTATGGGCTCAAATAGAGGATATGAACCAGAACAACATAATGTTTGTAGTATCTAACGCATTCTCCGACATATAAAAAAAAATATTTATATAATAAAGCCTTGACGAAAAATTAAGTTTAAGCAATTTAAGTTTCTTTGTACAACTTTCTTATACTCGATTTCTTTATTTATTATTTTAACAATTACTCGATTTAATCGATAGGGTTGTACTTTGCTCTTAAAAACAAATTTGAACTCTTATGTTTGTCAAAGCCCATAACAGTTTGCAGCTACACTGCGTCAAGTATGCATAAAATAAATTCTTCATGGGCACTAAGCACACGTGATGCGTTTCTGCACATCGATTCCCAAATTTATGACTCCAAAAGTTTCCATGTCGAGTGTGCATATGCACATACATATGTATGTACTTACATAAGTGCTTGGTAAGTACTCTTCACCTGCATTGTTGTGAATTTTAAAAGATGTACGGATATTGAATGTAAATGTGTGCACAGGATGGAAATGCATATCGATTTAGGCCTGAAAGATGTTTCAATTTTTCTATTTTACAAAGTCAGTAGGCGAATCGATTTAGCCATAACAACAGAGACAACTTTCGGATACAGATTAAAGCTGCCAGCTCAAATGTATCAACCAAATTAAGTAGATATAATTACTAGTCATGTGCTGATGTCTTCCATGATGGTCAATCGCTCTTTTTACTTTGGGCTCTGAAACTCCATTGGACTGAAGCTAAATTGCTATCAAGTAGAGTAGTTATTCCCTCCATCTCCAATATTTCCCAAAATTTACTTTTGTGAAAAGAAAACAATTTGACAAACAATATAGCTATAAAGTTACCCAAGTTTTAGCAGGACTAGATGTCCTGATCACAGATAAATAACACAATTGTCAATATTTCGAGCGTGTGCACAGGGGTTTCTATATTATTTATTCGGAATATTTCAGTGGGAAACCAGGGCACTCATTTGACTTCTCCCGATTCCTATTCCTCATGCCACCCGATCTATGTGTGTAGGTGCCAATTCCGGTTCCGACTCTCGGGCTGCTGCAGCTCATGGATGCATGCACAATTGATTGCATGATTGCCTGGGAGCTCACATTGTCGGCTCTTCACTGCGGTTTGTTGCTGCTGCTGTTTGGGTTTTGTGCTTGTGTTTGTGCTTCCTCGATGTCTGCACTTGTTGTGGCCATAATTGAATTTTATGGCCGCTTATTTTTATTGCTACCCGTCCCCGCGCGCCCACAGCTGCCAATTTATGACACAAATCGAAACCGACGCAGCTGCTGGTGATGGTGTGGGAAATGGTTCAACGGCGCGGCGTTGCCCCAAGCGGAGTTATATAAATAATTGATGCACGCAAATAGGTAAATATACCATCAAAATTTGCTCCGACATTCGTGTCCAGTAGCGTAATGATGAAAATTGGGAAATGTGGTCAGCTATTGGATCGCTTATTCACTTCCTGTTGCTGATTGCTTACATTATATCGGCTTGGGGTCCATCAGCTCGACTATAAATCATACATGTTTTCGATCAGTGAATATTTTCCCCATGTTTCTTTTCCTACTTGCAAAGTGTCTGGAAGCTCTCTGTCCGAAAAAAGTTTGTTACTAGATAAGCTTTACGTGATGGAAAACGGTTTCCAAATCTCCTAAAATTATCTGAACGTAAAAGAATAGCATAGTGTGGTTAACTGTGCTCCGTGCTCGATTAGAATCGTTTTTTTTCTTTACTTGATTATCCGAAATCTGCTGTTCTATTTCCGAGCCGCAATAAATTTGCAGTGAGTCTAGGTTCCCGTCTAGCACTCTTATTTACACGATAGCAAACCGAATTTCAGCCTGAATATTATCACGAAAATTTAGACAGATAGGTGAGAAAGCGGCCCTAAAAATTATATTGAAAATATTAGTATTCAAGAACAAACCAGCATTATGTATACTTATTCGATTCACATAGAAATGCTCCCTTCTTATCTGATTTCCATTCCAGTGAATAGTTTTAGGAGGCAGGGAGTAGCCGCTTACCTTTGAGGTCTACTTCCTGCAATTTTTCTTGTTTTGTCACTGACCTGATCGATACAATAAATTATATAGGCTGATACTATATTTTGCCTGGCCCCGTTCGGCAATGAAAACTTTCCTTTCCTTTCTGTTTACATTCTTCCGTCAGTGCTTTTCCTTTCGCATTGTCCTTGGCGGCAGGTGTGAAGCCCGACCAGCCTGCCAAATAATAATGGAAGACACAACATGAAAAATTGAAGCCAGATGTCCGTCCGGCCTAATAGTGACTGCTGCGAGGCAAACAACGCGAAAGGGCGACAACGACTACGCCTGACCTAGACACACATCAGTGGGCTCATAAATCTCAATTTGATTTGGGTTTCCTATGCTTTGTCTCTACGCTTCTTTCGGGCTTTCCGCCACATTCGACGATGGCTGTTGTTGCTTTGTGCTGGCCATAATTTATTTGATTTTCGCAGGACGTCTTCCTTCCTTGGCCTTGACTCCCCATCTCAGCGAATGGCAAAATCCTTATTCGTCTGAGGCTGATTCGAAGGGTGTGTGTATGTGTGGGCGCCTGCCTCAGCCACGCCCCATTACGCCCAGAGTCCCAGTGTCCTTCTAATTGTTTTGCCATTGCCAATTTCCCGTGTAATTGCCTAGCAATTAGGCGGCCGTTAAATGAGCTTACATAACTCATGTGGGGGAGTCGTAGGGGCGTACCCTCGGAGCCGTGCGCCCTTCTTCGTGCAAACAATTAAAATGAACGCCTAGGGAAAATAGAGATGCGGCTCGGCCCCTTTGTTTTCCAGCCGTTTGAACCGGCACACAGCAAAAGATTATCCTTTCCTTCCACTGTACTTGCGACAAGTTAAGTTGTAGTTGGATCTGGGAAGAACAATCAGTGGGAATCAGTACCTAACCGACCTTCATATTCAGAGTGACTTACAGCTAGACTCCGTTGGGAGTTCTAATGCAAGGAATGCTGAGAAAAATAAGGTAAAGGGTAATTCGTACTTCCCCGAAGTTTAAATACCCTTGCAGTAAGTATTTAAAATTTGGTATATTTAAGGATTGCGGTTTTTTCGCTTTCGCGTGTTCTTAGATTCTAAAAATGTTGAGCGAAACATGTTGACAGTGAAAAATGTAGCGCTACAACTAAATGTTGCTAGCAACATAGCTTTCAAACAATAAAGTAATTTATGCAAACTTCTGACTAAAATTATAATACCCTGCAAGGGTATAAAAATTAAATAACGTTCCGTAGAGATGTGGGCTTTGGTTGATTGGTAAATCGCCCAGTGCAGGAGTACGATTATGGGTTACGTTTATGAGTGAATTAGTTGTTATATTTGCCCAGTGTATTGCAGTCTGAAAGCTGTAAGTTAAATAAATTCCGATGAGCTGGATCTGGGCTTTGCTTAATTAGTTTAGCTTGCTTGCTAATTGCATCGGCGACTGATGCTACTCGGCACTAGCCCAGTGGAAACTTGTGCCTGACAAGCTAATGAAATTGTCAGCGGAACCACAAGAGCCGCCACCTCGCCACCTCCTCCTCGGACCCACTTCACATCCTGCGTCTCGGTCTTTGTCACACACTCGTTCCTTAATTGCCAGCCCTCTCGCATAAGAATTTAATTTATAGCCCCCTGCTCTATAGCCGAGCTCAAGGGTCGAGCTCACCCCATAACTCGATTTCTCGGCGGGTTGCGGCTTAAACGATAACAAGGACACGGCGAAAAACGTATCGAGGGAATCGGTCATCAAAATCATTAGTTTATTGCTGGAAAATGCATGTATCTAAAGGTCTATGTTAAAATGAAAAATTTATTATTTAAAGATTATTTCTCCGATTTCTCACAGAATTCAGAAGTTTTTCTTCATGTGGAAGATGCACGTATCGTTGTCCTGGGAAAGTTTCCATGCTGCGGATTCCTTTCGTCGCGGCTGGAAGAGCGAGGAACAGTAAAGAAATCAATTAAGTGTGTGCTGCCATGTGGGCGAGGGAAGGGCTCGAGCAGGGAGCAGGTCAGGAAGGGAGGAGGCGGAGCTTTGGCGATAGATAATAATGAACGATAAGTGTTAGAGTTGCCGCCTCCCATCAGTCACCGCCCTTGGGCATCGGCCATATAGCCATCTCGCCTACCCGCAGCCCGCACCCCGCGATCCTGGCCCCGATGACTGGGGGAATCCTTGCGCCGCCTCGAGAGCATTGTTTGACACCTTCCCCCTCTGCTCCACGGCGTTTGTTGACTGCCGAGCTGAGTGCATGTGTAAATTTAGCTAACATTTTAAGTGTCAACTTGCTGCGACAACTATAGTCGGGCTACCGGCACGCCCAGGAAGTCCTGAAAGGATGCGGGTTGGGGCGGCTTTGTGTGATTAATGGCGCGCCGCAATATATACTATGTCTATGAATGGAAATATCAAGGGATACTGGTGCTCAGCGAGAAACTAAAGTGCTCTGCACGGAAGGCGTATGAATGTCTGGCGATTCCTGGGAAAGTCGTGGTATTTCTGCATGATTTATGTCAGACAGAATGCCTAATGAACGGCGACGTATAGTTCCTAGAAGGGCGAGTTTCGTTTATTTCGTAAATAATTATTTCCCCAAAAATTACAGACTTCCTAACATATCTGTGTGGCGTTCGGCCGGTAATTCCGTCCTACAGTAAAACTAGTCATACTCTTTACAAGTACATTTAAAGTTCCCCTCACTCCACACTCCTCACTCCTCACCACGGCGAAAGCGAAAGCTGCTACAAGCAGCGGCAACTGTGATTAATCGGCGCGATGCACAGTGGTCGGTCTTGTATGGAGCGGGCGGCCAAAAATACTTCTAGTGGAGATATCACTATGAAATTTTGACAGTAAATCTAGAAAAATATATTAAATATATTGTGTAAAAAGTAGACAATCGGACGACTATGTAATATAGCTGCCATAGGAACGATCGACATTTTTTTAAGAAAAAAATTATAATTTAACCAGTTCTTAACATATTTTCATATAATTTTAGATATGGCCAGTTTGTTTTATTATAGAATTTCGGGCTTAATTTGATCAAGATCGGACAACTATATTATATAGCTGCCATAGGAACGATCGGCAAATAATAAAGAAAATATTTTAACTTAGCTAATTTTCCACATATTTTCATAAAATTTTAGATATTTCCTTTTTGTATTATTCAAGAATTTCGGTTTTAATTTTATCAAGATTGGACTGCTAAATTATATCATCTTGTATGGAGCGGGCGAACAAAAAATGCTCGAAAAACCGCGAGACGACGTTGTTCTTTTCATTGTTGCGCAGAGACTTGCAAAAACTAGCAGCTGAAATTTACATCAAATAATCTGCAAATATCTTTTAAAAGTGTAGTATAAGTTTGATCATAAACTTTTATTAACTTCCCAACTAAAAGTCTAAGTGAACTTATAGTTTACATATACATTTTTACTTAAATTGGACACACTTTACATTAATTCTTAAAAATAAACAAAACATGCTGAGTGCATGAATATAATTAAAAATAGTAGCTAATACCTTTCTTTAAAATATTAAAGACATCCATTGTTCACTTAATCTTTTTAAAATTAGTTTTTCAATTTTTCGTTTGAATGCCGCTCACATTGCAACGCACTGCAAAACCAATAACAGTTTGTAGCTCTATGTTTAAGAGTTATTCTGTAAGAGGGTAGCAAAACAAAAATAAAGGCAGGGTATAAAAGTATGGGGTATTACGAGACAGTGTCGGCATGTTTTTAGCTAAAATTAAAAATTTTTTTTTTATTTTTGGCCGATGGGATCGACCACTGTGCGATGGCTGCTCCTTGTCGCGTCGCGCCGCTTCACCCAGAGAAAAAATACCGCGAAAATCCGAGACCGCCGTTCTCACTTTCAAGACACATTTGGTATGTTCTTAAATATGGAACGTTTGTACCATTTGTGTCTTAATATGATACCGATTGGTCTTAATTGTCATACAAATAAATTTAAAAAATATTTTTTCATGAAAAATATTCTTTAAAATTTTTTTGTTGTATTTTCTTATACATTTAGAACAAATCCCCCACACAATTCCCCAAAAAAAAAAAAAAAAAGAAAAATCAAAAGTATTCGAACCCATGCACTTTGGATTGGCAGTCCGATGCCTTAACCACTAGGCCAAATTGTAATACCATATGTTCTGGGAAGAAGAAAAAACGGGATTGCGCTGTTTTTAAGAACGAATAGACACGTTTTTGGTACATTTAGAACGTTTTTTTTTCTGAATATACTTACATACATATGTTAATATGCACATGTTCATTGTACATACTAATGTATGTACATATGCAAGTAGTTTTATTGTTTCGCTGATAAAAATATGAGAATCTAAATCACAAATGTACAATCATTAATTTAAAAAATTTTAATTTTTAATTTAAAAAGATTAAAAAAAAAAAAAAAAAAAATTGTCGAGATCGGGATTCGAACACGCTGTTTCCTAGGCCAAATATCAACCCGAGCAAAAAATTGTTCTTAGGAGTTGCAACCTATTGTCCCTTACAATCGCTGAATGAACTATATATCGGCGACTCAAACAATAACGCGTGCATGGTCCAATGTGTACGCTGTCGGTCTGTTAAACTCTGAGACGCGGGTTCAATCCCTGAGTGATCGTGTGTAATAAAAAATATTGTGAGTATGGTTTTTCAATATAAATTATAAATGAGTTTACTACAATTAACATAATATATGAATATGTAAAGTTGATAAACAAATAAAAAAAAGGATTTAAAAAAAAAAGGGATTTCATTTTTTTTTTTTTTTGTATGAATGAAACCAAAATGTTGCTAAGCCTAGACCGTTTGTTCTTAAACTTAGACTGTTTGTTCTTAAATAAATGTTCTTAAAATAAGACCGTTATGTTCTTAAATGTAGAACAACGGTATTAAAAAAGTGATACCATATGTTCTGGAAAGAAGAAAAAACGTGATTGGGCTTTTTTCAAGAACGAATAGACACGTTTTTGGTACATTTAGAACGCTTTTTTTTCTGGGTGTTCGACTGTCTTGCCGCAGTGGGTGCGGTCCGCGGGCTCTGGCAAGCCGGAAAAGTCTAGTTAACAGAATATTACGCATTACATCAGCTCCCAAAAGTAGCCGACATGCATGCATATTTTTCCTGCCCCAAGAGAAGAGGGTACGGGTAAGAGCTGAGCTAGATGGATGGCTGGAGTTCGCGGAATTGCCGGCTTCTCGTGGCAGGTGAGAGTATTTGGGGTTCCTGGAAGCACGCTTGTCGTCCAAACTGGGAAGATGTGTTCACAGCTAATTTGCCGGTATGTTTGATTAACTTACAAGTTACGCACGAAATTCATTAGAATGCGACTGGCGGCGTCTCTGCAACTGAATCTCGTATTCAGATGCGGGGGAGCAACTGCCATCGCCACTTCTCACCTTTATTCGTGCCGAGGCTGAAAATTCAAATTTCAATGGTTTTCTGGCCAAGTTGTGGGTTTCGCTTCGCTTTGATCGTTGCAAAAAATCATAAATAAATAAAGCGAACTGAAATTAAATCAAATTGCGTGCTTAAGCTGTCATGGCCAATGAAAACAAAATGTAAGTATATACAAAGAATACCGAGCGCCGCACCTGACTCAGTTTTCATTTTCCCCGAGTTTTCCCGGGCTTTCCCTTTCCGTCGGTGTTCCGTTTCACGTTTGCCGTTTGCCGTTTTCCCCGGTGGCCGCTTGTCGCTGACATGTGAAAGATATTTTAAAGCAAATATTTGCGCAGTGTTCGCGGTGCTGTGGACTGAGGATTGAGGATTGTTTTTTGTTTTCGCCCCATAGGCAGAGCACATTCGCCGGGCGGCTGACGTGGCGTATGCGTGATGCGGTGTGTGCGCAGCGAAAGCCCGACAGATTGCGCTGCAGATAAGCAATGTGCCGAAGGGACCCGCGGCGGATGAGCAATGAGCATGCGATTAGTTGCACTTATCCCCAGGGGCAGTGCCACTGGCAGAGGAACGGCATTCAAGGAAGTCGAAGTGAGCTGAAATCCTGATCGGATTTGCGGGAGGTGAACTTGATTGCCGGGAAACTGAGCTGACGCGCAGTCAAGCCAATCCGATTGTTCAGTTCAGGTCCAGCTTTAAGAGATTTATTCAAGAATTATTTCGGTCCGATTGCTTTATTGTCAGAATTAAGAGCTCTTTGAAACTAAGGGAGAATGCAAAGCACCGAATCAAAAGGTTTAAGTCCACAGTTCATGTAAATTAATACCCAACTCAACAGTTCCATTGGTTTGTTTTGAAAAAATATTACTGATATACATAGCTGATGGAACTTAAAGATACGCCTGTGTCAGTGCAGTCTGTTGTGATTCATTATCTGAAATTATTAAAGTGCAGGCATCGCCCGAACGCCTCTTGAAATGCTTCCTGCACGTTGACCAAATTGAATTTACGCCCCAAACACCTTAAACTCGTGCCATTTCCTTATTTATTGACCTGGATAGGGCGGCAAACAGGCGAAATTGACCCACATAAGCGTCGGCGTCGTCGGTTTATGTACACGTTTCGATGAAGTGACAGACAAACAGAGGTCGCCTTGGCTCGCCTCCTCTGGCTTTGGGCTTGGTACGGGCATTTTCGACATTTTGGCTACCTTTCGCTGTTTTACGACTTAATGACTCCGCCGGGATTAATATGACTAATGGTGCTCCGCTCTGCGTTCGATACGGTCGCCAGCCTGGACTCGAGCGCCGCCTTCCCTCCGCCGCGGAAATATGGCTTTTCTGCAATTCATGTCCAGGGGAGGGGACAAAATAATAATTATGGGTTTCAGGGCCTGACTTTGTTGGGTTTGTAGCGTTCGTAATGTGCTGACATGCTATTTTTCGCCTGGCAGGTGAAATTTCAGGTCTACCTGAAACATACCCTGTAGGAACATGTAAGTTACTAAAAGTGTATCGAAAGTCAGATTAGAAATGATTTAATTTCCGTTACTGAGAGGCGCGAGGAGATTATTAGAGTCAAACAATGTTCCTCGTTTGGGCACACGATATGTTTCTAATACATTTAAGTAATAGATAAATAAAAAACTTTTTAGAAAATAGATTTCGTTGAAATAAACCATTTTGTGTTAAAGTGTATCCAAAGTGATATCCAAATGTTCGTGACGTTTTATCCGCCCAAAAAGAACGATAATGTTGTCTGTTTTCCAACTAATCTATAAATATAACTGTGGCAGTTGGAAATTTAAACACTTGACTCGGGCAAACAAACAAACACATACAGGCTGGCCGGCCCGCCCCACTTGACACGCACCGCACCGACCTTTTGGTCCGTACGAGTCCTTGTCGTACTGTTGAAGTGGCCGCTCGCCTGTCATTAGCCGGCTGTGACTACAAGTTGGCCAACAGCACAGGACAAACAAACAGTTTATCAAGGCGGCTGGGCCGAATGGTCTCGGCAAGGGTCAGCTCCAAGTGGGAGCCAGCTCCACTTATCTGGTGGCATGCATCACTCAGTCAGTCGGGAAATTAATTAACAACAACATTGACACTTGAGCATTTGATAGAACGTGCAGACAGTGCCCAGTTCCCAGCTACCAGCTACCAGCTGCCGGTTCCCCTGCCATAACCACTACTCGGAAGTCAACAAGGTGTTGTCAAGTTGAGGTCCTTTCGCAAAGTTGCTCGATTTGCTCCACTCAGCCGCCCCGCTCCTTCGATCCCTCGATTGTTGTGTACTGTTCTGCGATGTCGTGCCTGCTGCTGTGTCTGCAGTGAAAGAAAAGGTTGCCTTATAGTCATTATTATGAAGTTACATATGATATGACACGAAAGTATCACCAATTCTGCCCTTTGATTTTCTCCCGGTGTGCATTACTTATGCTACTTGTTTGTCTGGCCGACCTCAGAACCGTTTCTAAAATAGCCCACTCCAGTCGCTGCTCTCGGTGGGACGACCTGACCACTCTCCGTTATGCCTCTGCGGCTGGGGCATTGTGTTATTCCTTTGTTTTGGAAATAAATTTCATTTCAGTGCTGTTTCGGGCCCCCAAACAGTCCACCGACGCCTGCGGTCTCCGCCTGCGGTTTCCCGGGCCTTTTGAATTCGAATTCGGTGCCTGAATTCTCGGCCCCTGTCTGTTTCGTGAAATATGTCTCAATTAATTATCCATGTTTGTGACATACGCATACGAAGAATTGATTTGATTCCTGCTATTGTTGCTTATCAATATCGATTTCGATTATTCAAATGCCCTTCGCCCGGCGTCCGCCCTTGATTCCTGCAAATCAAATGCAATTATGTCGTCCAATCGTCTGAATTGAGAACGGTGAATCGGGTAAACAACCGGGGGCGGAGGCGGCGGCGGCGGGTGTGGGCGGGGATAATTTATGGGGCCCATTAATTATTACTCGCGGCGTTCTGCTATGAATTATCGGGACTTAAAGCCAATTGGGGCAAAACCAAACCCGACGAAGGGCAATTATTTGGAATTTATAAAGCAGCTTTTGTATTTTAATAAAGTCCTTCGATTTGGTCGGTGCCTGTAGCAGAATCTCCTATTGACAATTAAGCTTAATTGGCCTTATGTTGCCATCAGTTTAAGGTAAATTTAAGATTTGAATAGTAGGCAGGTTCAAGTTTAAGGCACACAAATAACTGTTAGTTAAGAATCAAATTACAATTTACCACCATATAGTAATTACTAGGTCTTTGGAAGCCAAAGCTTTATTGTCAGAACAATAAAAAGTTATCACAATATAAAACTCTGAGTCGCTAAAGTATAGCTTTGTACTGAACTGGCACCAAATTAGTGTACAGCCACAATAAGTATGCAAATTCCTCAATCTCTTTTTATTCAAATAGTTTTCTTTAATTTTTCCCTTGCCTCTGTTTCTTCTTTGCAGCACAAACTTCCGGCAATTTGGTGCCATAAAATGTTTGCCACCAATATCCGTTCGGTCGCCATCGCCATCGTCGTTGTCCTAGTGCCGTGAGTCGCCCTGCTCTTCCGCTTATTTCCGGTGCTGCCGTTTCCGCCATTTTACATTTGCAATTCGAATCCACGCGCAAGGGCTTTGCCGACTGCCAATTGCCATTGCCGTTTTCTATTTTTCTGTTGCATATGCGTCGACTAATTAGCATGCGGATTTTGCAGCAGCAGCAGGGATCCGAGTAGAGCGCACAATAGGAATAATAACGCGGAATGGAAGAGGATGTGTATGCCTCGCTAGGTTCCTACAACGACAGCGGCGGATTCGGCGCCGGGGACTGGAGCAGCGCCGAGCAGCTGGAGCTCTGGACAGCCGAGGAGGAGGAGAGGGACGGAGTACTATCAAGCGGCAACGGAAGCCATCAACATAATCCCCTTCTGGCGGGCAGGTGGAACGCCAGCCTTGCCAATGCCACCGCTTGGCCCACTGTCGCGGACGTGCCCTTTGACGCGAACAACTACTGGGCATTGTTAGCCCTCGTCCTGGTCCTGGGCACAGCCGCCGGGAACATCCTAGTCTGCCTGGCCATCGCCTGGGAACGCCGGCTACAGAATGTGACGAACTACTTTCTCATGTCGCTGGCCATTACCGATCTGATGGTTGCCGTTCTGGTCATGCCGCTGGGCATCCTTACTCTGGTCAAAGGTGAGTCCATTGTTCACCGCTAAGCAAAGTTATTTTCTCTTGCGATCCATTGTTGTTCAGTTGTACAGGAAAGTGTTCCTGTGAAAGCAAACTTTGGAAACTTTAGAAGGGAAAGTTTGTATTACTAATTGGAAAATAGTTTGCAATATTGAATAAAAGTTAAGAAAAGAAAAATTACTTGAAAATAACAAAGAAGGACAGATTAATATTTTGTAAAAAGGAGAGGCAACTTTGGGAAGTCGAAATTTAGGTGCCCTTGCATCGGATTTCATTTTACTTAATACACCAATAAACAACGAAAAACCATACTGGAAGTTAACAGATAAATGTCATTCCCCTAATTTTGAAATCAAAGATGGGCAGACGGGTGACAGAAGTGGTTATATCAATCAGAACCCATTATATCTTGTTTGCTGAAGCATCTTCTATTTGGCTCATATGATTAAAAACGAGTAAAGTTAATTGCAATTTATTTTAATTAATTTTTAATAAATATTAATATCGTAGACTGAATACCGATGTTCCCATACGAAGGGCTTATTCGATATTTTCAATCATACAGCGACCCCGAGGCAAAATTACAAATTACGGGTTGGATTGCATTCGAATTTGGCTCAAAGTTGATCGGGTGAATTTGTTGGGTCGTTTCCTATACGGCTAAATAGTTAATAGTTAATATTTTTGTAGAATTGAAATTTGCACTTAGCTCTGGGCTTCATATCTCTAAAAAATGTCGTCATGCGAAAGGCTATGATAATCGATGCCCGAGCAGCCACAGCCACGGAACGTGAGCAAGAACATCCGGCGCAGGTCCTTGCTGAGATCCGGCCAACACGGGTTGGCACGGGTTGCATTTAATGAAGCTGCTGGTGATTGCATTATGTGGCTCAGATATTTCTATCAAAGCCCGGATAGAAAAATGGCATCGAGGGGGGCAGTCAGACAATTTAATAAGTCCGCCGCCTTTGCTGCATTTGCTTGCTTTGTTTGCTTGGCCTGGTCGAGTCGCTGCCGGAGACAACCTGCAAAACAATGCCAACGGATGCTACGGAAGCACTGCAGCAGCTTTGCCGAGCAGCGGAGCAAGTGCAGCATAAAAATTGCATTAGAGGCGGCAAACGAGCGCCAGCAAATTTCGCTGTGACTTTGCTCCGCTCTGCCTTCAAAGGTCTGCAGACATCTGCCAGCAGATTTTTATTCCGTGGAAGCTACACTGCTAGAAATCGAAATACTGCAGACATCTGCCAGCAGATTTTTATTCCGTGGAAGCTACACTGCTAGAAATCGAAATACTCTAAATGCATTTCGTTTAGGGATGAATAAATAATTGAATCACCGTCACTATACCATTGCTTACTTGGTTTTTACATTTTTTTTTTGTAAATGAAGTTTAAAACAAGCAATGCTACAAATGAGTAGGTAATCTTTCTGGAAAGCATAAGATCTGTTCTGTTAAATGCTTTTGGCTGCAATTTGTAGGAATCAATCCTGCTTACAAAACTGATTTTAGCCGACTGCATATAATTCCTTCCGGGGAAGTCCCTTATCCCTAGCTTCTCTCTCTAGTCACCACCAGCTGCTGCATCGGTGACAGTTTTGTTTGTGCGCTTTGGGAGCCATTACAAACACAAACACAAACAGAAAGCTCACACGACACACGCACA
The DNA here is from genome assembly GCA_018151655.1 of Drosophila bocqueti. Classification (NCBI taxonomy): domain Eukaryota; kingdom Metazoa; phylum Arthropoda; class Insecta; order Diptera; family Drosophilidae; genus Drosophila; species Drosophila bocqueti. Next base: position 628,025 of record JAECXF010000305.1, read on the forward strand.
GTCACCTGGAGCAATCCCTGCCAGTCCTTTGCGACTGGCAAAGTGAGCAATGCAGATGGGGAAGGGACGGAGGACGGGGAAAAGGACTGCAGTGCCAACAAAATGGCTGCTTGTTATATCAAGTGTGAAAAATATTGCAGGCAGGCAGCGGCCCTGGCACGCGTTGGCAACTAAAAGCAAAAAAGGACGAAATCGGGATTTACCTGCTGTCAAGAGCCCTCGACGCAGCTCCAGCGACGGAAGTCTGAATCTGCCGCCATCAAGCAGCATTAGATCGCAAGGATTAGGCACTCGCAACGCAAAGCCTGGCCGCTTTTTGGCATGAGAGGCCAGCCAAAAGTAACTGGATAACTGGATAACCATAAGGCCTTGCTTGCAGTACATTAATTGCACAGGCAATGCTGAAAGCCACGAGTCTTGCGAAATTAAAATACAATTAAAAACCCACCCTGTATTTATTTTAAACTGAAATGTCTTGAAAAGGGTAGCCAAACCTAACACCTGCTCAAGCTCAACAAAATTATCTACCAACTAAGATTACAATAAAATTATTTAAAGACGAAACTACAAGACAGTTTTTAGCAATCTGTGAATTGTTGGTTTTTACCTGTATTACTTACTGTATTAGTATTATTATTATTATGTTCGGAAAGGGTCCTGAAATTTTTCGGGTGGAAAGAGTGATTAGTTCCTTTTCAGTCCAGTTCAGAATAATTTTTCCAAAAACTTAAGCTCAATGCTTTTAGAAAGAGTATTAAAAATGCGCATTTTATAGCCATATGACTTTTGTCACTTGGCTTGTAATACATTTAGTAGTCCTCGCCACCGCCCATTTGATTCCTCAATGGCTGACCACATGACCAATTTAATTAGGCGCCGGGTGACGTAATGGGCACTGAGTCCTCTCAGTGACTGCATCTGTGATGTAAATGCGTGAATTATGAGTATTTAATTTCAATGTAATTAATGCATAATTGATTTCGTTTTAAAATCTGCACGACATGCCAGTTAATTAATAACGGTAAACGCAATTTCTGTGTAGCCATCAAGAGGCAAATGAAATTACAGGGCCGCGTCGATGGCTGTGAATATTTGAGTAAACGCGAAAGCTCGCAAAATGTTTGCAACTTAATAAATTATACCAGGGACGTCAAATGATAAATAAGAGGACAGCCGCAATTTGAAAAAAGGAAGAAAGGAAGGCCAAGCGGAAAAAACCAAGGGGAGACGGCAGCCAAAATTAATTGAGCGCAAATTGGTGAAGCTGCGATTTACATTGCCAGCGTCAAAAAATAAGAGAAAAACAAAAACATAGGCAATGAAATTTTACACAGATATCTTACAGTGCAAAAAGTGGGGGCGGTGCTGAAATGGAAAATGGAAAATGGGCCAACAAATTCTGGGGATTCTAGACGGCGCGTGGCTTACCCGGGGAAAACCAGCCAGAAACAATGGGCAGGGAACGAATTTATCATTCTACTGTCGCTGGCAAAGTTGTTGTTGGCGTTGTCAAAAAGCATTTTAAGCGCTTAAGCCAGAGCATAAGCTGCGACACGCACAAATCTGCAGGAGCCGAGTGGAAGAGTGGCAGGGATTCCATTTTTCGACGAATCTATAGGTTCCCCCAACCAGCGGGCTAGAATTTTTAAGACCCAACGCAAAATGCTGCTTCCATGGAATCCGCTGGCTGAAAAAAGGTTGTAGAGCAAAAAACTGGCACTCGGTATGAATGGGGTGCATTGTTTTGGAAATAAATAAAGGAAAATAACCGCAACAAGTTAACTTGGTTATCATTTTCTATTTGTCTGATTAAAACGGAGCAAAAATTAAATATGTCACGCTGCGTGGGAGTTCAAACCCAATTAGAAACACGCTGACCAATCAGTATTTTCCGACATGAAAATGGCCTGCGTAAAATTAATTCACAGGCTGTCATCAATGAAATACAATCAATTTATTATTGTTTTTGATATTTTAATATTCAGCAAGCTGCACAATTCGGAGGAACCTTCAAGCAAACATTGCGATATCCGAGTTGAAAGCCCAACTGGGAACGCTTCGTTTGGCAATCAGATTCCTTCATTTCATAGATAAACGGGCCGCAATGAGGCAATGCCAAAGTTAAGGCCGAACTTGGATAAACTTTTCCGAGCAGTCCGCCGGCTGCTCCTCCTTGCCTCCTCAGCAGCCGCCGTTAGTTGGCTTTATCATAAATCTTTAAGCTACCTGGAGGCACTGCTTCCCAATGAGCCGCAGCAGGAGCAGGAGCACAAGGAGGCGGAGGGCGCTGTTTTCGGTGTGGGGAATTGACATGTCTACGCATAGCAAATGGCAGGCACAAAATGGCAGCTGTCGGCCGGCTCAGAGCAGCCAATTAATTTTTGGTCAGCTCCCAAAAGAAGGCCACGCTCACTCCCAGTCCCTTTGCCCGGGACTGTGCCGCCTTCGGATCTGGATCGGATCGGATGTAATGAAGTTGGCCTCGGTTGTGTTTAAAGCACCGTTATGGAGTGCCACGTAGGTGAATTGGGGCGTGGCCGACGAACCCTTTTGGCAATCAGTGCGGAATTTGTTTTGTTTTTGCGGTCAGCCGGAGTCAAGAGCTCTGTCCGGAGGATGTGGATGTGGATGGGGATGGGGATGTGAATGTGCTGGTGACGGGGATGATGGAGAGGATCCGCTAGAGCAGCTGTTTCACGCCCGCACATCCATCAAGTTGTCATGCGGAGGAGTCAAACTCACACGCTGCCTCCTCGTATCAGGCACTCAAAGAAATTATTTACAGTTGTAGAAACAATTCAATTCTGTTTAATATTTTTCTGCTAAACTTGTTGATATCTTGGGCACTACAAAATAATATTTTCATTTGAAACATGATGACTCCAATGTCAACGCACAAAGACACAGTTTGATATATTTAACGATACTAGATTCAAGTTCTGTTCCCTCAGAGTTAGCATTCTACTGCAGCTGCTTTCGATAAAACCTGATGGACTATTTTTGTCAGTGCAGCAGTGTCCTTTTAGTGGCCCGTGCGTGTGTGTGCATCTATGTGTGAAAAGTCAGGGGATCTCTCGCCCCGCTGCACACCAGAGTCGCCGGAGTCGCTTTAGTTTTAGTTTCAGTATCAGTCTGTCCTAGCGAAGGTCCCGGTGCGGCGGGATATTTAAGGCGCCGCCGTATATGCATGCGAGGAGCGTGGCAGCCGCCGCTGCTCATTACTTATGCAAAGTCCCTTTTAGCTGTTAAGTGTTTTGTGTCTACTTACAAATGTAGCTGTAAATCAAGCGGAAGTCGGTTCGGCGGAGGAGGTTGGCGGGTCCCAGAAAAGGGCACAATTGACTGCACGGGTTGCGGAGCCATTACATTTTTTATTCCGTGCGTTTACTACTTCCGTAGTTGCTGCGCACAAAAGTACCGGGCTTAAAAGCGAACTTAAGCGCGGCGCACGGAAGTGAGATGGATGCATACATTCATGCAAATCTCTTCCTGGACTGGACTGGACTAAAAATTGATTATACCGATTGACGACCGAACCCGACCCGACTCGACCCGACCGGCTTGTGCGGGGATAAAACTTTTGTTGAGTCCATTAGGCGCTACTCAGCTCGCCCCATTTGTTTCGATGATTTAAAGCCAATTTCTCACACTGCGGAATTGGGTTCATGAAGGCTCAAATGCAAAGTAATTTAAGCAACCGAGAGTTTCTGTACCTCTGAGTTTGGAAAGCTGTTCTGTTCGTCTTTAAAATCCATGAATAACTTGACTTCTTGAGTGGTTTGATGGCACTAAGTTATGCAACGCGTTATATTCGTATAATTTCATATTAATTTCCCACCTGAAATCTCTTAATTAACTTCTATTTAAATGTCAATTAACTTATAAGGCACAGCCATTTCTAAAAATAAAAATAGCACAGCTGTAAAACACTAACACAGCCACTATTGCTGACGGCGAACAATTGTAAATTGCACTTTCTATGATTAATTGAACAGCCGGGCACATGCCAGGAGGCCCTGGCAGTGGGACAGAGTACACGTAGTAAGAAAATGCTAAAAGCCATTACTCTAATAATATTTGACTTGAATCGATAACTTGTCTAAATTGCAACTGCCGTTGGGGGTCAGCCAGTGGGGTGAGGAGGAGGGTTCAGGTTCAGGCCAACTGACAGAGAGCCAAGGGATAACCACCTGGCAGACAGTTCAGAGTGAAAAATAAACACAAGCAGTAAGCAAATGCGGCGAGACAAGTCAAGGTGGAAATGGGACCGTATAGAGCCGGGCCCAAGACCGAGACCAAGACCAAGACCAAGACCAAGACCAAGACCAAGACCACGACCAAGACCAAGAGCCTCTCTCGCCGGACCGCCTTGAAGTCAATGCCAAAACAATTGAGGTTAGGCCGCTGGTCGGCTGAGACGGAGGGGCGGATGAGGATGTGCGATGGGAACAGACATACTATATACGGCAGAACGAGGAGCACGTATTTGCCTTTGTGGCTGTCGCCTCGAGTCTCGCTTTGGAACGGGGCCACCGCCTCCTCCAACGTCGGGCGCAGGTCGGGGCCACGGCACAACTAACCGAAACGACACACTTCCGTACCTTTTCGAGGCCAAGGCACATTCGTCCTGCGACTTTGCCTTCGCACCATAAGTATGCATCGAGTTATGAGCTGAAAGGTAAGTGTGGATTATTTCCAATTTCCGCAATTTGAGTTCACCCCAAAGCTCATTAGGTCTCAGGGGTGCTCCTTGTCTTCGGAGGCCAAGAAAGTCGCGAATAACAGCAGCTGGTCAGAGGTTAAGGAGGAAGCTCGAATGCACTCTTTTAAATTGCCGACAGATGGCTATTGTCGTGGCTTCGCATGGGAGCTTGGGAGAATGCGGATGGAAAGTGAATTGTGGCCCAGTGCAAGGACTGTGCAATTACTCATTCATCGATTGTTTGCATGCGCCGGCAGCCAGTCCGGCGGAGGATGACTCCAACTCCTGGGGCTGGCGGCGTGGAACAAAGACAGCCACTGGCGCGTACAGTATTTTTGCCGGTTTGCTATACCCTTACAGGACTTACTAGAACTTTGAGCAGCAGTTTGCTACGCAGTGAAGGTGGCATCTGAGATACAAAAGTCTTCGAACCCGTCTAACCAGTCTCCCAGTTTCGGAGCTATCTGAACGAATAGTGGTGTTTCTGTCGCAGCTTTTTCTTTTTATGACTCTATTTCTGCTATACTACTTTATCATTAATAGATCGCATAGGTGCCTTCTGTATAAATGTTATTTATATTTCAAGTTATCCATTTGCAAACTGCAAGGGTATACGAACTTCCGCATTTTCTTTCTGGTTGTGTTTGTATTTTTAAGCAAATGGCAAGGCTAATGGATTAACAAATGCATTTTTCATGGCCGCCACCCTCTTAGTGGGCTTAATATTTAATTTCGTCGACCCGGAGTAGCATTGTGGGAGAGCCTTGTTGCAGTTTAAGTGGCCACAGGTTCATTTGCAAAGCGTAAAGTAAGTGGCGTGTAATTTATGTGCTGCCGCCTCGCTGACATTGCGAAAAGAGTGCGAAAATTGCCGCAAGTCAGCCACACTGCAGTGGCTTTTCCCATGCCTTTTCAGCTTTCAGCGAACGGACGTGAATGGCGACCTCCTTTTGTCGCATGCTTATTCTCCGACGCGCTTGAAGCCTTTAAGGGGAGTCCTGAATGCACTCTTTCACCGCATATACAACGAGTATTTATTTAATTAGAAAGTCTAAGAGCTCGCCTAGGCATTAGGTGCATCTGCATCTGGCCCGGGAAAATCCATCTGCTTTCACGGGTCTTCCAGCCCATGAGATCGTCAGCGGCCACTTCATTTATCAGGCTTTGACACTGACAGCGCGCGTCCGAGTTTGCATCAAGTTTCGGCTATCCTTTTCGGGACTTGATTAACGAGCCGTGGCATCGTCCAACTTTTGGACTGGATTCCGGGTGGCAGTGCGGAATTGTCAAGTCATATTTCATTTTTGGTCACCGCCCACGCCGGACAAATTCGAATGAAACATCATATCGCATTTGTATCTGCTTTTTCCCGACCCGAGTTACGAGGGTTCCTAGGCAAAGGACTCTGGGTGACGGGTGACGGGGTTTCCAGGCCGAGTGCCCGCCGACAAACACAACGCATTTGCGTGACAAGTTTCCCCCCACCGCCCACTTCAGGTTGACTGTCAACTAGCGAGGCGACCTTGCCGCAAACTTACAGTTACACTGAAGAAAAGGCGTTACCTGGCGTTACCCACATTTACAAAATTCGTCATAGAGGCAGCCCTTTCACTTACACTTAAATGAATCACTGAAAGCTTTAGCGACTGAAGAAACCCAATTATTATGTGTTGACCGAATGTCCGAACTGAAGCCCGTTTGTTGTGATTATTTTCTGCGTGTATCCGAACAGTCACAGCTAAGCGCACTTAAGCACAGAAAGGCTCAATTCAGAAGGCAACACGTGCTTGCCCTTTGACAACGCGGCGTATGCGTAATTCGGCACAAGAATCTCCTGCTGCTTGGCTGCCCAGAGGTGCTCCTGCTGTTTGGCTCGGCACGTGAGTGATAAATAATTATAGACAACCAGGCAACCAAAAATTATAACATTAAGCTCGAATAAAATGCCAGGCACGTCCTGGATTCGCCTCGAATAATTCGGAACATCGCCCTATATAGAACGTACTCGCATTTAGCGGTCGCGAACGCCACGCGACGTGACGGGCCCAAATTGGAATTATTGCCATCATGTCACTCGATTAGTGGCGTTAAATTGCCAAGGCCACCTCTCACCATCTCATCCCGATGGGATCATTTGCATCTGCTTTGATACGCCACGGCGCTCCGCTCACGCAAAAAATGCTCCTACGCATCCTGAGCCCGCTTTATTTCCCCTTAATGTTGTCCTAGACTGCTGTCTGCCATCATTTAATATCCTGTCAACGAAAGCGGCTTGGGAGTGGGCGTTTCTTTTGTTGTGTCCAAGTGGGAAAATATTTGCAAAAAGTTTTTAAATAGTTGGGAGCAAGTTAAAAATACACTGAATGCCCAGGGGTCCTTTAAAAGGTGAGCTATTTTTTTTGACAATAGAACAGGTTCGTTTACCTGAACACAAACTAAATCCTTAGAGGCGTTGTAAAAAGAAGCCAATTGCTCTTTAAATTTTAAATGTAATATGTACAACAAAAAGGAAAGCTCACTTCAGAAAGCCAAAGTATAGGTTTTACTGGTACTGGATCGGCTTCGGTTAAATCCATCTCACATGGGGCTGAAAATAGATTAAACTCCCTGAAATGAAGTGCTTCTTATAGACGGTCTGAGAAGATACAAGCGGCACAGAAACATACTATACCACACATTTGACGATCCTTAAATAGTAAAAATATTTCATTGAAAGGGCTACGATACCAGAGTAAATTCAATTCGGTCCTGTATTCTGTCCTGCAGCTCTGACTCAATTCCCGATGCGTATCCTTGGTGCATGTTGAGATTGCTGCCAGTGGAACCGGAGGTTTCGGTTTGCAAACAGAAGCAACCTTTCTGTGGACCAAAAGTCACAGGGACGCAATGCATTGCGTGTATATTACATTTCCATATGTGTTGCTGCTTCGGACCCTGAAAATTTGATTGCAGTAGAAGGAACTGAAATTTTCATTTAATTAAATCCACTCGGACTATGTCGTCGAGCCGCCCTCTCCTCCACTCCTCCACTCAACATTTCTTTCGACATACTGTTGATTTTTTCCCTGACCATTTTTCGCTTTCATTAAAACTGTAACACAAATATCAACAGATGCCGATGCTAGCCGAGGCAGATACGTATCCAAACACACGCTCCGTGTTGTGGTCGTTGGAGTGGCTTCTGACTGGCACATAAAATGTAATTTTCATTTAATATTTCTGCTCTAACTGACCACGTCAGCACTCCAGCACGTAGTACGTGGAGTGTGTGTCCCTTTCAAATTCAAATTTAGTTAAAAACTGGGAAGAGGGAATGTTGGCTAACACTTGCTGCTGCTTGGCCAAATATTGAAAGAGACACGTGTCAAATAATTCTGGGAAATTTAGTTGAAAGGGAAACGGTAGTGGGACAACTACAGGTTTTCCACAAACCAAATTACTAACCATTAAGGATGCCATTGCCATCACGCAGAAGTAAATATAGCCAGGGCATTAAGCGATTCGGCCAGTATTAGTCCGCCCATTCCAGTTATTGTATTTTTAGTCCAATGCCTTTGAATTTATAATGCCAATTCAAATTTGCGGAGCTTGGCGTTCCGCAGCAAAGTCAATTCGAATTATGCATAAATCTCAATATAATTGACATTGAACGACAAAGTTTTGCTACTTTGCCCAGAAATTTTACGAGACTATTTTTACCATTTGAGAAGGCGTCTGCCGGTCTTAGACAGGCTATTATATCCGAGTCAAATCCCGGGCCTTGCCCAAAACAGTTGCAAAAAGTTGAAAGGATGTTTTCGACTCTCCCAGGCAACTGCCTTTGACTTTTCCCTTTCCTTGTTGTGGGAAAGTTCACTCGTATACATTGGGGGAACTCATGTGAGTGTGCATGTTCATTGTGAAAATTATGCGAAAACTTTTGCTCTGTCCTGGAAACGACGCAGCCGAAAGTATATTAAATTGTGCATTGCACTGGGGTTTGCCAGTTGCACTTTCGCAAAATCTCGGCCACAAAAGCCTCTAAAATAGCTCAAAAGCATTTTGCGGCTTGGTCTTTCCGGCGGGCGATGAGTGCCCATTGAAACGGCTCTGCGGTTGTCCAGTTGTCCGAATAAACGAAACGAAAATGTTCCCCCAAAGATTTCCGGCTCTTTCGAGCTTGCACTGGGTGTGGCTTGGTTTCCTGACACTCACTGGGTATTTTTGAGCCGCGGTGAAAACATAGGTGGGGCTTTCTGAGAAGTGCAAGACTGGCCTGGCAGGATGCACGAGCTAACGTTAGCTCTTCATTTCAGGGCTCTTAAAAGTCGTTACAACGTAAACTAGCCAGATTTTCAGTTTATTTGATTAACTCGCAGAGGAAAAATGCGAATTAAGCTGTGCTCGGGCCACATCTGCTGCTGAAATACTCGTACTTATCAGTGTCGTATGCGGTTGTCGCATAAATGTCTCGAAAATATGTCGTGTGCGGTCGAGAAAAACAAAACCATAAAGATGAAATATCTGAGTGCCGGGCCCTTGCCTCGCATTGCTCACATGCTGCTCACATGCTAAATTCGCCCGGCGTCGACATCTTGTAATTTTATTTTATTATGCCCAGAAAGGACGGCCCGGCGCACATACTCGTGGCCTGTGTGTGTGTTTTTGGCCCAAACCAGACGGACCCTTTATATCCGCAAGGAGAAAAGTTTGTAATATCTCCTGATGTTCCGGTTGTCTCAACAAATTGGTGAGGAAATACATATACCAAATAAACTGCCGGCAGCCGCTATTGATTGCATGGCTAATGACCTTGAAAGTGATATGGGATCCTTATTTCTACCTTATTGTTTTGGGTCTTGTTTGGCCCAAGTTTCGTCATAATTTGATTGCGAACAGTTTGGCGACCCTAAACATATCGAACTCATTCTGTGCCTTAACGCTTGGACTTTGTTTTAATATCTTAAAGACCTCCTTATTTTAAATTCAGAACTTTCTCATTTCCCTTCTTGCGAAAGCAGTGAAAAGTTTCTGTCCGCGAGAGTGAACTTGACTTGCATTTGATTGAAAACAGTTTTAGTCTTAACTACACAAGAAAAATCAAAGTTAAATTAGTATTTACTGAATATTGGTTTAGCCTTTAAGCTAAATTATTTTGTTTTCAGACAGTTTAGCTAACTTAGAGTTGTCCGTAAGATAAAGAGAAATATAATATTAATTGTATTGTACAAAAGTTAACCTGTCATTAAAATGCAACCCTTCATAATGTATTGTTGGTTGGTTAGACTGTGTACATACATATATCCAATAAACAAAAATTAAAGGTTAAAAAGGAGCCAGTGCTGGTATTTCTAAGTTCCAAGGCTCAAAAGGGAGCTTCCCCAGCATCGATCGAATTGCATTAGAACCCCCAAAATTGGTACGTTTAGAGTAGTAGATCCACCAAGCACTTCTTCCGCTGGCTTCAAGAATGTGGTCTAAGGATCTAATGACCATGTGTTCACCTGGCTCAAAGACCCAAAATGTATGAGAGGCTAAAAATAACACACTTCCTTAGCTCAGTTGTTTATACATATGTACTATATGTATTTGAGTTATGTTCAATTACATATCGATATTCATATCAGAGCAAAATTTTAACAGATACTGATGGCAAGGCAATTCGTGGACAAGAAGTAACATTACTTTTCATGCATTATTTGTTCTATTAAATCAAATGCAAAACTGCAACGATATTCGCTATTGGCTTCTCAGTCTGGTTTTAAATGTTTTTGCAGTCAGTGTTATTTGTTGCCTACTTCGCAGAAATTGCAAACCAAAATCTGTCTGGTTGTGCTCCCTCTTGAGAAGTTTTAAATGGCAATGTCTTCCCACTTATTGTACTTACAATAAGTTTTCTTTGGTAATACAAATAATTGAGGTTGCTGGAACCCCCTTGAAAATCGAATGCTGAATGGCCTCGTCAATGGGTTGGCTCCATCGGTCGGAATATTTAAGCGCAGTTGCAATAACTTTGCAGCAGAAGGGGAAACAAAGGTATTACAAGTGCTTTGTAATCTATTTGAAAAGTTTTTCCCCAGCAGGAAAACGAAAACACACGCCAGCACGAACACGAACTAAAGTAAGAAAGCTGCGACTGGGAAAGTAAGGGGAAAGCGGGGAAAGCGAGGAAACGAGCCAAAGTCCGTAAGAAAAACCCTCGTAATAGACAAACAATGAGTATAATGAAACGCTAAAGCGTCGTGTAATGACGCACAGGAAGCGAAGCAATTTACGTAAGCTTCCAGAGCGAGTTAGGAGTTTAATGAACGCGAGGAATAGAGCGTTCAACTTAATGACGATGCCAAATGCCGATGCTGATGCTGAATGTTTCGCAGGGCGGAAAATCGGAAAAGTCGGCAAATCGAAGCAGCCGCCACTTTATGTGCCACATTAGAGCACTGTCAATGGCGGCAGCAAAAGTTGCGGCGAAAACGAAAGCCGGAAGGAAGCGACTGACAGACAGTCACTTTCTCTCACGTTAAGCGAAGCGTAAACAATACAAAAATAAAGTCGTTTAAATATACATATAAAAAGAGTAGGTGTGATGATGGCAACCAGTTTACTCAGTTTAAGCAGAATAATTAAATAATTTCAATCTAATAATTATAATAATTCAAAATTCATGTATTTTCTAATATTAAACAAAATACTTGGTCGATAAAGCGAATGACAGTGGAGGTAATTTTCCCAGAAAAGCGAATTATGTGTTCCCCATACGTATGCATCTGGGGGAATTGGGGTGCTTTTTTTCATTTTAATTATATTTCATAAATATTATTTATGACTATAAGAGGGCTATACACCTATGTATATTATACTACGTGAATGTATATTCAACTATTCATTATAAAATAAGGTAATGAATATTTTAAGCTTTGTACATTGTTATCTAATAATAATTGAGAAACACCTCAGTATTTGGTTGCTCCTTTTTCAATATGGCCATCCTCAATAAAATGTATTTATTGAAAATGGGTTAGATATTTAATTAAATTTCGTGCCCTTTCTTTATCTGACTGCGCTTGTCGTCACATGTGATATTTCAGGACACACAACAGTTTATGCACACATATTTGCTTTTGGGAGGCAGACAAGGAAGGTGGACCGAAAAGGACTCGCACTCCTGCTCATATACCATATGTATATATAAATATATGAAAATTTTCCGTAGTTTCTGCTCGCCGTTTCCGACCCTGCTAAGCTGGCAGCTGTCAATGGCGCGAGCTCTGGGAAAAGGAAAAGTGCTGAAGGTTTGCTTAGTTGGGCTGGGAAAAGTTGAAGTCTGCGCCGAGTTTTCTTGAGCATATGGATAAACACTGGCTTCATCATGAGATATGGGAAAAGAGGGACAAAGTTGCCGTTGCAGTGGAAATTTTGATAAGCAGTTAATGTGGCTGTGTAGTGGAATATGTATTTCCTATTATGCTTATTTTTGCAGAAGAATGAAACTCTTGAAAGTTTCTATGGCACAAGACAAAGCTCCCTGGTTATTTAAAAGTCTATTAAGAAAGTTTTCCACTTTATTTTTCATTTCTGTTAGGCATCGATCAATAACTATAAAAATGTAAATTAGCTGCAGGAGTCCAGCCAACAACTCACTGAAGTAGAGGACTTGAAAATGCATTGCTTCTTCTCTTATTTTCAGTTTTAAGCAAACAGGAAGCCCGAAGTTTTTTAATCCCTAGTATACAGTTAAGTTTTTATTGTATACGAGATTTTCGTTAAAGTAAAAATAAATAAATTATAAGGCAGGTCACGTAAAATAAAGAGTAACTGAAGAATTGTTTAATTTGCATTTAATAGAAAATAAAATAAATTTAACCTCCTTTCTACTAAAATTAATTATTTGATCAAATAAAGAACGTTATCCACATGAACAAATAAAAAATTAATGACTAACATAAAATCAATTGAAGTATTTGCAGCATTTAAAATGCAAATGCCGATGCAATCACAAAAAAAATCTTGGCAAATGTGGTAGATGCAAAGCGCTTTCCTTTCTCCTTTCCTTTTGTTCTGGGCGCCACCTGGATCTCGGCCGACTGCCAGTTTGGCAGACATCAAAGGAAATTCGGGAAATACTTGCCTCATGGAAAATAGAAGTGCCAGGGACACTACAAAATGCCCAACAAAGGAATGGAATGGAAAGGAGCTGCCACCTGGAAGGTAGGGAAGCGAGCTTGTGGGTCACACGGAAGCTAAAGCCATTTGCATTATTGCCAGACGCCACCTCCTCGGAAGGATCTCTGTGAACTTGAAACGAGAAATCAAAAGTCACAGGAGGCGACATGGCGACAAGGGCCCGCCGCGCTGGCAGGGTGAGACTGAAAATGAAGATGCCTCCTGTCGGGCAAATTGCGTAAGGAAAATGAAAATGATTTCTCCGACGCTGATAAGAAGGTCGTGAGCCACGCCACGCCAGCAAATGCCCCAGTCCCCCACACCCATTGCGCGTCCCTGCGGTAACCTCGATTCAGTGAACAGCTTTCGATTTCCGTTCGAGATCCGATGGCTAAGGCTGGTGGGCATTCAGGGCAAATGCGTTTATGGCACATCGATGGGAATCGAAAGGCCATTAAATAGTTTACTTTATGCATGGCAGGCAGATTTCTACCCTACGGTTATTTACTCGCCCCGGCTGATGATGAACCCGTCAAGCAGCAGTTAGGGCCAACTTGCCTTCGACCGCCTCAACAACTTCCCCCACACACTTTTCTTTTCTTCTCGTCGTGGTAGGTTATTCACTTTTTATTTGCTTTTTGTTGGGCATCACGTAGTCACCGCATGTTCCGCCAGGAGTTCCTTGTTCCTCGCCCAAGTGACCTAGCCAGCCGGTTGAGCGGAAGTGTCTATCATATGCACGTTAATAGCCTCCCCAGGCCAGCATTTTCTGCCACTATTTCCACTTCTAGCAAGTTCCAGTCCCTTGCATTTGAAGCCCATACATAAGCCGTTAAGGAAGGTAAAAGTATATCGAAGGAACGTTAAATCTTGCGATGTAATTAACTCTAAACAAGAGCCCCTGTTGTTCGATTCGTTCCTCTGGCAGCTATTTGAAATACTCGTCCGATCTGGCCCGTTCTCTCTGTTCAGAAATTTTTTACAACCTAACGACTCTAAATCAAGGTTACATGGTTATTTTAAAACCTAATTTATCTAATTTAAAATTTGTAGAGATATCCCTGTAAAGAAAGTGCATTTTATATTATTACCGAAGCAATTTCGATGCCCATTATTTCTGGATATAATAATAAATCTCGCTTCTTTCATGTCATTCACGAACATGTACATGTCTCTCGGGTAGGCAACCGCAGAAACATTTTGATTAAAGTACGACTTTAATCCTATTGCGGATTTTTTGCGTGGCGATAATGTTTTTGCGTGGCTGACAACACAAATATTTAACCACAACGAGTACCAACAACACAAAAAAAGGGAAACAATGGCCACAACAAAAAAAAGTTGGCCACATCGGTTACAGCCAGCGGAAACAACTAACATCAGCAAACAAAGGCTCATATTTCGGGACTAGTCGACCTCGTTGTATTCTTTAAAGCAAATATCAATTGCAAAAGGTAATAAAGAGCCAATTAATAGGGAAAAATAAATCCCTTGTAAACCTGAGGTACTGCGGCTGCAGAATATATCACTAAAATTTTCAAAGCAATTGGCAAACACGACAGCCTTCGATCAGATCTCCAGGTACCCTGTGGTGGAACTATTCGGCAAAAACACATCTCGCACGGGTCGAGGGTCGCAGACTCGGGCACATGAGAGGATATTTGTACTCTAGGAGCCACATACATCCGCCCGTATGAATAAACATATGCATGACCATGCAAATGTGTCGACGGGGCGCGCGAAATGCAAATGAAAATGATATGTGTTTGCATGCGGACGGGGCTAAAAGCCAAAAACTGTTGTCAGTCAGCGAAATAAAAATAAGAGGAGGCGACCAGAGATCCCGGCGGACGAACTCACCAGTCACCGACATCTCCTCGCCGTCGGATGCTGCCCATAAATTCGGATGACAGGCGAGGTGACAACGTGTCAACAAGCGCCGCGGGTGCTGCCACGCCCCCCCAATCACAGCTTCCACCCGCCCACATACACTCACGTTATGAGGTGAGGTGATGAGTCATAAAACGGGCGAGGCGGGAAAGGTGTCGGGAAATTGGCCAATTAAAGAGCAACTTTAAGAAAGTCTTGAGGACACGCCGCACACTCACAACGCAGTGATTGATTACTCGACATCTCAAACCGAGGACAATTTAATTGGCAGGCGCCCATAAGCCTGCCTTTTTTATCTGACAGCTCAGCCTCAGTGCGCGGCATGATAAAGACAACTCCGCCTGAGGGGCACCCTAAGGAAATTTTGTATCGTTGTTTAAAATAAATAAATTTGCAAGCTTACCCCTGCAGGGTACTATAAGTTAAGGCAGAAGTTTGCAACGAATATTCTTGATCAGCATCAGCAGTCGAGTCGATCTAGCCATGTCCTTCTCTCCGCACGATAGCAATTCGAGACTCTATTAACCAAATTTTAAATGGTCGGAGATGCCTCCGGATATAAAATATATCTATCGAAATAATAGTATCATTGGAACATATCTACCCTTTCGTACTTGTCACTACTTTCTAGCTACTAGAAATCACGCTTTACGGAATCGGAAACTAAAATTGAATAACCTCAACAGGGGTATACATAAATATAAAAATGCAAATGCGAATATGGTGACGCTCTAATACGTTAATAGCTAACAAGTTGTCAAGTAATTGATTCAGAGAAGGGCACACATTCCTCCCGATAATGCCGTGAGTAAGTATTTACGACAATGTCCTTCCTCAGCACTGCTAGATGCTGGCGTTGTTGTCGCTATTGTAAGTGTAAGTCGATGTCATCTGCCAAAGGCGAAATACAGTAAGCAAATAAAAGGAAAGAAACGAAATGAAATTCACGGCTTGGCCCCGACTCCCTTAGCCGACATCAATTTGTTGCGCTCATATTTCTGTGATTTGTTATTGAAATCGTTATGGTTGCTGGTTGCTCCGCGTCAAGTGCGCGTGACAGTGGCAAGAACAGCAACAATAAACGGCAACGAGTTGCGTTGGCTTATTTTATAATCACAGCAATTTTCGAGCTCCTATATATGTATGTATATTTGCATTTTATTATCGCTCGCCCTTTTTTATTGACACAAATCATTTAGGATGTGTTCTTTGTTGTTTTTTGTGTTGCTCCAGTTGTGGCACGTGTGTTTGCCCAAGTGTGCGCTGGTTTTATTTGTCGTCAGGTATTTGATATTTTATATTTTGATTGGTTCGGGATTTATGTTGATGTTTGCATATTCGCCGAAAAATTTAAAGGCCCTCCCTGGATTCCGAGAATTTAAACTGATGCAAGTACGAGGGAAATTGTAAACAGTGCCATGAAATTTGATATTGTTATTTATAAGCGGGAAAGGGCTTTAATGGAACTCCTTGCCTGAGCTATTTTCTAATTGTTCATAAATTAAGAGGGAATGTAGAAATGTAGAGAGATTAAAGGAAGAGTGAATGTAATAAATATTCATTGAATGTTTTCAGGAATTAATGTAAATTAAATTACCTAATTATACAATAGGGCGGTGAGAGCAGGATCTATAAGGTGGATTCTTCTTCGTGTGGCGTCATAATTCCTTCTGAGATGCCACCTCCTCATCCATTTTCTCCGTTTGCCAAACCCCAAATCCACTTAGTGCATTCGGTTAACCAAAGAAAAAGCAACACAAACCCTTTCTGGCCAGTCATTCCCTTCCCATTAAGTTCGTTTGCTGGGCAAACAGTTTTGAGGAGCGCTGTATCTAATTGATGAAGGGATGCTGTGCCCCAAATTTCTTGTTGGGGGTTGATAGGGGACCTGAAACTAAAATTGAAATCAATGCCGCTACAGAAACCAAAGCAGAAAAGTCCAACAAAGGATCTTCCACGTATCTATGGCCAAGTGTATGTATGTTCTCGTGCACTGAGCCAAACGAGGAGAAAGTCAGTTGTATAGCTTTTGATAATGGTATTTCGGTTGATAAGCATATAGTAAAGTATAAGTCCGGACCTCCGAATATATACGATAAAAATAAAATCCTTAATCCTTTATCTAAATTAGCTTAAATCAATGTTTTTACATGGGCTTTAATAAATAAATATAAGGAATTTTAAAGCAAGAATTGGTTTCCGTGCCAAAAAATACATACTATATATTTGGGAAACACACATGCAGTGGCCCATTCATAAATCATGTTTTCACCCGATTTTTCCGCATTTTCCATCCGGATTTGGTCCGCTCAACGGGACTTGTTTGCCTCAGTTCAGCAACGCGGAAAATGCTCAAATATTTGTTATGGCTGCTCTCGCACACAAGGGCTTACGTTGTCACGGCCACAATGTATCTATGTCTGCACATACATCTGACATTTGGTAGGCACTGTTTTGCCATTCACTCGGTTTGGCAAACAACTGGATCATTAGCCGGACAGAGGAGTCTGTCGTCCATTGTCCATCGTCCATCGCCCATTTCTATTTCTCGCGCTGTCCGCTTTATACCCACTTAAAGTTACAACAAATTAAATAAGTTTCAACTCATTTACCAAGTCATTTTCATGCCAACTTTGCTCGTCATCAGCTTCCCCGGCTATTTGTGTTTCAGTTTAGTTTTATGACGAGCCCTCGCGCCCCATTTTAACCTCCGGCATGCAAAACGAATCCACACAAAGGAAATCTGCTAAAAATTTATTTACCCTGACTTCGGCAGTGGAACAGGAAAGCGGCAAAGTTTTGCGCTTTTGTTTGAAATTTGTTTCGCATTTGTAAGTTGAAATGTTTCCGTAAGAAAGGCAGCCCGAAGAACCAACAGAAAAAACAAGACAAAAACACAAATAAAAGCTTTGTCCTGCGCCTCAAAGAAAACTAAGGGACCTGGGGTTTTAGCGAGCAATCCGGCAGTGGATGGGGCAGACAGAGCCCAATCTCAGGATCCGTTTTCCGCTTTCGTGGAAAAAAGCAAGGTTTTCTCATCTCCCACCCCCCTGTGGATGACCAGAGCTCTTTTATTCAATTTAACTTGCCGCCTTCAAGTTTCAGTTCGGCTGGACTTAAACAAATTTCGCAATTTTAAAGGTTCGAGCTCGACTACCGTCTGCTGCCCAAATTGATCCTATTGACACTTTGCTTTCGCCCCAAATGGTCTGGGACGGGCCTGTTTTCAGCCAGACCCAATGGCCGTGTCATTTGTAACGTTTTCGTTCTCGTTTCGGCTCGACTCGACTCTGGACCCGGGCGTTATTGCAGTTTGAGCGCTTGATGGGCGCCCAATTGGGATGGGAAAATATTACCCGGCCATAAACAAGGCCTTATGGTCGGTCACTGGTAAAATGAGGGCCAAAAGCAGTCACGGTATGCAACAGATACTGCCTGGGACACTGGGAAATGGGCTAAATGTGCACGTTATTAAGTCAATTTGTCCAAGCTCGAAGTTTACTTTTTTAAGCTTTTATTGGTTGCCTAATTTTTTCAATTTATCTGTATTTTAAGAACAGGTTCCGCAGTCTTACAAGAATTTCATAGATCTCTTATTTGATCCGCTAAAGCTAAGCCTGTGGTCATCCTTTAATATTTGATAAAATTCATCTCAACCTGCCCCTTACGCTTTTATCGATCCACACTCGAAACGAACTTAGCTCATCGTCTGCCTGCTTAAAGGATTCCTTGTTCCCAGCGGCATTACGGATTCATATTCGACCAGATTTCGGACACATCCCGCGCCCAAATCTCAGGGCACACGCCACAACACACAGCAAACACAAGTATCACTCACTCAATATTCCGGGGCTCAACCGCCTCCAACCGCCGAACAAACAAACCTGTTTTCACACAGAAAACAAAAATTAATCACAGTCGAGAGTGTCCTTTAAATATTAAATTGTTTTGTACAGTGTTCCATGCCTTTACGACTTAGGCTCTTATTCAGATACACCGGCGAACCTGGCTAGATCGGCTCTTCTGGGGATGCTGCCGCCTTTTGGTACCGTGATTAGGGGCTATCTTGCTACTCTGCTTTTGTCGCTGTGCATATACAATTGTAGGTTTATGGGAAAACGTAGGAGGACCTCCGCCCTGAGTTATGATGTCCAACAGCTGTGCGAAACGATGGCCAGAGTGCCGGGGCTGGAGCTGCTCGCTTATGTGTGGGGCAGCGTTGGCCCGAAACACTCGTCGTATGTTTCATAAGGCCCCTCGGGAGGGCCCTGGGAACTATCATTTGCCAGCTTACGATTGAAGGGGCACGGGTTCCGGGGCACGGAACATAAAAAGCGAGGCGGTATTAAGCAAAAATGGCTGGGCGACAGTTGGACCTGCATTGCATTGTTGCCAGGCAATCGTAAATCGTGTGTACACATAGGTGGAAAATATTGCAGACACTTAATACAGCCATAAGTCGGACGGGGAATATTTACTGGCTCAAAACAGAACAAAGCCGGATTGACCCTATCCGCCCCTCACTACCTCTTCCGCAGGATACTTTCCGCTGGGCTCGGAGCACTGCCTGACCTGGATCTGCCTGGACGTCCTCTTCTGCACGGCCAGCATCATGCACCTGTGCACAATCTCCGTGGACCGTTATTTATCGCTGCGCTACCCGATGAGATTCGGCCGGAACAAGACCAGGCGGAGAGTCACCCTCAAAATCGTATTCGTGTGGCTCCTGAGCATCGCCATGAGTCTCCCCTTGAGTTTGATGTACTCGAAGGTGAGTAATTTTTAAAGACACAAATTATTGAAGTGTTGAAAGCCAAGGCACCTATTCATTTAGCAGAGACAGTGACGTGTAATTAGCTTAATTGCATGTTCTCGCCCAGCATGTGTACATCAACATCTGATATCTGCTTTCCATTCGATTCCAGAATCACGCCTCGGTGCTGGTGAATGGTACCTGCCAGATACCGGATCCGGTGTACAAGCTGGTCGGCTCCATTGTGTGCTTCTACATTCCGCTGGGCGTGATGCTGCTGACGTACTGCCTCACCGTGCGCCTCCTGGCCCGGCAGCGCCAAAACTTGGGTGGCGGCCAGCAGACGGCAGCCGCCACTCCCGGATGGGCCAGCGGCTGGCTGGGCCAGGCACCGGCCTTGGGTAAGGACTGCTCATTTAATATCATTTTCAGTTGGCCTAAAATTTGCATTTCGTTTCGCATTGCACTTTTTGGGCTCACAGCAGTACACATCGCACACCCACAAATGGGGGAACATGGGGTCGAAACGTCGAATCGGTGAAGGGGTGGCCTAGACAAACAATGCAGGGACATGTGCCGGATACTTTGCCTAGCATCGGAGGCCCAAAGTGCGACCAGGCCACAGCAATGCACACAGAATCGGCATTGAACTGGGTAAACACCACTCATCGCCTTCGCACACACCCTCAAAGTGGGAGGAGAATCCAGCCCTTATGTGTAGATAGCTAATTTCCACGTTGCTCCCCGTTGAAAGTCCCAACCTAAATGGCTTGTAATGCCGTAGGAGCCTTCTGCAGTGCTCCACTAGTTTTCAATCCCAAGTTTCAAGATTAAACTTTCGATGGCGCTTATGCACAACGTTGTTCATGTGGGATAATCTACCTCGGAAGCTTAAAAAACCAGATGCCCTTTAGCCTACCTCAGTAAGTTTTGTTATTCATGAAACATAACACAAATTTAAGGTGGTTTATGATGAAGCCATTTAGGGTCTGTTAAAAACTAGCCAAGCGAGACATTCATTCGAGCTTGTCATACCCTATCCGTAGAGTTCAAGGGTATTCTTGCTAAGTGCCAAGCTAGAAAGTTTGTAACAGATTGTAGAATCGATACAGCAATTTCTGTGTTCCCGTTCGTAAAACCAACAAATTACAGAGACTTTTCTATATCTCGGCTGAAGCTAACTAATTAGGAGACAACTCCTATATAAATTTCACCTGGTTTAAAATAAAAATCCAATATTTTGCATATGCTGAAACCAACTGTGATTTTATTGTTTTTCTCGAGTTTTCTCTGTGGTTATCACCACGAACACCCTTATTTATTATTTATCTTCAATTTCCACTTAAGAGCTAACAATCCCGACTAGATTTCATACGAACAAGCTCATCCCCATTCCTAATTCTCATCCGATTGACGGGTGCCCGAGGAACTGGCAGCCATTTTCTGGCTGCTGAAAGTCAATGTGGACTTGGAATATTTAATGGACTGCCGACTGCAGTTGAAATCCCTTGCACTCCAGGGCATTTCGGCGATCCAAGCGAGCGGTTTACCCCGCCATTCGGGGCTCGGTGCGGTGTGGTGTCCCCGATTCGTTCGAGTGGAGCTACAATTTACAGTGTGTGCGCGCGCCAATGGGGAGGGATTTGGGCAGTTATTTTAAGCCAAATCTCTGCTCTAAAGCGTACGCATTCGGGCCAGTCACGTAGCTAGACTCCGTAGACTGGTCTTTTAGCCATCTGCACAGAGAGGAAAAATGCGGAGAAAAAAATATCACTCATTTGTGGAGCCATTGGCTACCACTCGAGGTTTGAAAATTAACATGTTTATCCAGCAGATTTAGTTTAACCCAAAAAAAAATATAAAAGTTCAAAGATCTACTTATCTGGTTTATTCCGTTTACTTCCATGAAATTAAAGAAAATTGCGATACAATTTCGAACTAATTTATGAAATTTTTTGAAGAGTTTTTTATATTTTTCGAAAGTTGTATGCAAATTTCTCAATTTTCACCCAATTTTTCCAATGAAAATTACCTTTACTTAGAGGCCGCGGTCAAATTCCCCGTAGTGGGATAGTATTCAATTTGCTGTATAATTTTCACCAGAATCTAGGCTGAACGAGATTAATAGCGACAGCGCGCTTTTAAGCTGACCGCAATCTGGCATCCGCTCACCCCCGATTTCCGGGTTTTTGCTTTTCCGCAGAACGCAGATGCACCTGGCGACGACTTTTAAAGCCAGGCCCGGGCCACGCCTCCTCCGTGCTACACGCCCACTCGGCGAACTCCACAGACACGGACCTCAGCACACTGGACAACCACGAGCTGTGGCTACCGGACTCCAGGTGAGAGTCATTTCTCTAGCTGGCTCCATATTATGTGATACATTCTACTCACGCCTGCAGCATAAAGGAGCCCACGCCCACGACAATGACGGCTCTCCATCAGTTTGGAGCCGAGATGCTGAAGCTGTCCCGCGGCCTGGAATCGGTGGCTTCCTCCTCAACGACCGGATCGCCCACCAAGTCCGAGTTTTCCCTGTCCAACCACCTGCAATTCCCCTGCAGCCCGCAGCGGTACGCCGCCCACCATCCGCCCCTGCAGCACCAGCAGCTCCATCCGCCGGGGAGCAGGGAGTCCTACCATCAGCAGCAGACCACCACCCTCTCGCCCAAGGGCCGCCACGGAGCCGCAGTCATGGGACTATCCACCACCACTCTGGGCATTGAGAGGGAGAGCACCCGGAACTCGTTGGCCAGCAGTCGGATAGGCGGAGAGCAGAGCGATGGGTGAGTGGCATCATAATAATCATAATCTAGGATAGGGGTTCACATCAGAGGTGGGGCATAGAGAATATAATTGTGTGAACCCAAAATAAATACCGATTAGTTATAGAAGAGCTTTTGAACACCTTAAACTTTTCGAGTTAGAGTTGGTTGAAAATAGGATTTTGTTTTGTAATTCACAAACTATAAATGGTTAGACGAATTTAAATTCCAAAATCATGAATCATGCTTCAACTGTTTTAGAAGAAAGTCACTATTACATCACCGATACTCGCCCACTGAACAAATGAAATTAATTCTGTGTAAATGCATATGTTTAAATGTAGGTAATCCTCAGATGATCCCTACATAGTTTTTGATCTTGAGTAACATGCACTTATTTTTGTATAAAAGGTGTAAATGATTAATGAAATTGAATTTATTTGACTCGCATCAGAATAATGAGGAATAACATTACAGATAATTAAAATTCTTCAACAGTATCGTTTTAATTTAGCGTAATATTTCACCTCGCCACCGAGACGAAGGGTCGGACAATTCCGTTTGTTAAAAGAAATCCTGGGGAAGTACTTTGGAAAGTTTCCTTGGCTGCTGGCCCACCTGTCAAAAGGACAACCATCTGCGGCCGGCAAAACGTTTTGTCCAAGTGATCCTTTCCAGTCACTCGTTGGCCCTTTTGATGTCGCAGACTCGGCCCTATTTAGAATCCCATTCCCAGTCCAAGTCGCAGTTTGGGTTTTTGGTGGCAGTTTCGGGCCAAGTGTGCTGACCACACCAAAAGCCAAGGCAGCCCAGCCACTCACCTCGAGTCCGCTTTTTGTGACTCGTTTATTTTCGCTTTTTCCGTTTATTTTCTGTGCGCTCCTTTTTGCGGCACTGCCTTTTATTGTCCTTCCGCTTTCGACTTGTGAAATTTTTCGTAATAATTAATTTTTTTGTACGTTTTCGTTTCCCTTTTTTGGCCGCTGCAAAGCTCTTTATTTGGGGAGGCGTACTGCCATTTTATTTGGCATTGGAGCCGCTCAAGTGATTTCAGCGTCGGCCCCGACGTCGCCGAGGCCTTTTGCTTAAATGTGTTTTTCATTAATTTTCTAATTTCAGCCGACTGGCTTAGGTCGGGATAAGAGATGCGCCCAGAAATTCAATTAAAAAATTGGAATCATAGGAGACGAACATTTTCATTTTCCCCGAGAATGTAATAAGGAATCGATGGGTGGCATGTGAGTGGGGGCGGTCATGTTCATCGTCAATCAGGTGGAAATTATATTAAGGAGCAATTGTATCTTGGACTATTCACTGTTCAATTATTTCACTTTTTTATCAGTGGTAAAACTGACTGCCATTTAAGTAAATGCAACATTTTATAAATCTTTAAATACCGAAATGCTCACGTTTGCTTTTAAAGCCCCAAAAAGTGGCTGCTGGAAATGCAGGACGACATACATATCTCGTTCATGTTCTCTCATTTCGGCCATTTATTTATGCGCTTATATAATATATCATTCTGACTGGGCGCTTTTCATCCAACCGGCGGCGATATGGGCATTGTGCCTTCATATCTGCCACATTGTTTGACAGTTGAACGAGTTTGCACAATCAATAAAATGGATTTCGGCTTGCCTTTTTTCCTCGCTCTGAATCAAGCTCCTCTGAATGCAATGCAAAAATGACAAAGGCCGCGGGAAAAGGCGTCGTTCGAAGTCGAGTGGAGTGCCTTTTAATTGTTTGACAATTTGTCGTCTCACGCTTTTCGGAAAGTTGACAAATGATGTTTGGGCCGCAGTCTAACTTTGGGATTCGGTCCACTTACACAGAAAACAAAGCTTATGAAACAGCAATTTAACCGCTTTCAGAGCCGAAGAACCCGTTATCCATTTGGAGTGTAAAAGTCCCAGTAATTTTTAATAAATATTATATAGTATGATGTGTTTTTCCTTTGTGGTAAATTCGAACGGCAACGGAAGTGACTTGCTGGTGTCTGAGTGCGTGAAATGTCTCCTGCCTCGGCTTCATCTTCTCTGCAGCTTGAGAGGAATCTGCCCACGGGCCTCCAGCGACGTCTTGATGAGTTCGGCAGCTGTTTAATTCCTTTGTGGGGGAAACAATAACAAACTCGGCGTCAGCTCGGCTTTGTTTCACTTGCATAATGAGAAGTTGCGCTCAAACACACGCCCTCCGATAGCCCTGCGTCCCCACGGCTTAGTCCTGTTCCGACGCATCTCAATTTATGCGCACGTCTCGTGCAAACAAATCAAAAACGCGGAGGATGCATAATGAGCTGACATCCTTATCCAGCGTCGCGACGCCTGCGACTTGCCCTCCTGTCCGCCTAACCTGATGCCTTCATTAGCAGCTAACCAAGCCCCCGTCCACATCCCTATTCCGGCCTTCCTTCGTCCTTCGCTTGGCCAAATAAAGTTGGCGCGCATTTGCATGCAAAGCAAACGGGCGGCAGGACAGAAACCGCAAAGGCAACTCTGAAATTTATGCGCTTTATTAAAATGAATGCAAAACAAGGTAAAGACGGGAAGCAGCTCTGCAGAGAAAGAAAATGAATTAAAAATGGGGAATTTTATAGATTTTTTTTAAATAAATGCATGCCAGTATTTCAAATGTTTTAATTTTAATGTACTACATTTTTAACTAAACTGATTTAGACCGCTAATGTTAACTTAAAGGTATAGTATTAAACTATTATGCTGTTAAAGTCAGTTGTGGTACACCTTTAACATAAAAGGTGACATTTTAATAAATATCGCTAAAACGAAAAAATTTAGAAAATGCAATATTTTAAGGAATTCTTACTTATTCTTCGGGGCTTCTATTTTGTGTTATTACTTTTATTTGAATTGTTATGCACTTAACTTTAATTTTACAAGATCTTTCCCATGAACGCCTTGGGATTTAATTTAGTAATTATCATTATATATTTACTTTTGGGCTTACTTTCATTTTGTTATCTAAAAAACAACTGTCAAATTCAAAGTGTCAAAGTGGGAAACACAAGTTTTTCACAGTGCACCAAAGAGAACTGAAGAAAATAACGGGGCAAAAAAGTCGGAAGAAAAATGCTACACGGCGGTAAGCCGCGAAGAGCAAACACAAAAGTGCTGCCTACTTTTCAGGGCGGCGAATTAGGGAAACGAGCTGACCACAGGGTGACTACTGCAGATTTGTTTGCAGCTACCGGGTGTTCACTGCATTGCTTGGCGATTCCCGCTTGCCAATTTTAATTAAAAATGTACAGCGCCAGAGGAAAGAAAACGGGGCAGCGATGAACACTAAATCAATAAATCAGCGGGGTATAACGTAGTCATATTTGATATACTTTAATTAATAAAACCACACGGTTTCCTCGGGGCATATATTGCGTCGAGGTAAGTTGGAAAAATAAATTCGACTAGGGAACATCTTTTAAAGTGAAACTGCGGCTTCTTTGGCAGTATGCTCAATTGCGCCAAGGGACTTTTGCTCAATTAGCTTAGTTTAGCTTTTTAATACCTTCCCGTAGGCGAAAACAATCAAGACTCTTAATTATTACTTTGCTTTTACTTTACTTTGCTTTTATTTTCAAATTGGTGGTCTTATTTACCAACCGGGAATAAGTAAAAAAACAAGAAAGGAAGCTACCTTCGGCATGCCGAAGCTTAAATACCCTTGCAGTAAGTAGAAGAAGAAGAAGGAAAAGGTTATGACTTTCCGCTTTCTCGGGTACGGACATATGGTAAATGTTGCGAGCGAAAAATGTTGCGAGTATAAAATGTTGCGAACAAACTAAATGAATTCATATATTCCTATGGCAGCTATATGGTATAGTGGACCGATTTGAATAAAATTAAAACCGAAATTCTGGAATAATGCAAAATGACCATGCATCTTATATGACAATATGTTGGCTATGTTATACAATTTTTCCTCAAAAATTTCCGATCGTTCCTATGACAGCTATGTATATGATGTAGTCGTCCGATCCGACTATCTGCAAAGTTTCATTCAGATAGCTAGAAACGGACAGACGGACAAACAGACGGACATGGCTAGATCGACTCGGCTGTTGATGCTGATCAAGAATATATATAATTTATAGGGTCGGAAATGTCTCCTTCACTGCGATGCAAACTTCTGACTGCAATTATAATACCCTTTTCAGATTTGGAGGGGAAGTAAGAACTATTCTGAAATCAGTCTATAATGGAAATATTTTTCTAATTGTCATTGGTCTCCTCCACTTCCAGCACCCTCTCGCAGCTTTCTCAGCGACTCAGAGCCTACAAAATGCGCCGGAGAGCTTCGTCTGCTGTTTCTGGACGCGATCGACGCTCCGGCCACGAGGACGCCGACGAGGATCCGGACACGCCAACGGCGACCTTGCGTCGTCACAAGCGCCACAACAGTCTGCCCAAGAATGCGCTCTACCCGCGACACACTACCGTTCAGGAGAGCCTCGACGACGAAGACGACAACAACGAGCACGGAGACGAGGATGAAGAGGGGGATCGAAGCCAAATAAAAGCCACGCCAATATCCAAGGGCTGTCACTCGGACACCGAGCTAGATCCGCCGCAGAACCCCAAACAGTGCCACGCGAATGGCCAGGATCACCCGTCGGACTACCTGCAACTGCCCTCCGTGTGTACATGTCCCTATTTCGGGGACAGACCGCTTCAAAACTGCGTAAAGACCGCCGAGGTAAAGATCATTTCTTCCGCTTTCCGGGTGACCACCACCACCACCGCGACCACGGCTGTAAGTAGTTCGCCCAGCGAAATGGAGCTGCTTCTGCGCAGCGGTGGCGGCAGCAAAAAGGCTCTGACCTCAAGCGTCAGTGCGGGAATTGCGGGCGGTGGATCGGGTGGATCGGGTGGTTCCGCGGGCGGAGCACCCCCATCCACCGGCGGCTCCACCCTCAGTCCTCACTCAGCCCACCAACAGGGCAGCTCTCTGACTGTTCAGAGCGATAGCAGTGGCTACCTTGCCGCACCCGGAACTCCGTGCCCCGGACGAAGAAAGCTGAGTATCTCGAAGACAGCCTCTGTGGTCACCTGGGATGCCAGCCGCCATCGGAGACGCGGCAGCAGCTTCGGAGGAGTGCGCACCTCCCTGCTCTTGACTCCCACCAAGACGGCCACCGCCTCCACTTCATCTACGCCCCTGCGGAGATCGGCCACACTGAGGAGCCACCAGAACATGAACTACCAGGGTGGCGGGGAGTGTGGCGGGGGCGGCAAGACCAGGACAACCACCTCATCGCCGTGCATGCTTCAGAGACAACAAACCGTACGATCTCATCACTCGAGAAACTCCAGCGTAATCTCGAGAAACTCGTCGCGCCACGGCAGGATCATACGGCTGGAGCAGAAGGCCACCAAGGTCCTGGGCGTGGTTTTCTTCACCTTTGTGATCCTGTGGTCGCCTTTCTTCGTCCTGAACCTGCTGCCCACGGTGTGTGCGGAGTGCGAGGAGCGAATCAGCCACTGGGTCTTCGACGTGGTCACCTGGCTGGGCTACGCCAGCTCCATGGTCAACCCCATCTTCTACACCATATTCAACAAGGTGTTCCGGCAGGCCTTTAAGAAGGTCCTGCTGTGCCGCTACTCCAGTACGAGTGCCTGGCGCCCCAGCAGATAGCAGACGCCCGTGAAGCCCGGTAAGCTCAAGGCCAATCCGCACAAGTGTCCCAGTGTGGACTTCCAGGAATCCACCGTCCCGGTCCAGCCTCGCCCAAGGACATCGCCCGCCGCAGGCAGAGGGGTCCTCAAGAGAAGCGTGGCAGTGGCGAGCGACAGATAAATGCACCGACCAACGTGTCGTATACGCAATCTGCGGGGATGGCACACCGCTACGCACTCACTCCCTCGGAGCAAGTGTGACCGAAAGCCCTTGGGGCTTATGCGCTTATGTGCCTCTAATTAATTTCAAATTCAATTTGCATGCCGTTGAAAGGACATTGCCCAGGAGTGGAACCCACAGGATTTTCAAGGCTCTGGGATTGAGCTTCTCCCCCGAGAGCTACGATTGTTCTTAGCCATCAGGCGATGGAGATGATACATTCACGGAAAACTGCTCACTAAGGAATCCACACGGAAAACTCAAATATTTACTACATGGCTTTGATTTCGAAGGCCAGTTAACAGAAACCGGAAATATTTATCAAATAGTATGGGTAATGTTCAGTCCCTAAAAGTATTTATAATTGTTTGAAGCTCCCTAAGATTTCATTTCCAAAAATTACCTTTTGATTGCTTTTCCAGTTCGTGCTTTAAGCAGTGAGCTGTGATTCCGCCAGTCCCTTGCTCCATTCAACAAAGTACTTCATATTTGCTGCGCCTCTTAAATTCTCAGATAATGTCGCAGGGAAAATTCCAATCGATTAACTCTATTTGGTTTGGAATTTGGCAATTATGCATTAAATTTATGGGGGAACTGTAGCCGCAAATGCACAAAGAATTTCATTGGGACCGGGTCCCATTAAAGTAACCGACACGTACACAAATCCACGGCAATTTGTGACTTTTGTTGTTTGTTCGTGTGGTTGCTGCTGCCCTCGGCCCCGCAGATTGCTATTTTTATTTGAAAAGTTCACTCATTTTGTTTTATTTCTGTGGGAAAATGAAAAATTTCAGCTGGTCACGTAAGAATTTGACGGCCCCTCGAGGCGGTCAGGATGTGGATTCAGCATCCTGCAGGCAGTAGCCAGTAGCCAGAGGCAAGTGGCTTGTGGCTGGTGGCCAGTGGCCCTAGGAGAAGTCGGAGCAGCTGCTTAAAAGACATCAAACAACAACCAAGAGCCGTTACAACAACTGTAATAAGGAAAGCCGGATGAAAGTTTTCAATGTGCGCTGCCAAGTTTAGAGGCGCTCGCTTTTGGGGCGGGCCTGAAGGCGGCCGGGGCCCAAATGATAGGTAATGACGCCATTAGTGGCAGCCACTCAAAAAGCCTGTCTCGATGACACCTCACAAACAGCCGACAAAACTCGTACCATTTTTGCTGACAAATTTTTAGCGCCCCAAACTTAGCCCCAGCAGGCGGCGGCTGAAAAATGCTGAAAAACAGACACGAGGAAGGCGAGGCCGAAGCCAAAGCCCCCGTGGCACTTGAAAATTTATAGCAGTTTTATCGCCGGCGGAAATATTTTTTCCACTTCATTGAATCCCTGGCAGAGGCAGGTCGCGGCTAGGTCGCAAAGTGTCGCACTCGGGGAACTTCATTGAACTTTAATGGCAGGCCGCCGGGCAAACAACAAAGGCCGTCAAAGACAAGCCGAGTCCTGAGCCCCACATCCGGTTCCTCTGTCGCCGCTCCTTCTGCTGACTTGGCAACATATGCTGTTTTCGGTGGAAGGAGGGTGTCAAGGAGTAGATGAAATCCACTACAGCAGACCAAATACCCTGGCAAAAGTATTCTTTGATAGCATTCTTAACAGAACATGCTTTCCAGCATCAAAACAGATGCAAACCGTTCTAAACCCATTTAAAAAATTATATAAATCCATTATAGATTTGTAAATAGTTTCTTGGTACATTTTTAGTGTCTCGGTAATACTAGGTAAAAATCTGCGGCTCAGACCAGCGGTTCACACGGGCCAATCTCACACACAAAGCAATTCTGGCTTGTATTTGCTGGAGCCGATCACTGGTTTAGACTTACAAAAGATTATTATTTAGGTCTTTCTTTTGTCACCTTAATAATAATAGTATCCGAATATTTACACCCCCCACAAAAGGGAATCCAAAAATGTAAGGGAAACATACCAACATATAAGAAATATAAATACTCAATGCCTCTAGACATTGCACCGAAATATACGAAACCATAATCAACTTCACAGTGACATACTATAAGTCGAAACGAATTTAAAACAAACTCACAGGAATTAGAAAAGAATCTTTTGTTGGATGTCCTGAGAGCTACCTATTAAGACTCTGTAAATTGTAGATTCATCATTGGTTTATGAAGAAATAAATAAATCAAGAAGGGGAGCATTGTGACAAAACGCTTTTACCAGTAGTTCTAGTTGTAAAGAGTGGCATTTCGCAGATGCAATCGCCGGCCGAAAACTGATCTATGCTATAAGATAACTCTTGTAAATACTTCAACCCGCAACAATAACACCCTTGGGCCAATCACTTTGTGTACTATGATTACTTCTAGCCCGCTTTAAGGGTAAGATTAAAGTCGGGGAGGAGCCCATCATGCCGCGCCCTGATTAGATTAGATTGTAACGAATGGGCATGGTCGGGATGTGTTTTTGTGATTTGGCGACAGATGGAACATATTTATCAGTGTTACAGCCAGTGTTATTACCAGAACAAACACACACCAAATAAAGTACACCTAAAAAGAGGACAGCCGGTTGAGGTTTTCATCTGCTGCGAAACTTTCGAATTTGTGAAAGAATTTAGAATCTACCCGAAACCTAGTTGCTTGTGTGTTTTACATAGATGTCTAGCCCTAAGAAGCCGAAATAATCAAAACGCTTTCGCCGTGACAGTTAGATGCAAATAGGGACACACAGAGGAGGCAAATAGCCCGGAAGGACATATCCCCCTATAAGTAAATGTATATGTATGTACTTTATGGTAGCCGTAGCGAGTCCTTCCTAACCTAAGTCAAAGACACTGAACCGTAGATAATGAAATATGTGAAACATATTAGCTATAATGTATTTTGATTTGTACAAGTGTTTTCTGATTATTTTTGATTTGTATTAAATGTGCATTACATCACTTCCAAGATGAGTTTTATTGGGTCTTCTGCCACAGCTCTCGCTGATTGCAGGCGATGGAGGCGTGAAAAGCACCACAAAGGAAATCCGAGTTCCCACTGATGAAAATGAAGACGACAGTGAGTTCACATGCACGCCACACATTGATTTCCATGGGAGTTACACTCAATTAAACAGCGAGCGAGCTGAGCTGAAAGCACTTTGTTTTCGCAAAAAAAGATGTAATTTTTTATACATTCAAACATACCCTACACAGGACAGAATCGACTGCTGTCTACAACAAGAAAAAGGTAAATATTTACTTTTTAAGTCAACTCAACAATTATCAAATTTAAAAAAATCTATTTTAGTTTCCGTGAAGGGCAGGGCTTCTTTAAAAAGAAGAATTTTTCAAGTTATAACCAAGGCCCGTAACTGGCAATAATACAAGTCAAATTGTGGGTGCTCTAAACACCAATCTCCGAGCTATAAATAGCATTTTTAAGTAGCAGTAGTGTAGTGCTCAAGTCTCACAAGTGGGCGGTGGCATTGCGTATACGAAACGATGGCCAGCGGGGGCGACCCTCAATTGCAGTGTTGGTGGCCTCCAAGTTGAAGTACCGAACAGCTGCATTAGCGTCGCGAGTTAAATGATAATTATTCCCGGGCACTTGACAAATTAATGAACACTAATGCCGCACAAATTTGATGCTTGTTTCAAGAGGCCGCAAAAATCTCTGAAAATGCGCCCAGCAAATCCCCGACAAAGTTGCCAGAAAAAAGCCAACAAAAAGGGGGAAACGGAAACCCGTAAAAAATGAGCAAAGTCAAAATTGAGACTACTCAGCGCCTCTTAATTTTATTTGCAGCTTTAAGGGCTCGTAAAGTAGCGCGGAGCCAGCGTGGAGGCCGTTTAATGGATTCCCTTTGCCCTCGCCTCTCAGCCCTAGGCCTTCGGCCGAGCCCATCTGCCCCTCTTTCCTCTGGGGAGAAAGTCCTCTCCACTTGAGAAAAAAGTTAGTGTAATAAACGGTTTTTGTGCGAAGCGACAACGCCGCCAACTTGAAATTTCTGGCTGCGAGAGCCGGAAAGGGGAAAGTATTCCAGCAGCTCTAGTGCACTTTCAGGCGCTTTTAATCTGCGCATGTGATATAGGTCCTTATTTTTTGTTTGTAAATATTTCCGGTTTTCGCCGAATGCACCGGAGGCTTGTGGTGGAAACGGAGGAATCGACGTGAGGCAGCGGCTCTTAAATGTACGGGTAAAACCCATTCACAATGGTTTGTTTATTGGCCGTGCATATCAGCGGCCCGACAAAGGGAAGGAAGCGAAGCCGCAGTAAACGTTAAAATATTTTTGTTCGCGAATAAAGCACATCCTCAAGTGTACTCTTAGGTTCGCCCCGAAATTAAATGCCACAGAGAACAGTTACAGACTCAAAGGCGAAGAGTGAATAAATTTAAACGAAATCCAATTTGAATCTCACTAAAAAATGAAAGTCTACAAAAGATGAAAATGTTTTAGGGAGTTTTACACGTTATTTTTATAGCTATACTTATATTTATCTTTTCCGTTTTTCTATTTTTATCTTCAATAATCTTCACCTATAAATCGCTGAAATATTTTGAAAATTTCCCATTTTTACATACCTTTAGAAGATAATACCAAAGACCAAGACTATTTTACATAGACTAGATCCCATTCCCTCCAGTTCAGAATGCAGACCACTTACTCTGAATGCGAGGGCTGATTGTGTAATAGGATTTTGCAGTCTTTATGTGCAACTGCCAGCAGATTGTAGTCTCTATTCAATTGCAGGGTATGAAGGGCTCAGTGGCTGCAGATTCCCATTTGTCCTTGGCTTTTTACCAAATGGACACACAATCGGGTGTCTGTGTATTCGTGTATTCTGGGAAATGGCAAACCGAGCCACCTGCCATGAAAACTGTGGGCATTGATTGCATTGATTTATGGCCCAGATGCTGTTCCCAGTCGCTTGTTGCGCACTTCATGGCCATTTCGATTGGCTCTTTGCATCAGCACAAAAGGCTGAATCGCATTGCCCTGCCGTTTCTCAAAGTGCCATGCAATTTTGCAACATTTTAAAGCCGCTTTGCGCCACAAATCCCGCCCAACCACTCTGGCGCTCGTCCACGAGGCCCACAGACAATAGTTGCTTGGCGGCTCAAAAGTATCGGATACCACCAAGTCGTTGCCAGAATGGAATATGAGCAGTTTGAAAGGACTTCAACGCCGTTCTCGTTGCCAATTTCTATTCAATTACGCCAAATTGTCCCTGATAAAATCGATATTTTCGATTTAACGACAGTCTCTCCGTATAATCACCGAAACGCTTAGCAAGATGATTGATGGATTATTACGTAATAATTGTAATATAGTTAATATAGTTTTAGTCAGAAGTTTGCAACATCCGTTTGTTTGTCCATCCCTCTGCCCGATTATACGCAATTTAGCACCTCAGTTTTTAAGTTATCTGAATGAAACTTTGCAGATAGACTTCTAAAGTCTCACTACTATATAAGTCATTTTAGAATTTCGGTTTAATTTTATGAAAATCAGACTAACCCGACTGTAACTTTGAAACTCTAAATATATAGGTAATAATAAATGTTAAACCCGAATTTGTATGATATGTTAAATGTTTTATATAAATACTGTTAGTTTTTCTTTTTCAGTTGATTAAATTGAATTAATTCATAATTTTTAGCTTCAATGGTATACAATCGGTCCTCCAAAGAAAATCTTCAAATGAAAAAGAACCTTTCATGGAGGCGCTGTTTTAGACCATCTTGTCTTCCTACTTTGTAGATCATTTTACGGCCCCGGTATATATTATCTCTGCTATCAGATACTCAACTCGGAAGGAGAAACGCTGCCGGTGGCTAATTGAATGCGTGCATTTGAATGCGCCTGACAAGCCAAGGCGAGCTGGCAACCAAGAAGCCATTAACAAGGATTTGCACTCACCACCCAGGTGGCTTTGCTAATGGCAAATTATATGCGGCTTTGCTCTGCCTGTGTGAACATATCCTTTGTCCAGACCGCAGGCCGAAACCCGTCGACAGAATCGCATGCAATTTATGTGACAGCCCGACAAAGCCAAAGCCAACACACACACAGGGACACGCACAGAACCATATTTACCTTTTTGTTTGGGGACCGGCATTGCGAATGCGACATGTTGCACAATCCGAAGGCAATTATGTTTGAAATTCAGAAGCACATTCCATTACTCGGCTAGGCGAAGGCAAATGTAATATGGAGTAATAATGAAATTACCCAACAATGGCCGGGCTCTTTGACACCAGCCCGGCTGGGGGCGGGGTGTCCTGATTAGATTACCGCCCACCGAGTGGATGACGAAAAATCATTTCGACAGGTGTCTGGCCTTTCAGGAGTGTGAATTGAATCTGGGTTCATTTGATCCCAGCTCTGATAGCAGAAAGGAATTTATAATGCTTCTGAAGGGAATGCTCTGCTGTAGAGAAATTGGCTTCTCTAGCCAGCTCTATTTTTATTCAATATCGAAGCCATTTTAGGCTAGTGTGTTTTGGTACGAATACGAAAGTAACTATTTGATATTCAAAATGTAATATCAAATTACGTATGTATTCTTAATGTATTCAATATACACCTTTATTTTGGCTGAAAAGGTATGAACATTTTGAAATCAAAACGCCAAATCATAAATTCCTTAGAGTCACGACAGCTCCCCCCTATTTGCTTCGGCTTTTCGGCATTGCGGGGGGACATGCCGCTGCAGGGGCCTCATATTGATTGCTTTCAATTAAAATACCGCCAGCTGACTGCTGGAAAAGTTGACACGGCATGCCTTTGTGTTAATTTAATTTCAGAAGACTACTTCAAAGTTGGCCGCCGATGGGCGGTGGAAGGTTTGGAGGGATATTGACAGCCTGCGGCTAGATCCTGTCAATGGTATGCGGGCACTCTACACCGCTTCCATTGGCTCACTGCCAGGTCACTGACAGGATAAGAAGGGAACGGGAACGGGAACGAGGATGAGAACGGCAACAGCCACTGGACATGCTCGATGGAACTAGGATGAAATTTCGTTTCCATTCATCCGCTCAACTTTAATTCACTCAGTCTGGGGTCGGGTTGGAAATTGAATTAGTTTTATAATAAAAATACTGTTACTGTTACAGTTACTGGACTTCAGGACTATCTTTAAGCGAGTAAGAATGCCACTGTCAATTCTGATCAACTGTGAGATACCAGAGGTTTCCTGTATTCAGGAAAGAAGCTAAGAGTACTAATTGGTCAAAGCATTTTAATTTCGTCAGCTTTGCTGGTTCAATTCCGCTGAAATCCAAAATTATTTGAAGGATATCATTCCCTTAAGCGTTAATAATGTGAGACGAGTGACAACACTTCAAAGTGGTACTTTTAATTCTTACCATTCAGTTATAAAAAAAATCATGTAATAAAGAGCTAAGATTAAAATCACGGACCTTTACCTTTGAAAAAATTGAAAAATTGACATTTTTCAAGGGTTGTCCGTCTGTTTAAAATCTAAAAAATGTATATATCTATACATAGGTGTAAATATTTAAAAAAAAAAAGCTCTGTCTTATAGTCTTTTAAGTATTATTATTTTTAGTTCTTATGCTAGAACCGAGTTAAATGCGTTCTGTGAGTTTCTCTATAATATTTTTCAACAGTTTTAAAACAAAGAATGCCTTTTATACAATTGATAACATTTGAAGAGCTTCAGTCAGTCAAGCCTGACCGACTGTGAGAAACAGTGCCCAAAGCATTGTAGGTAAAATTAATAATTCAAAATATTATGAATAGAACGAAACTAACTAGAATGTTAAAAAAAAGCTAAGGTTTCTGGAAAATGTTGTTCAAAACATGATAAAAAGACAAATGTTTTTAGGAACGTTGACAACACCCATTGGTGCTTTTGGATCATCATCGTGTTAAGTCAGTATATTCACCTGTCCCGAAGGAATACCGGGCTGTGTACGCAGGTATTGTCCCGGGGCTCTGTGCAACCCCCTTCTCAAATTGTTTAGAAACATCAGAATTTCCCCTTATTTGGAAGGAATGATTTATCATTTCCCTCCACAAAAAAGGTTGCAAATCGGATGCCGGTAACTCTTCGAGAATGTAATTTTATGGTTGGATTTATGAGGCGAAGATCGACCACTACAAATCTTTTGAACGACGCGGCTAGTGACGCTGATAATGAATACACCTCAAATGGCAGGCTTTTAGATTCATTCTCGGTTAGCACGGAACTATGAAACCCTTGTACCCACAGGGAAACATCATAAAATATGGATCAAAAGAACATTTTCGATTGCAATCAGATGCCTCTAAATTTTCTCTCTGCAATCAATGAATATTTTAATTGTTTCCTGTGCCAGCTCTGCTCCTTAGGACTTGGGAAAATATTTGCAATAGCTGCGAATGGCTTGATTAATCCGATCATTGTCCCAGCTTAAGTCTCCGTTTGTGGTTCTTTGCAAATGCAGTGGCCATTGAATGCATTATTTTCGCAATTCAAATGCTAATCCCTTGATAGCTGTCCACTTTGGCCGGCGATGTGCCCGGAAGCCGTTGCCTGGCAACGTAGGTTTGCTGTCATGCCAGCAACTAGACTCTGCTGGAGAAATATGGCCAGGACATTTGTCGACAGGAGCAAAGCTCAACTGAGCACTGCGCTTATCAAATATGATGTAATATAAATATCCTGCTGGCTCCGGCAGACACGCATAAAGGTAGTTAGCGCGAAGGGGACGTGGGAGCGGAAGTGGAAAAAGTGAAAGGCATTTCCGCAAAGAAACCGAGTCAAGCGAAAGCACAAAAAGCACAACAATACAAAGGAACAAAAAGGTAATCACCCAGCGCCCAAAGTAGCGGCAAAAAATGAAACAAATGAGTCTCTATAAATACACACGTTGCACTGGGGAAATGGGTAGACCTATCCCTTGGCCCTCCCCCATCCAGCTCCCAGATCCGAAGTTATGGCAAGTCACCCAGGCACGAAGGCAAAGTTTTCTCCTCATGTGGCCGCGAGTGGCGCGGGGTAGGTATTTGTGTCTGTGACACAATGAGAAATGCAAAGCGCAAATGAGTTGAAAACTTTGCCATAAGTTCGTGTGTACAACGTGCAATCGCAAAATTAAAGGCGACTTTTAGGCTTCTTCCACAATCTGAGAACTTTGCTCAACAGATACGCACAGACATCACAGCGATTCCATTTTTGAGTGGGTACATTAGCTTAATCCACGATTCCGCCATCTCAAAGGAAATGTCTTAGGACCCTTTCGACGATGGTTCAGCTGGTGTTTTATGGAGATTTGTTGCTGTTGCTGATCTGGACATTTTGAATATTAGATTAAACGAACTGAGTGAAACGAATAACAAAATTTTCTTAGTATTTCCAGTAGAATGCGAAGATTTTCGTTCACATGAACAAGGGGACTATCCCTTACTACTTTCTCGATTATTGGGTTTAAAGGGTTGTTGCTTATTATACTTAGTGTAGAAAGTTTTCAGGGTGTAGGGCATTGAATCGGTGCCTTGCTGAATGCCTACCAACATATTTGAGACGGAAACTTCCCCTATTCCTTGTAAAAAGGGCTGTTTATCAGTGACACGCCAAAGGCAAAAGAGACATGGGACTAAGAGTCGCTTTGGGCTGGCGGGTGAGCTGGGGGCAGGCCCTCGTCATCTTTCCCCGGTGCTGCAAATTGTTAAATGTTAAGCAAACAATAAGACGCGGAAACGCAAATATTATTTGCATTTTACTCGACTTGTTTTTAATGTGCAGAATAAATACCAACGCGAACAAACAATGCGAACGAATGCGGTTCCAGCTTAAAGGCCCGGTTCGGCCTTCTTGGCCGCCAGTTTTTGCAGCAAAGTCAAGAAGCTAAAGGCCTGTGTAATCACCTGCAGATGTTTAAGTTTGAATGTAAGTAAATATCACTTGTGTTGCTCTATCATCTTACCGATCTCAGACGATTCACGTCCATCACATAAAACTTTCCCGCAGTTACATGGACGGCGCGACGACTATTGACCATGAAGATAAGGATGTCCTGGCGGATATGATGGGCGTGCTTCCACCAGGTGCCCCTCCAGAAGGCGTCCCCGGAGCGGACGCTGTGCCTGCTCAGCAGCTCACCGCAGTAGGTGAACATCAGGAGCTCGAAGAGGGTCAGTCCCAGATATTGCAGCTGATTGACGATGCGCAGCACCTCGCGCGTTCCGGACACGCCCACGAAGACTAGCAGGCACAGCTGGAAGGTGATCTGCAGGGACTTGACTAGACAGTACGGGCTGAAGAGGTCCTCCAGCTCCACGGAGCAGTGGAAGATGAAGCGGTGCAGGCGCACGCACTCCACCAAGGCGGCGTGGAATGCATCACCCTGGCCGGTACTGAGACGTCCCGCACAAAGTTTCGACAAATCGGTTGGGTGCTCCTTCAGGACGGCATACTGGTTTAGCTCCCGGGTAGAGTCCTCCAGCAACAGCTCCTTTTGGAGCAATCTAAAGTATCGCTTGTATGTCTGCTAAAATAACCCAAGACTGACCCCTTACCTGAGATCCTTCACAGACCCTTCGGACAGTAGCCTGGCATGGGCATCCAAGTTTTTCAGGCTGCAGAAGAGCACATCAAACTGACCGAGGAGCAACATAATCAGAGTGACGAACAGCGATCCCCCAAAGCCGAAAGTGACGCCCACCAGAATCTGGCCAAAGAGCTGGGTAGCGTACACCGCCGTATAGGTGACGGGAGCCATCGCGTCGAAGGGATACCAACAGAGTAGCGGCAGCGTCCGAATGCCCAGAATCAGGGGAGAGACTCCCCAGGAGATTACGCCCAGCAGGCAGGCCATAATCCACACGGTTGTGAAGGTTCTCGACATCCGGAAGGCGGCATGGCTGCTCACGAAGGTGACGCCGGCAAGGGAATGGTGCCGGTACTCCCGATTGATGTGCTCCATGTAGGCCAGGAGGCGCTTCGACCGAATGCACCAGTAGATGGTGCCGTAGCCGGTGAAGAAGTAGATAATTGTCATGGTCAAGGCGTCGGTAATGCCCTGCAGCTCCCCCGTCGGCAGGACGTCCAGCGTCGTTTTGGTGAACAGCACGCCCAGGTGGAGCGATGTGAATATAACCATCGAGCAGTAGCCCCAGGCCAACAGTCTGCCGCCGGATCTCAGCCAGTGTGGCCACCACTCGGGCAGTCTGGGCGACGGCACCATTCCCATGGCCAACTGGAGGAACGTCAGCAGACGAAAGAGGTCGGAGTCCCGAGCCGGATCCAAGGCGACATCGTATCTGATGTCCGCATCGACGTTGCCGTGGAACTGAAGGCTGGCCATCGACTGGGATTTCGGATTCTAATCCGGAATCGAACTGCTTATGGGCTGCTCCGGCCATGTCGCACTGCTATTTAAGCGGCCCTAAATTTATGCATTAATGAGTTTTTAAAAGTCTTCCCCTTTTTCAGGCAAGGTGTCTGGTTGGGCGTGTCTCCTAATTAACTGTCTAAGTGCCTAATTGACTTTCCAAATTTCCCCTGAAACAAACGGCAAAGTTGCCAAATATTTGGAAATCACGAACTCAAGTTTTACACGAAATGTACTCATACTGGCATTAAGGTCTACAATCAGCTCAAGGCCGTAACAGGCATCGAAAAAGGTTAACAGGATAATGTGAAGCAAACTCTCCAGAAATAAGTTGTTTCCAACGAAATACAATTTTAATATGTCGCAGAGCTATACAGATATATGCCAAATATGGTATATACAAAACAAATGTTTACTCCAGCTGCGAAACTTGTTCAAGGGCTCAAAATATTGGTAATATATTCTTTATGAGCCTCTTCAGGCGATTTGTACAAACGCTTACGATTGTTGTGAATGTTCCAACCAATTTGCCACAACAGTTTCTTGCACTTTCCGCCATGTTTTTATAGATTTCATTAGAGCATTAAAAGACAAAAAGAGTCATCCACGGTTTTTAAATTTAGAAACAGCTTAAACTTAAAATAGCATTCTAGAAACACCTTACTTAACGTTTAGTCATTAACCCATTCTGTAAATTTTGTTTAGGGATTACAATTAGCACCCACGACCAGTTATTGAATCCATTCTTACTTCCTGCCACGTTTTCAGGTGGCTGTCATTGCGCGATTTCTCATTGAGGACATGGCGAATGGGTGGACCTGTACGTCAACGTTGACCTTCGACCCACGTTCATGAGCAATTAGAGACAGAAATATCCAGGAGGGTAATTGCCTCGCATTTTGCATTTATTGAATGTGAATGTGAATGTGGGAATCCACAAACGGGGTACCGCAGAGCCTTGGGAGTGACGTGGCATTCGACACCGTTGAAAATGTTCATAGAAAATGCTAATTGCCGAATGAACTTCGCACACCTTGCAGGTGGGAAAGTTCTCCAAGCGGAATACCTGGGCACCGGCCATATGTTTGCGTGTCGCGATCGTCTAAATTAGTTGTGGCTTGGAGCCGTTTAATAAGCCCCCAGCGACATGCAATTAATTGTACAAAATATTTAAGGGGCCGCCGAGGTTGCCGGTGAGTCGCCAGCGCGAAAATGTGTGCTTCTGCTGGCCGAACATCAAATATAAATGCAAACTAATTCGATTCCCTGCGGGCTTCCTTTTATTTCCCGAAATTGTTACACACTGTTGGCATAATGGGTCATGAAATGCCCAGCTCCCAGCTCCCGCGGCCTCAAGTTTGAGTTATCTCTGGTGCTTGGCAGCTACTTGGCCAAATTGTTGCCGGGCTGTAAATGGCAAAACTTTACAGCGCACTCGTCCACCACCACTGCCTCCTCATCCGCAGGAGAACCTGCTCCTGGGCAATACATTTTTCGTGTCAGTCTGTTCCATTTCGTATGTACGTGCACTGAGAAAACCGCCCTCCAAACTAAAGACTTCTTGAATTAAGAAAGTTGTGTGCCAAAGGAGCTGAAATGGAATGCAAACCATATTGATTTCCAATACCCTGCAATACCTTTGCTTTTTTACGAAACAATTCAAAGTAAATAGTTTGAGTTGCGGTTTATATATTTGCTTTTTCCAAAAGACAGAGGTAGCCTGACTTTCTCCAATTATATAGCAAGTCTTCAAGAATACGTTCTCAAATAAATATTTTTTGCGATTTTTTTATCTGTTTGCTAAAGTTTTGCGGCTCTGGATGCCGCTCTTCAGTCTGTCAGCCTGTACTCACGCATGTCGAGAGCTGTTTCAAGTGAAATTTACCTGCTGTGATTTATTCAATCAACTTGTGCGCCGTCCCAAAACAGCTCAGGTTGCCTTTATTATTTAGACATCTTTGTTGTCTCTGCTGATGCGCCTTATGCGAGTTTAATGTCACTTGCCTGGCTAAACAAACTTGGCTGCCACATTTAATCTGCATAATTTTTATGAAAATTACAGCCCAGGGCATGGGGAAACCGGTGAGCGGGCGGCGAAGAGGATACAATTTCACTCATAGACAGCAAAAAAAGTATTTTAAATGTACAGAATTTGGTGGTCTATATTGCTGCTTTAATTGCTGTCCCACGTGGCGTATGCTTAATGAAAAGTGGAATTCCTCAAAAATCCTTTAAAGAACCGTGCTTTATTGTAATAAACAAGTTCGATTTTACTAATGCATAGAGAAAACAGTGTAAAAGGAATCTCACATCGAACTGACTGATGACGATTCTAATATTAATTTTCTCATTGTATCGTTGTATTCCGATTTATTGATTCACTTTTATTTTCACTTTAAAAAAGAAACACAAATAAACTCGTTTGAAGTAAAAATAAGCCCTGGAAATTGTGAATTCATTTCCGAAAGCTCCTTTATTGGTGTTTGTCAAAAATTGATTGAAATATCAGATAACCAATAATTCCCTCTTGCACTTTTTGCAGCTCACGCAATTCAATATCCATATTTATTATATAGGAATTCCCGTAATCCGGTGATGAAATAAAAATAACAAAAGTAGAACTCATATGCATTTTTCTTTGGCAGCACCTGGCAGTTTTTAATTAAGCGTCCCAGTGAGAGGTGAAAGAATAAAATACATTTCTGGCACCTGGAATAATATTTTTAGAGCTTTTGCCGGCTATGGCCAAACCGTTTCATGTGAATCCTAGCGAACCTAAAGCCACACAAGCGCCGTCCTATTGCATTTCCCTGAAAAGTTTTTAATTAATTGCGCTGGCCAGTTTTTCGGCACTGGCCAAAAGCTTCAATTCCAAATGGGAGATGGCAGGGGCAGCAGACCCCCGGTGGACCACGTGAACATCGCTAATTTGCAGCAGCCATCAAAGCGGGGCACCGGGAGGCAGGGGCTGAGTCAATCAGTTGGCCATCGGGGGGTTAAGTGGGCAGAGCAGGGAAAGGGAGGCGGTACCAAGCCACCCCTGCCAAAGTTCGGGCAGTCGCGCGCTCCGCACGCCCCATGTTTGCTAATTTATGCGCCACTGCAGCCGCAGGACGACGGTGACAAGGAAGCGGCTTTCGCTTGGTAGCCGACGCCTGGCATACGCTGTCAGAAGATATTTCTTGCGGAAAATTCAGGATTACAGTAAGCCTTCTATTATAAACTGCCTTAAGGCGACTGTTTCTGTGATAACTACGGTCCTTAGCACTTGAAAAAGTAGTATAAAGACATGGAAACTATCTGATTTCTTTCGTAAATATCGATTCAGAGCAGCAGAGAGTTCTATCCGCATGAAAGGTACAATTAATAGGAGTTTCCTTTATATTCCAAAGGAATTGGCTTATTGATTTAATTGTGTAATGTGTTTCAATATTTTGTACTCATTCTACTAAGAATTCAAGAAAAGACTATTCGATATACAACGTATAGAAGCCCAGCAAGAGGCATGGGAAGGGTGTCGGACAATGAAAGGAAAATGTGAAAATGGAAGAGAGAAAGCAAAAACAGGAACAGCTCTGGCAACGCCTGTCATTGTTTTTGCCCCTCTTGTTCGCGCTTTAAACTTTGCTCTCGCTTCGAATCCTCCGCCCAAATTCATTACACATTGATGACCAGCTCCTGCGTCTGTTGTTCTTCCACCCACCAGCCGATCCTTTACTCCATTCGAGTGTTGCCCTGTATTTCCATCGGCCGGTTCAGAAAACAATTTGTCAAACAACAAGCAAAAACTTTCTTCGGAACGAGGCAGATGGAATTTATTAGTCGGGCCCGTCGACCCGTTAACCCCTTGAAAAGATTTATAAATTAAGTTACTTCTGTAGGCATCATTTCAAGATTGTTAAAGTGTAATCATCAACATTTGTAAAATCATAATAATTTGTAATCATTTTAAGATCGGACAGCTATCGACTTCCGGTCATGACGGCTTGATCCTTAGCTAGAAAGAAACTTGTTTTTAATGTATATTATGTTTATGGAACTTTAACTTTAGGTTAAATAAGAGTTATAAATACTGCCCTTAAAAGACATTATCTATGACTTTCTGCGTTTTGTTTAAAACTCAGAAACATCTTAAGTCTAAAATTGTGTAGATAAAATAAATTCATTATCATAGTTGACAATTTAACTGAGTGAAACGTTTACTTTAAAGTATCAAATTTATTCGCAAGTTC
The DNA here is from genome assembly GCA_018151655.1 of Drosophila bocqueti. Lineage (NCBI taxonomy): Eukaryota > Metazoa > Arthropoda > Insecta > Diptera > Drosophilidae > Drosophila > Drosophila bocqueti. The sequence continues at coordinate 671,643 of JAECXF010000305.1, forward strand.
ACAAGTTGGTTTTCAGCGGGTTAAGCGGCAGTAAGTTTGTCTCCAGAGGAGGAGGGCGAGAATATGTGGGATTCTTTAAACTTTAAGTTAGAAACTGATATGATGTGCCCAAAGTGCCGTAGCACAAGTGCTCGCCCACTTCTCCCCGGCTCGAATGGCTGACATCCCTCGAAGGCTAGAATTTGCTCCACTTTGTCGGGACGTTTTGTTCGGCAATTTTGCGCTGCCTGGCAGAAAAGTTTCTAATGCAATTTTGTTAAATATTTTTGGCTGTGATTTCGTTTGGCGTCGTTCGTTTAGACCCCACAAATAGTTGCGGCGCCTTCCCGCCCGATCAGAGTGTCCCAAGTAGAATAAGCTGCCCGACGGAATGCGGCTCCATTTTTATTTGGGCAACTGCAAACTAAACTTTCCGACCTGCCAAATTGAGTTGCGAAGTTGCTAACTGTCTCAACTGACAGGCCACATATGAGGCTAATTCAATTTGAGGTAAGCGGAGGAGGCACTTTCGGCTTTGGCACGCCCCTTTCCCGAACTACAATAACAATTAGCGTTAACACATTGATGGGGCCCCGTCGCAGTCGCCCGGCCTTGTGGTTTGTTGTCCCAGTAAATGTGGCCGGGATTTGCGCGTGTCTCGTAAAACGGGAGTAAACTTAATTACAGCTAGGATCTGCAGCAGCATCAGCAGCTGCTTGTTAATGCGGTTTTCCGGGGGAGTCCCGGAATCCCCGCCCAGTCCCGGCTTAGAGTTGGGCTTTGTTTATTGGCCCAGCAGCCTCCAAGCTCCTGCGGGTGCCTTCAGAAATGTTATACTGTAATTAAGACAAACAAAAACCTGTCCAAACACACACACCCACCACAAGTCTCTGCATTGTCAAGGCTTTGGCAAGTGTTTCACCTGATTTGTGTTTCAACGGGAATCGGAGGAACTTTGGTCATAGCTTAGAGGTGTCGAGGAGCGAGCTCAAATAAATGGCTACGGATTGGCTTTGGTATCTAAGGATTTAACAAAAGAAACCTTAACTTAAGATAGTTTGACTCGTGACATTTAAATCTTGAAATAACATAAAGGGAAACGAACTATGAATTCGAATATTTTTCACTTCAATCTATCCCTCTAGAACTGCATGTTGAGGTGGCATCCAATTACGGTTCGAAATCTGCACTCATTAAAATCGGATTCGGTATGCAGGCGAACAAAAGCCATCGGTCTGCGATTGAAGGAGCCAGTTGACGCGGAAAGCGGAGACCTTGACTACAACCACGGGCAGCCAACAGGTGACTCAGTGGGTGAGCAGGTGAGCAGGTGATGTGGTAAGCGAACCCAACCTGTGGCTAGCCTTGGCATCCGTGTATTCAATTAATCACATTATGCAGGCTGTCGGGTCGGATTAGGCCAAGCCCAAGCCCCTCCAAGGGACTTGCCCTAGCAGCACAATAATCAACCGAATCCAAATCCGAATCCGAGTTAAATAAAGCCAACGTCCTGGCTTGTTACACTAATAACTGGTGGCTAGTCAATTAAGGCGACTGGCCAGGGAAATCCAACTAAATATTTTATTATGAGCCAGCGTTTGTCTTGATTATTCTCCGAGACCGGCGGCAGATGGTGGTTGGCGGACGGCCGGATGAAGGGGGGTATTTGCCGGAGGGGACGCATAACTAATTGAAAACTTGCAAAAGTTTTTCTCATTAATAATAAGCCAGACCAAGGGCTCTGTCGACTATTTGCTTAAGAAGAAGCTCGAAGCTCGCTGCTTCTCCTGTTAAACGTCAGTTTGATTTGCTGTAAATGATTTAATTACTTACTGCAAGGCGCTGGGAAAGCTATTATTAAGTTGGATGCCCGCCAGCCGCACTAAACACGCGTATTAGATTAATGTTGCGATTACACAACCCTCCACATCACGAGTGATTCCGAAGAGAAAATTTGCACAGCACCGGGAACTCAAAGTTTGATGCATTTTATTTAAAATCTCCCCCAAAGATCACATTTTCTAAAGATTTCCAATAATAAGAGTTCTAGAAACAACTAAGGAAAAAAATTTTAATTTACTCGCATAGTGATGCTGATCAATAATTGGCGTACCATATACATTATATAGTACTTTACGGTATCTGAGATGAATTCTTCAGTTTGCTAAATATTTGCATACGTTCGCGACTGACACAAAGTTATAAAATTCGTAAGGACTATGGATACCGGGTATTAAACTTTAAATTTTTTCGACGTTGATTTACTTAAAAAACACTCAATTTCGAATACAAATATAAAGACCAGTAAAACTATATGGAAATGAGTGTAAAATATTTGTAATACTATCGATCTTATGATTACTATTAATCTGACCACTGCTGTGTTTATATTACCACCACCCCAGCCTCAGCTTTCTGTATTTTGAAACGTTAACGAGTCGCAATCGCTTACTGCATACTTTTCAGCTTGGTCCCGGGAATATCCCTCCTTCCTCCGCAGGAGTCACCTCGGCAAGGACGCAGCTTCTCCTATTGAATTATGCATATTTCGTTGCAGGCAGCGGAGCTTGTAGTGAAATGGTAGCTGCAGGCTGGTCGGCCAGACAGCAATCTATTCGTTTGACAGCCGTCCGGAGTTGGGGGAAAGGACCAACGGGCTCGGGGAAGGTGGGGTGGAAAATAGAATTATTACCTCGGCAAAGTGTTGATAAATTGTATTTGCTGCAAGTCAATGATTAAGTTATTTAATGCGACCATAAATACAGTTGACCAGCCGCCTGAATTTACATTTGACTTGGAATCATCACATCTTTCACGGGAAAATGAACAGGCATTAAAAATTAAATTTTAAAATAAACCTAATACGTATATAAAAAAAAATCCTTCGAGCCGGATTTGAACCAGCGACCTATGGATTTCTATTGTATACTTTTCCAACTACAGTCCACCGCTCTACCAACTGAGCTATCGAAGGTCTGCCGGAAATCTTGCCATTGTCAGTTTGGTTCCCAAGAGAGCGGGAGTCAAACACTGAAAGAGAAGAAAGAGAAAGGTCGCACTCTATTTTTAGCTGTTTGCTTGAGACTCTCACTCTCTTCACATATCGGTTAACTAAATAGGTGATTTAACAATCTCTTCAAGGCATTACGATTGCTCTTTTACCCCGACATTAAGTGACATTACGTTCTTTAAATTTTTTGAATTATCACTTGAAAAGCTGATTTCTTATTAAAAATATTGTTGAGAATTTAATGTGACTCTTCACCAAATTGAATACTTGACAGAATCTCCCCGAAAATATGTAATAACCATTGGAATGGATAGGTAAAAAAAATGTGGATCCAATAATAAACATTTTAATATTAAACTAAAAAAAAACGTGTTTCTCAAAAAAATCCTTCGAGCCGGATTTGAACCAGCGACCTATGGATTTCTATTATTAATTCACAATCTACAGTCCACCGCTCTACCAACTGAGCTATCGAAGGTCTTGGAGTTCGCGCGTCAAGTCTGAGTTTCGTTCGGGAGCGAGGGGAGTGAAGAAAGAAATTTAAAATAAGTATATAGTATGTATGTAAATGTACATATTTAAAAATACATGTGTTTATACATATACTTAAGTATGTAAAAAAATATAAATCAATTTACCATATGAAAGAATCTCAAAAATAACGCAAATTTAAGCTGTATATAGGGCGCTATCAATCCAAATGATCTTGACTCTAATTTGTCTTTGCATTTAAAGAAAATCGGAATTTGGATTGAAAGTCATACAAGCGACGGCAACGATAAAGACGGTAATAGGTTTCCCCTTCAGCATTTTTGGGATGCCCCACAAATTCCCCTTGCAGTACCAATATCAGTATCTTGCAGTTTTACACGAATTGTAGACTTCTTTGAGAATTAGAACATCAGAGATAGCCTCGCCCCCAAGTCCAGGTAAAATAGGTTCGAGGAATTCAATTAGTTAAGTTACGTATATGCATCGTATACGCAGGCAGGGATACGGAGAAGAAGTGCAAGCTGAAATCCATTATAGCCATTTGCAAGCTGGCAATTTACGCCGGCCGAAGCGGTTCGTTAAAGGGGCCAAAAGCAAAAGTGAAGAAAACTCAATTTCCGACGCACGCAAAATGCAACAAAAATGGCACTTTTAATTGAAAAATTACAGCAACAAGTTGGGCGCCCTTCCAGCCCCTCAATTATCTTCGGCTCACTAGACATAGGGGGTAATCTTTGAGCTTAAGGGAGATATTGCCCTTCACCAGAAGCTCCTCCAGCCTTGCCTCTGTACTGATGCGATAGCTGTAAAATATCCTGGCCAGCAGCAGTTTCATCAGGATCTGGGCATATCGGTAACCGATGCACATACGCAATCCCTTGGTGAACGGGACAAAGGCGAAGGCGCTCCTCTGTGGAGCCTCCGTTCCGAAATGCGCCTCTGGATTGTAGGTTCGGGCTAGAGGACCCCAAACCCGCTCATCGCGCTGCATGTTGTAGATATCGATCCCGATCTGTGTACCTCTAGGGATCAGAAACTCGCCGTCGTCCCGCAGCAGTTGCAAATCCTGTTCCGCAGATCGCAGTACCATCGGTACAGGAGCAAACAACCGCATGGCCTCGTTGATCACCATTTCCGTGTAGTCGAGTCGTTGCAGCTGCTCCAGGGAAACGTCGCCAGTGGGCGGCAGCTCCCTGACCAACTCCTCGTGGAGCTTCTCCTGGTAGCACGGATGCATGGCCAGACAGAGAATCGTAAAGTACAGTGCCGTCGAAGTGGTCTCGAAAGTCTGAGGGTAACGAGATACATTGACAGTGAACGATACCGATTGTGGCAATTTGAAGTGCAGTTATCACCCAAGTCTACTGAGAAGGGCTATGGCCATGAGCACTTACCGCTGCTATCGTCACATTGGCCTCATCTCTCACGTCCTGCCAACTTAACTGCCCGCGCTCCACATGCTCCCGCACCTGTTCGATGAAAATAGCCTTGGACTTGCCCCTCGCCTCTGGATGCTGTTCCGCGCTGGCGTCAGAAGCCACCACCGAGACAATCGGCTCGAGAAGCTGACGAAGCAGGAGATTTACAAATGGTAACATACACCGAGCCGAACTCTCACCTGTTCTATAAATCCAAAAAGTACTCCAACCACCTTTTGCTGCTGGCCAAAGAGCCAGGACCGTCGATAGATGAGTCCCGGATAGAGCCAGGGTGATAGCATCCGTTTAACACACACTTCAGTCAGGCTTTAAAATAATGTCAATCAATTAAATTGTTCACATTCATTAAAGCCTAATACTTTCCCAGTTAACTAGGAAGAAGACTTTACTTTTTATCTTAGTAACGATAAAAAGCAAATTAAAGTTTAAAAATATAGTTTAAAAGCATAATTTCCTTTTCAATAATAAGTAGATAAACAAATTTCGTTAGCAACAATGTTTGTATACTTTGTCAGAGTGAAAGCTGCTCAGAATACATTATATTCGAATCCAATAAATAGATTTTAGTCAGCCCTCATTTTCTTACAAGATCATTTTTAGGACAAGTTTTTATTCGGAATTTTACCTAAAAAATCCTAAGCTACCCAAAGATAGCTTACCAAACGTAAAAATAAATAAAATGCAGGTGGCAGAAAAAAAACAATAACAGAAACGGTGTTAGCTGACTCAAATTAAAAGTAACAAGAAAGAAAGCTAACTTCGGCATGCCGAAGTTTAAATATTTAATAATAATATTTAATATTTAATATTTTGTATTAAATTTCGCTTTGAAGTCAGCGCACTGAATGAGAAATAAAGATTCTTTGAAGTCGAATGACAAATTTAAAATGAGGCAAGGCCTACTCTAAGCCTTAGACAAATATCAATATTATCCCATTAAAATTATTTTTTTTAATTTATGTTTTTTATTTTTTTAAATATGTTGCAGGTGGAATTAGAAAATTAAAATACCCATACGAATCTGGAAATTTTTTTCTGATTTTTAAAAAAAAACTTCAAGTCTCTAAGACATGTGGTTTGGCCATGGCTGTGATCTATCAGTCAGTCAGTCAGTCAGTCAGTCAGGACAAAGCATTTTATATATATAGATTCCTATAGCAGCTATATGATATTATAGTGGTCCGATTTTCAAATTAAAACCGAAATTCTAGAATAATACAAAATGGCCATGTCTTTCTATGGCAGCTATATGATATAGTCTTCCGATCCGGCCCGTTCCGACATATATAGTAGTGAGAGCATATAGAAGCATATGTGCAAAGTTTCATTCAGATAGCTTCAAAACTGAGGGACTAGTTTGCGTAGAAACGGACAGACGGACAGACGGACATGGCTAGATCGACTCGGGTGTTGATGCTGATCAAGAATATATATAATTTATAGGGTCGGAAATGTCTCCTTCACTGCGTTGCAAACTTTTGACTAAAATTATAATTCCCTGCAAGGGTATAATAAATGTATGTTGTATTTAAAAAAAAATGTGTTTTAATTCGTAGAACTACTATTTCTGAAGTTCTATTATATTATTTCAGTAAATGTAATAGAGATACTAAAAATGTAACTTAAGTGCTATACATTATATACGCTATCCTATTGATTGGTTCTTTCCTTACCCTAACACCTTAACTTACCCGTTATAAGCTTCAAAAATAGCGATAGAACCATCGTGCTGAAAATTCATTTTCTTGCCCATGGTGGTCTCTGCAAATGTTAAGCAGTTAAGAAATCAAGAATTCAATAACGAACTCACGGCACGCCGCTTCCAAAACGATTTTCTTGAGAATTTGATAGATCTCCAGCCTTTTGCCATGCTGCACCCCCTCCAGGTCCAGCTTCTGGAGCAGGACCTCCGCCTCGGCATTGAAGATGGGCAGGAAGTTGCTGAGAATTTGGCGACCAAAGGCGGGATTAATGAGGCGCCGGTGCTTGTGCCAACGAGGCGAACTGGACGTGCATAATCCGTCACCTATGGCCGAGCTAATGAATCGGTATAAGTCGCCCTTATTGGTGCAGTGCGTCGAATTAAAGATTTGCTCCGCGGTCCTTGGATCGTTGACGTACAGGAAGCAGTCGGTTCCCATCCAGGATATAAACGGAGCCTTGAACTGTCGGGACAAGCCGTCCATGTACTGCAAAAAGGCTGCAAGGGGTTCCATCAACAGCTGGTTAAGAGATATCCGTCCTAGCTCTTACTCGCCGGATTCATCATCTGCAGTCCCATGCCAATAAATGGCCATCCAACGGGTCCCCGTAACTGCCAGGCGGCTCTATAGTACTTTCGGCGGCTCCACAGGAAGTAAAACCAAAGCACCAGCAGCCAGCTGACAAGAATTATGCAGGCCAGCATGTCGTTGAACTGGAGAGCCCCAATCCTCCGCCCAAACTTTAATTCCTACACGCGCGACGTTCGAAGGCAGACTGATCGGCCACAAAGCTTCATTCAGTTTTCTATATGCGTCAGCGATTTCAATTCGGTACTAACACTATATCCCAACAATTGGAGGATTGTTAAGAAATTACTGAATGACTTCTAGCTGCCAAGCCTTTTTGGAGCAACGTTTTAGATTGGCCTTACGCGAGCGACTGCTGGTTTGCCCACTTCTTCTGATGTTTGTATTCAAAATCGAATTAAAAATAGGGCTCGTATATATGTTTGAATATTGAAACCCCGCCTATGGATTACGCATTTGCGGTTTAATATGGCGCTTTCCATGTCCCACCACGTTGTGGGGGAACTCTCTTTAAGTGGCTATTTTCATGCGAGTCGCGTGCCTGCCCGTCAACCAGGCCCACGTCTCTAGAAACCCGCCGGCATAGAAGTGATTTCGAAATACTCTGACCAATAAATGCTTTTAATTCGAATGCTGTAAATGATGTAAGCTTTTCATAACCTACCAAATACAAGTCAGAAAACAGACAATGCACAGCTACCAACGATAGGTTGTCTAGTGACAAGCGTATTCCAAGTGGGATATTAATCCGCTCGGAATAAAAAATAAAGGACAAAATTCGAATAGCCTTTAAATATGATGTAAAATAATAAATAAAGACAGAAACGACTGACTGCAAACGAGATAGACCGAAGGCTAAGACGTTGTTGTCTTAAGACTCTCGATAAAGACAAGTTTAAAAAACAAAACTTCAACGAATAATTATGCTGTCTTATTTTATTTTTATTTTAATTTTATAGACTAATAATTCTAAATAATCCACATACCCGATGTTAATAGAGCAGCTCTACTTTGCCGTCAATGAATGTTCTTGGATTTAGTAATTGGTTACGCATTGTGTCAACGGAAGCGTCGGTTGAGTAGGCGTATCGCTGGCCATGAGCCCCAATGCCCAATCGGAAGCCCAATAACAATGCAATTAGTAATAATAGAGTTTTTAAATTATATTTTTTATTCGCTATTAATATTTTTACAAATTGGTTTTTCATTTGTGGTGTTTTGCCTTTCAATGTTCTTCAACAATAGTTTGTTTTTGTGACACAGATACATAATCTGTATTTTCCATCACTGAATAATTTACTTGTGGTGTTTAGTTTTTATCCTTGTCTTATTTTAAATTTTGTCGAGATGGAGACACAAGCCGGGTTGGTTATTCAAATAAGCTAATTAGTTAGTAAAACTGAGTGCGCTACATTTTAAGTGAGCGTCTCGTCTCTCTCTGAGCTCTACAATGGGATCTTTATATATTAGAAACTGAGCATCCCGATCATTGGATTACCGCCAAAACTTTAGAAAAGTGATGCACTCTTTTATGTGTAAGCTAGGTTTAAAAGTTTGCAAATATTAATATTGTTGTGGACGTTGCGTTTCCAGTTTTGTCATTGGTTAGCTTTAGATAGGAGTTCAAGGTTGTGGCTAAGGGCCTTTGGATCAATGGAAGCCGATCTTTGGGGTGATTGGTGTTAAATGTCTTTGGGGATTGACTTAGGGACTCGCAGATATGGTACTTTATCGTACTGTTTGACTTGCAATTAGCTCATAGAATAGAATATATAAATTTTTGCCAGTCACATGTCCTTAGTATATCTAAAATATTTATATACACAATCCATATGCCTAGCCGTGTTCTCTTACTTTACAAATAAGTTATAGACCTTTTTATTGTCAAAAATATTGACGACTCGCGATTGCATTATTCCAGGCATTGACTTGACTTCCATAACGTGGTTAAGTCCTCGTTTAGGTATATTAAAAGTGAATTGCCAACTTGTTATTCGGAGACTACATTCCACAAGCTGCAACACTATAAACTATTGTTTCAGGCCCTTACAAGTGTGCTGAGTGGGTCCAACTCCTCCGAATCCGGGTTGCTACATGGAATGTGGTTAACTAAGCCGAGAACATCCATAAAAGTGTGTCTTAAGATGGTATCAAATTTAGTTCTGTGCCTTAGACTTAGGGCTAATGCATCCCCATCACGCCTACACAAGTATTCCATTTTTCATATTCTCACAAGTCTACACACATCGGCAAAGAGAGCGCGGGACTTGACCTTACCCCAACTGGGTTGTTTTCTGGGCATAGTAAAAATATATATACTTATATATGTGTATATTTATTTCGCTCCAAATGCCGCATGCTGTTGGATTTTATTTAGCGAAACAAAATTTAAAAAATTAAAGATTATGGCTGCAGGACCCGGTTGCTTACGCTATTTGCAGCCCGTGCAAATATATATATGCATGCATGTATATCTGTATACAAAATAAACTTTGCTTTCACATTGGCGCTTGCGTAAAAATGTTAATAAAAAAACATTGGCATGGTCTTTCTTTGTAATATTTTTTACTTAGCTAATGTTTTTTAGACGGGAACAAAGACGGTGCCATTGTTTGGTTGTGTGTTTTTGCTGGGAGGGAATGGCGGTACGGCTATAATTAAGCGTGGAGTGTAAAAGCTAGGCTAAGGATTATAAATGACTGACTTTGATTAAGTGTAAATTTTAGTTCTCTCCGGTTGAGTTTCTCCTAACATTTCGGTTTATACTTAGGCACAATACATTTATTTTGTATTTATTTTTCACTTTTCACGTATTTTTTTGTGTAGCTGTAACTTTTTGCTAAATATTTTTGCTCCGCTTACGACTAATTACTTTTACGCATAAAAACGTGTGTAAAGGTGTCTGTGTGTGTAGCGAGTGTGTGTAGGTTTTGTGGTTAATTATTTCATATACTTATTATGGGATTAATTTGCATTTCGCCTGCAATAATTTCTACTATAATTTAAACATCTCAGCCGCCTGGCAATTATTTAAAGCTTTTCACAATCATTTTCGTACGCAAATTCAAAAATCTAATAGGATTACAAAAATCTTTTCAATAAATAATGTATATTTCATTTGTTGAACTTTTTCCCACGCTCCGCAAACGCGCATCAATGTTGTTGTTAGTTTGTATTGGTAGTTAACCTTTAACTGTTTTTTTTTTAATATTGCTTCAGTTTCGCTTGTGGCTGCTTTTTTATGTGAAATGCAACACCAATTGGTCGGGAATCATTAATGGATATTATAAAATGCTAGCTTGGGTGAACAGAAAAAGCATTAGCAAACGGCGGTGAAGCTATTGTTCGAAATCGCTGACTGCACTCCACCGCTCTCTGCCTTCTATAAACAAATACAAATGGAAATTTATTCATAACACAAACTATGTGCACGAAGCTGCACATACAAAAAGAATTCAATTACAAAGGGCCTTTTTGGGTATTTTAACTTAATACACATTCTGCCTTCTATCATCTTACACTCTTTTCGCTTAGTTTTGTATTTCTGTTTAACAAAATACGCGCTATGTTTTCTACGAAATGCTACAAAGTATACAACAATTGAAATCTTCTCCTCCCTATGCTTCGACTTAGTTCGCTTTCTGTACTGATTCTTAGTTAGTTTATGACTTTTATCGTAAAATGATTAACTCTCCGCCTGCTGGTTTGCCGTGAACTGTGTGATTCCGTCTTTCTCCATAGACTCTAGTATATCGGCCACATACACGGCCACGTCGGTATGACTCGTCTCTCCGCGCCGAATGAAGGGCATCTCCAGCAGCCGGCTGTATTTCGGTCGATCGCTCTCCTTCTTAATCAGGCTGCAGAGGGATGATAACACAATTATAAGGACACATCTACGATGCACCACCTATTAATGCTCACCAAGTGTTTACAAAGTCAACGAACTCCTTGGAGAACTCCATGCCATTGTAGGAGGTCAAGAGTCGCGGCGGCTCGCCTTGAACGACCTGTCGAAAAGACGAAGGCAGTGGGTAAATGTTCCTTGATTATAGGTACAATTGAGTTCTCTGATTACTTAAAGATTCAGTTATGTTCAAAAATGCAACTTTTCAAACAGAGTAAATCTAGGTTCTTATTACAAAATATATATATTTTTTTTGTTTAATAATAAAGTTTTAAATGGTATTACAAGCCAGGAAAGGCGTTTCTTAAGGGGGTCTTCTACTTACGAATTTTTTAAAATTCTATTTTTTTTTTTTTTGTATTATTAAAATATAGAGGATCTGAGGAATACGCCACATAAAAGGTTTTGTAAAACTCGCATTCCTTCATGGGTAAACGAAGCCCGACAGATTTCCCCCTCCATACATTTAGACCATTTTTTCTATCTTTAAAGTAATTTTCATCGAATCGAACCAATTTTTCCACCACTTCTTTATCAAACAATTCTCTATGCTTCACAGAGTACGATTTTATTAAATTTTTTTTTTTTAATTTTTACGCCTTCCAACAGGTAAAAAAACATTGTTGAAAATGAAATTTTTACAAATAAATTAATATTAAAAAAAAATTTTTAAATTAAAAAAATAATCGTACTCTGAGAAGCAAAGCCAACGTAAATCTGAAAATAAATAAAATAATTTTTTTCATTTCATGCAAGTAGTATAAGGGTTTTTATGACACCAGAAAAATTACCCCTAAAATGTTGATGACCCCACTTTGACCCCATATAAACAAAGAATGATTAGCTATACACACTTCAAATTTTCCATAGCATTAATCTTGTTTCTCTTGTTTTCTCACAATTAATTTCTGAAAATAGGCCAACATTTCGGCCTTGTAAGTAGAAGACCCCCTTCAGATAAGATGGCAAACCTGATGCACCTTATCAACATAATAATAAAAAAAACCGGCAATAAAATTTTGTTATCTGTCGGAAGCCAAGTTCAACTTGAATTGGATTCGTCATAGGCAAAATAGCTCTCTGTGGGAACTAGGACTTGGGATTCTAGTGGTACTTCAACTTAAACAAGCTTTGGTCCTTACCTGGCACAACTGTTCGAATACCGAGTCCCATTTACGATACGGGAATGTGCCTGTCGCGACCTCCATCAAAGTGATGCCCAAGGACCAAACGTCGCTGCGCACATCATAGCCCTTGGCCCGCTCTGGATCAATGCGTTCCGGCTGTAGGAAATTCAAAGAGTGACGCAACAAATAGGTTGAAAGAGTCAGATTGTAGTTACCGCCATGTAGGGCCTACACCCCGCATCCTTAGTTTTGGCGATCGAGTCAACCAGCTGACCCGAAATACCGAAATCACACAGCTTAATGTCCCCGCGCCGGTGCAGCAAGATATTGCTGGGCTTTACATCCCGATGAATTATCTTTAGCTCCTCTTTCAGATAGTTGAGAGCATTAACCGTGGCCACCGTGATCTTGGCCAGAATGGACTCGGGTATGTGCCGCTGCTGCTTCTCATATATGTACTTGTAGAACTTGTCCAGCGACGTGTCCATAAGTTCCATGCAGATCCAGCAATCGCCCTCCTTGAAGAGAGCCCCATAGAACTGAACTATATAGATGCACTCGTTGGACTTCATGACCACCTCGAGATCCATGAGCAGCTGCTTCTGCTCCTTTTCGTCCACTGTAGAGCGAATGCGCTTGACCGCCATCACCTTGTCAAGCTTCTTAAATATCATTTTGTTAACAGCTCCGAAGGCCCCGCGGCCGATTTCGCCCTCGTCTTCGAGATCATCCGATGTGAAATGATGCGTGTTGGCCGGGCCCTCGCCAAACTGTAGCTTGCCACAGGCTTGCTGGCGTATCCGTTCGCGATGACGGTCGGCCGCCGAGCTGTTATTGCTGCTGCTGCTCGCAGCCAGCGGAGCTGCAGTCGCCGGCGGCGGCGGCTGAAGTGGTTGCTGGGCGCCAAAGCACCGAGACACATTGTTGTGCTGCGATGAGGAACTTGAGCCCGAGGATGTGGAGCCCGACGAGGTCGACGAGGTGGACGAGGGCGGATGGCGGATGCTGAGGTTGTTCAGGCTAAGCTGATCCGGGGGATCGCGAGAGCGACTGGGTCCGGCTGAAAGAGTGGATGGGATACTGGTCTTGATTGTGGCTTATCAATGCGTTGCGCTAGCTATGCGTCACTGTTTACTGCTGCCTGTGTGTGGGCGGCTGCGTTAGAAAGCAAAGGGTTCGATATACTCACTTGCGAACAAATTTTTCGGTCGCTCGGCCATTGTGTGGATGCGAAGTCACTGCCCAAAAGTATTGATGTGGCTGTAGCTGTGTGTGGATGTGTTTTTATCCAAAGGATGTCTGCTCCGTGTTTGTCCGCAGTTTTCAGCAGGCGCCGCACCCCGAATACAACACGTTGACTTGTGTGCCTGCTTTTGGTCCACCAATTCGATCGGGCGCTCACCGCCGACACTTGGCTTTCCGCTAGATGCAACGCAAATTCTTTTTCACTGGTAGAGTGCACATTTATGCACTTTTTTCGCAATTTCGCTAAACATTTACATAAATAGCGCAACCAAAACAGTATGACCGGGCTATCGAAATATCGAAACAGTTATACCATAGAGGTGCAGAAAACATCGATGGATACATCGATACATCGATGTTTTGGAGAATTGTAAAAACATCGATGTTTTTTCACTATCGATGTTTTGGTGCCATCACTTTTCGAAGAAGAAGAAGAAGAACTAAAAGAGGAAGGTTTTGTAATTTGTCACATTGTTGGAAAATGAAAAGACCTACAAAGTCGTGCTTTGGAACATAAATGTATTGTTTATTAATGAATACAAACTTTTTTTTTCAATATTCAAAATGGCGGATTTTTCGAAAAACTATGTCTTAGAACCCCTTGTCAATCTAAACTCTATTTTTATAAAAGCGGTTCCCCCAATAAAAAAAAAAAAAAAAAGAACTTTATATCTTGAAAAACTATGTCTTGAGAACTCTTGTCAATCGAAATTTCCTTGAATAATTTAAAACAGTTTCTCACTTCAGTTAACTACGAAAAGCCCTAGCCTTGACAAGAGGCTCGCGCGATCCGTCATTTTGAAGCCGCCATTTTGAATATTAAAAAAAAAAAAACATTTTTTTTGTATTCACTAATAAACAATACATTTATGCTCCAAACCACGACTTTGTAGGTCTTTTCATTTTCCCACAAAAATTCTCAAAGTTTGCTCTTATTTCGGCCAATTTCAAAAGAACCTCCCCTTTAGATTGATGATCTTATGAATTTATGTTTTTTGTTTGTTTACTCAATAAATTTTTGTTTTTTACTTTTAATACTCATTTAATGGTGAGTTTTAATTTATATTAAAAATTTTGCAATTCTTAAAATTCGTCAATGTATCGACGATACATCGAAAAAACATCGATGTTTTTTAAAACATCGAAAAACATCGATATGTCCGTACATCGATGTTTCCGCACCATGGTAGATTATACAAGGTAGTCTCGTCGGAAAAATCTGGCACCTCTAAAATCATTACGAGAGCGAGAATGCCGATTTTGCCTTTGATGGCAATTATTATTAATTTTCCTTATCTGCCCAGGCCTCTCTAATATAAATTATTGTATTGCCCAATAGTATTTTCTTCTATCAAATCAATTAGTATTTGCTCCTCACTTTTTTGAATTATGTAAAAGGCATAGCGAGAGGCAAACAGTCGGAACAGCCTGATTTACTAAACGTTCGCCCTCAAATAATCTCCTAACGCCTGCCCCTTTCTAGCGTTTTCGAATCTCTTCGAAACAGACCGTACGAACAGGCTGTTCCAAACTATTTGGGACAGTTTTCTTCTGTCTGAATACCGTGCTAAAACACATTAAGCCCTTTTCCACTGCTGTGTGTTGTTCTTCGTCTTGGCAAAAAATATCGGCAAATATCGATATGTCAATATTTGGGCAAACAAAAAATCGTGATGTAATATATCACTTTTAGAAAAAATATCGATATATTGATGTTTTGATTTGTTATCAACAACCCTATATATTATCAAGAATCCTACTTTTAACCAAAAAGCGGCCTACATAATCATGTCCAGTGGATTTGTGCGCAGCAGCTACAAACTATTTGTGGGCAACCTTCCATGGACAATTAGCAGCAAGGAGCTGCGGACATACTTTTCTCGCTACGGGCACGTTGCCAACGCGGAGGTAGTCTTTGACCGGCAATTGGGGCTGTCAAAACACTACGGCTTTGTGGTCTTCAGTCAGCGAGATGCCTTCAACAGCGCCAGCAACCAAAACACCCACTTCCTGGAAGGTCGCGTCCTCACCGTCCAGAGAGCTAATGAAACTGCTTAGGATACTTCAATTAGATTTATTTTAAGGCCAGTGGGAGAGATGGAAAGAGCTTAGCTGTACACAAACGTAGAGAATTAAAATATCGCTTAGAATTTTGGCTACGCACACGGCAGTTGTCTTATTTCTTGGGCAAGTAGAACTTGGAGTTTGTGCCTACCACGTCCTGAACGCTAGTATGGCCGAGCTTGGTTATCAGCGACGACAGCTCCGCCTTTATATCGGTGACAATATTCGGTCCCTCGTACACAAGAGCCGTGTAAACCTGGACGTACGAAGCTCCCGCCTCGATTTTCTCGTATGCATCGTAGCCGGAAGCGACACCGCCGACGCCGATGATAGGAATCTTGCCTCCGGTAAGCTCATACATCTGGGCAATCATCTCCGTAGAACGAGCCCTGAGCGGCGGTCCGCTTAATCCTCCTTCCTGCGAAGCCAGTTTGTTGGATTCAACGTTCTTTCGAGACACTGTCGTGTTGGATACTATCAGGCCATCCACCCGGCTCTGTTTGCGCTTGATCACCCAGACAATGTCCTTTAAGTCGTCCAGAGTCAGGTCGGGCGACAGTTTTAGGAATATTGGCACGTTTTTGTTTTTGTCCAGAGTTGACCGCGCAGCGTTCACCTGCTCCAGCAGCTCCGTAAGCTTCTCCTTATTTTGCATGTCGCGCAGCCCTTTGGTGTTGGGGCTGCTCACATTTATGACAAGGTAATCCGCGACGGGACCGAACACCCGAACGCCCTGCACATAGTCGGCAATCGGGCTCATGGTGGACTTGTTTCGGCCCAGATTGACTCCCACCACGCCGTTAAAGTCTTCCCTTTTGCGGAGCATGCGCAGCCGCTGCAGCACCGCCTGGTGCCCCTCGCTGTTAAACCCGTACCGGTTGATGATAGCTCTATCGTCGGATAGACGAAACACCCTAGGCTTGGGATTACCTTCCTGGGCGGCCGGTGTGACAGTTCCAACCTCGATGAAGCCGAATCCCAAGTCGCGCAGTCCGCTCACGGCCTCTGCGTTCTTGTCAAAGCCGGCGGCAATACCAATAGGATTGCTAAGCAACCGTCCAAAGAACGGTGTGTGCAGATTTATGTCGTCCTGGTACTGGGATACCGGACAAATGCGGTACTTGCAGGCAAGCACGGCAAGCTGGTGACTGGTTTCTGCCGGCAGAAGGCGTACGACTGGCATGACAATCGTGCTGAAAATGTTGTCTTTCTTTTTGTATGCAGTTATGCCACCCACTAGGGCTGCTGCCCCGGCCGTAACGATGCACAGTGAACGCAGGCGACCCTGCCGGAATGATGTCTATAAAATCCGCTCCAAAATAAAGTACAATACTCACAAATTTCCTTGTCTTTGTCAATGCCCTCTTCATGTGATCCTGGTCCATGTTTATCGGTGTCGATCGACAACTGCGTGGCAAAGCTATAAATTGCTATAAAATATAAAAAGTATACGGTTCGGATGAAGTATATTTTTATATTTGTTTTAATTTAAAAGAGTATTATCATTTGAAGGGAAAGTGAAACCTTTTGTGTTGCCTACTAGCAGGAAGTTGGAATTGCAGCTTGGGAGGAGCAACCTTGATACATCTTGCTCTGCTCGGCTTATCGATAACATCGCCTTGTGCCATCTCTAGTCGTTGAGTCAGTTTGTTTTGTTATGGTCGCTATTTTACCAAAATAGGGAACCAAAGTAAGGGACAGGACAGCCATGAAGGGCGGAACCTTTCGCAATACGCAGTGGGATCCCACGCTCCTGACATCGCAAATCTTGTCAATGCAGTTTTGCGTATACTTCACATTGGGCTTGCTGGTGTTCGTGGCCAACAAGTTGTCCGGGGACAACTACAGTCTTGATCACTTGTTCGAGTACCATGTATGCTGCCGGTTAACTTTACACTCCGTTCAGCCTTTTAATACTCTGATAATCCTTCCAGGAGATTCACATCTACGACGTCGGCGGACGACTCGTCATCTGCGCCTTTGTATTGAATGCGTTCCTGGCCTCCACTGCCTTGTGGTGCATCGTTAGGCGAGCCAAGCTGTGTCTGGACTTTAGGTGTGCACCTCAGTTTAATATGCATATCTTTATTTTTCTTATTTAATGGTGTTATAGTTCTAAGCAGAAGTTTGTATCGCAGTAATGGGAGCATTTCTGAATCAATATTCTTTATCAATCTTGACACGACTGTCTGTCCGTCCATTCGTCGGTATAGTCTTGTATTTGTATATCAATCTAACAATGTTATTGAATTGAAATCGTTCCACTGCCTTAAAGTTGCTTTAGAATCTCGTGCGTCCAGGATATATCATCTTGGTACCTGCGTTTTGGTGTAGTAAATTACCACAAATTCATTTTTTCCTCTCTCTGCCTCTAAATTTTAGCTGCACCTTCCACATCCTGCATTTGCTCATCTGCTGGTGGTACAACCGCTCGTTTCCCGCCAACGCATCCTGGTGGCTGCTCAACGTCATTACCGGCACAATAATGTGCATAGGCGGCGAGTTCCTCTGCCTCCAGACCGAAATGAAGGAGATCCCTGTGGGCTATGCTGCTCTCAACCAAAAGTCGGACGTCTGAACCAATGCGTTGTGATGGCACTTAACCATTTTCTCTGTACATTTATTGTTAAAGTAGCTTAAGATTACATAGCGTATACACCATATGCGGCGACTCCATTAATGTAGTATCTGGTAGACGAACGGAGGACGTTGCCTCAGCTTGAGTTCCTCAGGCACTGAAGCCGGTGGCATTGAGAACTTAATAATATCCGAACCGCTGTAATTCCTCGATATTATTGACCAAAAGTGCACCTCTCGTGGCAAAGACATCCAGTAGCTAAGTGCCAATATAACAGTGGCGATTAGCGATCCAAGGAGGAGCAGCATCCAGCAAAAACCATGATGTCGTGGCTTCTGCATTTTGTATTATCTTGGGGGCTCCACGAAATAAACACAGCTTATCCTCCTTCACGGAATGCGCCGAAAATTTCCTGCCGATCTCCGGAATAAACAAAACGGGTGTGGCCCCACGGGTATCAACCCACTAGTCGAACAGCTCTGAGCTTTGCTCTCCAAATAAACGGGCAAGGCAAACGCAAATAAAAGAATTGACTTGTTGGCGTTCTCCCCCTGTCCTCCAGTAACCGCCAGAGCAAAGTAATCAGGTTTGTCTAATCTAATCTAATTAGAAGTAGGAGGGCTGACCCGGCAGCCACGATCGTCACCATTTCCTCTTCGCTACTAGCTGACCCTCAGTTTACACGTTCAATTAGGCTGATTGCTAAAAAGTGCACAGTTGAAGCTTTGGAGACCAGAATCTGGGTGACAAAGCTCATGCAGTGGAGCTTCTAAGGGGTCACTAACCCACGCTATTCGTCGTCTATGCATACACGGCAGTTCGGCTCTCAATAAAAAAAAATTAGTGTGTATTTAGAGATCCTTTTGAAAAGAGGCAGAGATGAACCGTTCACATAGGTACTCTAGGGGAGGTTCTTTTATAATTGGCCGAAATAAGAGCAAACTTTAAGAACTTTTTGTTGTAAAATGAAAAGACCTACAAGGTCGTGCTTTGGAACATAAATGTATTGTTTATTAGTGAATACAAAATAAATTTTTTTTTTTCAATATTTAAAGTGGCGGCTTCAAAATGACAGATCTCGCAAGCCTCTGCGGGCGAAAAACCGTCATCTTTTGTCAAGGCTCGGGCTTTTCGTGGTTGACTGAAGTGAGAAATTGTTTTAAATTATTAAAGTACAGAAAATTTCGTATGACATGAACCTAATTTTAATAAAATTGAATGAAAAAAATACATAATTTCATGGAAATAAAAAAAATCAAATTTTTTAAATTTTTTTTACTTCGATCTTCATTAAAAATTATAAATAAACAATTTTGTATGCCTAAAATAGGTTCATGTCATAAAAAAATTATCTCCTTTAATAATTTTTTTTGAATTGGGCGAATCGCATTAATAGAACTAGAGTTAAGATTGACAAGAGTTCTCGAAACATGGTTTTGCGAAAAATCCGCCATTTTGAATCCGCCATTTTGAATATTAAAAAAAAAATCATTTTGTATTCATTCAACAATACATTTATGTTTCAAAGCACGACTTTGTAGGTCTTTTTATTTTCCCACGACAAATTCTCAAAGTCTTGCTTTTATTTCGGTCAAATAAAAAAGAAGGTTCCCTTTAGTCAATCCGGTCTTTGCTCAGCGTTTAACCCTTGCAGGGAATTATAATTTTAGTCAGAAGTTTGCAACGCAGTGAAGGAGACATTTCCGATCCTTTAAAGTGTATATATTCTTGATCAGCGTCAACAGCCGAGTCGATCTAGCCAAGTCCGTCTGACCGTCCGTTTCTACGCAAACTTGTCCCTCATTTTTGAATCTATCTGGATGAAGAAAAATTTGAGAATAAGTTTTATTTTTTATGTATTTTTTAAAATTGAAAATAACAGTTATTACCAAACATTTATAAAAAATTGAGAATAATAATTATTCTACAACTTTTAAATTAAATAAATAAGTGATACGATCCCTGGTTTATAGCTTAGACACACTAGATTGTATAAAGGAATTTAATCCAAAAGTCAGAAGAACCGTTCTCTTTAAGTTGTTCTTTCAAAAGAAAACAAAAGAGGATGGAAGTTCAGACCTCATCACGATAGTTCTGTTGCTATACTTTATAGTGTTTGTCCCTCTAACAGCGACAGCAGGACAGCAGGACAGGTTAATCCTAAACCAAGCTGACAAGTTCAAAAGTAAATAATCTCTCATCGAAAACAGTTACAAACAAGAAAGGAAGGTAACTTCGGCATGTCGAAGTTTAAATACCCTTTCAGTAAGTAGAAGAAGAAGAAAAATGTTCTGACTTTCGGCTTTCTCGGGTACTGACATAAGGTAAATGTTGCGAGCGAAAAATGTTGCGAACAAACTAAATGAATTTATATAATACATATTCCTATGGCAGCTAAATGATATAGTGGTCCGATTTGAATAAAATTAAAACCGAAATTCTGGAATAATACAAAATGGCCATGTATCAAATTATATGAAAATATATTGAAAATTGGCATAGTTAAAATTTTTTTTCTCAAAAATTTCCGATCGTTCCTATGGCAGCTATATGATATAGTCGTCCGATCCGGCATATATAGTAGTGAGAGCATATGGAAGACTGTGTGCTAAGTTGCATTCAGATAGCTTCAAAACTGAGGGACTAGTTTGATCGACTCGGCTGTTGATGCTGATCAAGAATATACATACAGTAGAATCCAGTTATAACGACTCCGGTTATAGCGTTTGTCCGGTTATTGCGACGAAACTCGACGGCTTAATTGGTTCCCATACCGGCTATAACGACGTAAAATCGTCGGTCCCTTGAAAGTCGCTATAACCGGATTCTACTGTACTTTAATAGGGTCGGAAATGTCTCCTTCACTGCGTTGCAAACTTCTGACTAAAATTATAATACTCTCCAAGGGAATGATAAAATGCACTTGGCAATGGAAAGATGTGCAGATACCTCCACAAAATATCGCAAAACGAGTTCAAAAAAACCCCCAATGTGATCTTAGGACATTACCCATAAAAGCCACACAGCTGAATTCTATAAATAAAAATGAAACCAGAAGAGCTCTTTTTTCATTTGCTAAATTTTTAGAATTAAGTTTAGCAAACTTTCGTTTTTTAATATTTTTGTTTTGTGTTGGTTTTTTGCTTCATATAGTACATATATATCTCGATTTATATATTTTATTATATATAGATTTATTACTATTTTATGGTTTCTTGTCGTTTAAAATCATCAATTGAAGTTCAAGGTTTGCGCTTTCATCATCTTGACCCGATATCGACACAGTACACATGTCTATATATTTGTTTGTATTAAAGAATTTCAAGAAAAATGTTGTGTGAGAGAAGTAGTACAGCTTATGGACAAAAATTCAAATTGTATCTGTTGCTTAAATATTCTTAATAATTCTGTGGTTGTGTTTAGCATATTTGTAATATGTATGTTTGCATATCCTTCAATGTATACTTCTCGATTCCGTAAAATAGACCTCGCATGGGGATGGGGATGGGAAGGGCGGACCGGAATCCTGTTTGTGGGCTGCCTATACATGAACGTAATATACTTTCGCGTTGGATTCGCACAATTTATTATGAATGCTCGCTCCTGGGCTTAAAGGTTTTTAGAGAAATTATTGGTAGGTGGTGGAGGGTGCGCTTCTCTGTTTCTGTTGTTTTAGCTTTTGTGTATTTTTCGTGTTTTGTTTTGTTTTGTTTTGTGTTGCGCTGCGCACAGACAGTTTCTCTTTCACATTTGCTGTTTCTATATATGGTAAACACGTGTGTGTGGAATACATATATAGTTCTTATCGACTTTGTATTCTTCAGTTAGTGTTAGTTGCGAAAGTGACTACGGGGCGACGACTGCTGATGCTGATGCTGCTGCTGCTGCTGGTGCTGATGGCCCAGGACGCTCGCCTGAAGCTGAGGCTGGGGCCTTGCTCATTGACTCCACCAATCGGGTCCGTTGCTCGAGTGCGAGGCACCGCCACCATAGGAGCCGCCGTAGGATCCGCCGCCACCGCCGCCGCCGCCATAGAATCCACCGCCACCAGAGTTTCCGCCTAAGGAAAGCAAATCGTATTATTCTCTATATTTGCACATGGAACTTCCGCTGGTCCCACTCACCAAACTTACCGTACGAGTTGCCATTGCTGCGATAGTTGCCACCACCGCCGCCTCCAGATCCACCACTCCGAGGCGGTCCGCTGCTACGCCCACCGCCACCGCCTACACCGCCGCCGGAACTCTGACGGTAATCCCTGGAGCCAAAACCGCCGCCGTAGCGTCCTCCGCCGCCTCCGCGCCGCTTGACACCGCTGTGGCCGCGATCCGAGCTCATGTCCTCCATGAAGCTGGGGATCTCCTGCTTCGTCTCAATCAACAGCTCGAGCAAGTCGGAGCAAATGTTACGGTTCTTCTCGTTGAAAAATGAGGTGGCTACTCCGAGATTACCCATGCGACCAGTACGACCGATTCGGTGGACGTACTCCTCCACATCAGAGGGCAGGTCAAAGTTGATGACATGCTTCACATGCGGAATGTCCAGGCCACGAGCGGCCACAGCGGTGGCCACCAGGATGGGGCAGTCGCCGGAACGGAAGCAGCGCAGGGCCTCCTCGCGCTCTTTCTGCGTGCGATCGCCGTGAATGCTAGTCACCGGATGGTTGCACTGGTACAGGAACTCCTCCAGCGAGTCCGCACCCTTCTTCGTCTCGACAAAGATCAAGGTCAGGTTGTCCTTGCAGTACTCGGGGCCTTCGCGTATGGGCGAGAGCAAGTCCAGCAAGTAGGAGCGCTTGTCCTGTTCGTAGACCCACAAGATCGTTTGGGTAATGTTCTCAGAGGTGGAGCCCACACGACCCACAGCCAAGAAAATGTAGTTGCTGAGAAAATCGCTGGCCAGCTCCTGAATCTGCTTGGGGAATGTGGCCGAGAACATGAGCGTCTGGCGTTGGCCGGTGGGCGGCATGTTCAGCTGCTCGACAATGCGACGGATCTGTGGCTCGAAGCCCATGTCCAACATGCGATCCGCCTCGTCGAGAACTAGGAACCGGATGTTCTCCAACCCCACCTTGCCACGCGTGATCATATCCTCCAGGCGGCCAGGCGTAGCCACAATCAAGTGGCAGCCGCGGTCCAGTTCGCGCATCTGCTCGCTGGTGTTATTGCCGCCATACAGCACGGCGGGACGCATACGGGAACGGTAGGCGAACTTCTTGGCCTCCTCAAAGATCTGGGTGGCCAGCTCGCGGGTCGGTGCCAGCACCAGACCCAATGGATACTGCTTGCGCCGGCTGTACTGCCTGTTGCTCTGAGGCGGAGCCGAGTGTCCGTGCTCGTACATCTGGTTAAGAATCGGCACCAGGAAGGCGGCCGTCTTGCCAGACCCAGTTTGAGCGCAGGCCATCAAGTCCCGGCCGCTGATTATGATCGGGATGGCGTGCTTCTGCACCGGTGTCGGTTTGTCATAACGTGCCAGGTTCACGTTGTTGCGGATGATCTCCGTCAACTGCACATCATCGAACGATGTGATGTTCGGGGGCACGCTCTGGCCCGTCGCCTCCACGGGTATATCCTCGTATTTGTCAAAATTGATTCCCGTATTGCCCACGCCGAACAGCTCCTGCTCCAGGCGCTCGTCCCGGGCCCCCAACTTTGTGTAGTCGACGTTGCCTCCGCCGCCCTCCTTCCACCGGCTGTTGTAGCCGCCGCCTCCGCGCTCGCCGCGGTTGTTGTAGCTTCTGTTGCCGCCACCGCCGCCGGGTGGTCCTCCCTCCCCGCCATCGAACCCGGCTGGGCGCTCTGGCTCCTGCCAGCGATCATTGCGCGGCTGCTGAGGTTGCTGCTGCTGGCCGTCCTCGCCAGTCTGCTCGTCGAGAGCGTTTCCGCTTCCACCGCGATAAGAGGGACCACGACCAAAGCCGCGTCCTCCACCACCACCGCTGCGATTCCAGTCACCGCCGCGCCGAGAGTCGAATTCACCACCTGCAAGATTCAGAAGCACATATGTAATGCAAGTACAATTCAAGAAATAGACGCTAAACGACAATAAAATGGCACACAAATATGCCACGAAAAAGTATCAAATACTTATATTCATTATTTTGAAATCGATTGCATGAAAAAGTGGTATTTCCACTGGACAAGCCGTGCTTACAAAAGCACATCCACTGTTTCCAGAGAGGATACAATTATTTGAATAGAGGGGCAAGGGAAAGAAAACAACAAGAAGTACAGGGAGTGAGTTTTAGCCAACTAAAATTGTAGCTCTGCTCCATACAGAGGTTTTCATTGAAAAATATCAGTTTCAAACAATATTTTCCAAGTTCTTTTGGCTATTCATTTGAACGGATTTTTAGACAAATTGTAAAGAACTTTTGGAAAAAAAAAGAAAGCTTACAATTAAATAATTAGGAATTAATCAAATTTGATCAAATGAAAAGAAAAACTGACAAGAATGATATAAAACATTTTTACATGGGATCGCAGCTTATTTCGTGACGTGAGAAAGCAACATTTTAAAAGGTTTAAGTTCCTAGGTTAATTTTAAGCAATTCCCCTAGTACACTAATTTTTCAGATGGCTTGACTAATATTTAATAGAAACTCTTAATAATTGTTATGTCTGGGTGACTATAATACTGTTTTGTTACCATTAGGACAGTTGTGTTTGAGGTTACCATTTTATATTAAAAGGAAAATATTGGCTTCAATGATCCTGTAGAAAAAAAAATGGTTTTCCACTCCCCAGGGCCCACATAGACACGACCCAAACCAAGCCACGACCCCCGCCTTGCCTGACAGTAGCTTGCAGGTGCATGTTTTCTAGCTCGGTATTGGGTCTCCACCAATCATTTGCATGCCATTAGGATAAAATTAGTTAATCTTGGACTGGTCATTCCAACAGAGGAGGCCTGTTTGTGTTACTTTATAAATGGCTATTTTCATGATACTAGAGCAATAAAGATGTAATTGTCAACAAGGGATGCACTAAATCAACACTACACTACCCAGCATGCAATATGAGCGTTTTCTGAGGGTTTTCTGATAGTTTTTTCCCTTGAAAATCCAGGATAATAAAGAGGGCACTTTTTAGAGTCTTTTGTGACTGTAAAATGTGTTTTTAAAGCACTGAAAGGTCTCCGAAAACTCTCTTATTTATGTGTTTACTCAGAAAAAAGATATTTTTATGAGCCCATGTTTTTGACGCACAGATTGGGCTCCGATAACTCTCCTATTTATGTGTTTACTCATAAAACGCTCTGAAACTGGGCTCTTTTCAGACACATAATTCGGAGCGCTCATAACTTAGCATGCTGGGTACTTAATGCCTATTTCGTAGTCCACCACTAAAACGTATCTTTCAGACCATAGTTCAGAATTTTCCTATATTTTCCGGAATATTTAATACTTTTCATGTTCTTTAAAACACGTATTCGGTGCATTTCGACGCTTTGTTTTAGCCTGATCTTCACGAACAAGCAATTAAATGATGTTTTGTAGATATCTGAGATTTAAGGATACCATTTTCACACTTTTACGCAGACTTCATTTATCTTTAATTAGTAGAGATCTAATTATCGTATGTTAATAGATACATATAAGAAATGCTATGCTTTACTTCTTTTCCTGTAACTTTTTATTTTAATGTGATTTAGGCCAACAAACTTGGCAATAACAAGGCCGAAACAGAAAATAAACAAAGAAATGTAACTGCACTAACTGCACGAAATAAGCTGCGGCGTGTAAAAAGATCTTAAATAATATAAAATGGCTATACCTCTGAGCAGATAAAAAGATGTTGAAAAACAGCGAAACTCAAATTTTGTTAAATAAATTTCTTGGCAGCAGTTCACAGCCCTCTCTTTTACTTGTAAATAAGTTTTTTTGGAACCTACCGTTGTAGTTGTCCTCGTAGCGACCGCCTCCACGTCGTCCGCCTCCTCCGCTGCCAAAGCTGCCGTAGTCACCGCTCTGGCGATTGAAGCCGCGACTGCCGCCGCCGCCTCTGCGGTATTCACCTCCGCCGCGGGGCTGCTGCGGGTCCCTACTGTCCTGGCGCGGATTCGCAGCCCTCGAGTCGAGGCTCTGACCTTGTCCTTGGCCCTGGTTCTCTGCGTCCGCTGCGTTGTTGTTGCCACCACCACCACGAAGATGCGGGGGCACATACACACCACCGGTGACAGAGTTAGTGGAAGTCTTGCTTGTTATGGGGCCGCTATAGTTAGCCGAGCCGCCATTCAAGTCCAGACCAGCAACCTGAAAGATGGGAACAATGCGTTAGTTATGGTCTGTACTAGGCACCGAATGACAAGTTCCGGAGCTGGCCAATTAAATCCACCCTTAGTCATGAACGAACAAGAATATGCAAATGCAGTTCTTTAATACATGAGGTACATGTACATTTTGTACATAATACTTGTGGAAAAGACCTACTAATATTTGCAGAATATTACCGAAATTATTAAACACTTCTGGGAAAATATAAAATTTTGAAAAACGATATTCTGATGCTATATTTTCTTCGCTGCTTCTAATAACTACCAACATACATATGTACATATGTATACAAATGCAAGTCTTCACGATCAAGTTCAATGGATTGCAACTCAGATTTCCATTGGAAATGTTCTCCAAACCCTCCAAGTTTTCTGTTCCCGCTTAGCAACATGTGCTATTCGCTCTTGTTCTTTCTTAGCGCAACGTGTATACATATATGCATAAGCGAAAATGTTCGCCACATATAAAAGGAGAGGGAGAAAGAGAAGCGCAACTAGTTTAAAGCTTTGAATTTTGATTTTCGTATTTCGTTCGTCAGCAACGAGCCGCTCTCTTTCTTTCTCTCCATCCCATCCTTCTCACTCTCACTTACAGGCCTGGTTGTTACACAAAGAGAGGCCGCCTAGCAACACAACAAAAACAAAAACAGACGGATCACCCACACATGTATAAATTAATCTCAGCTGTGGTGGTAGAACAGTAAGCCCGGCCGTGGAAGGTAGGTTTAGACTTTGTGGATCGTGATCGAAAACGGCGCACGATTTAAAAAAGCTTTTGGAAACTTTAAATGTTGTTTAGTTTATATATGTATGTATAGTTTTATGCTGGCTAGACAAAAAAAATTAACAAAATTCTCGAAAATTTAACAAAACCAATATTTTAAACCCCTTGCAACCCTATTTACGACACTCAGCTTCCACATGTGCGCGCAAGCGAGAGAGCAGGAGAGAAGTGTGACCAGACGCACACACACATACTCAACCTTAGAACTGCGGCGCTGCTCACACATTTAACATACATACATAGATGGCGAGTGGAAACTTTCATATATGTATGTGAAATTTGGAGGCAACCGAGCAAAAATTATACAAAAGAAATTACAAATTGGAATGACGAAGCAGAAGAAGAAGAACTTGTGACACGCACACTTGCAAGCAATCCCTCTCATCTACACGATTCACTGTTGTAAAAGACCGATACGAGGCATTAGTGTGTTATGAAATCAATAAATTTTTAGCCGAACATTGTCCAATAACCGCATCACACACACGAACAGACACTGGCACACTCACTCAGAGATATATGTAGAGTTGAACATTACTTTTTTCATGTATAGTATATTTCCACCCCTCTCACTTTACTTACTTGCTGCTCTAGACCTGTGCCATTTTGGTTAATAGCATTACTCATATTATCCTCCAATCAGTTGCTTTTTTTTTCTTGCTTTCCGTTTAGGAAAATGTTGCAATTGTTACGCTGCGTTTTTTGGGGTGCACACTTGCAATTTCCAACAAAAAAATGTATATGATCGTTGTGTTTGTGTTGCACTTTGTGTCTATACGATTTTTCTTAGTTTTTCCGACTACTACTTCTTACGTTCCACAAGCTACTGCGTTCTCGTGTAAAATTTGGAACGATGTCTGGGTTCTGTACTTTTTCGATTTCTTCTTTCTTTTTTTCTACTCTCGCACAGAGTTCCTTTGTTCGACTTGAAACTGAGACGTTTCTGTATCGGCCTGCTTGTGCCACGACAATTACAAGCACTTTGCAACTCTGCTGGGCTTGGAAAATTTTGCTTTTCCGACGATTTCACGTTTTTTCTTCGCTTTCAGACGCGTGTCTAAAAATTAGAGATGTGAAAATGTAAATTAATGTATCGATATATTTGTAGAGCATGAGAACATCGGAGATGGATCGATACATCGATGTTTTCCAAAAATCGAAAACATAGATGTTTTAAAACATCATCGCGAGCTAGTTTCGAGCTAGAAAAAAAATAACTAGCTCGAAATGTTAAGCCCGCTAAGTTGAATTTAAAAGTCGCGATATTTTTTGAACACACCTCGTATCTTATACATTCTGAAAAACATCGATATGTCGATGTAGGTAAACATCGATGTTTTTCCAGCTCTAATTATTTTGATAAAAAATTCGAAATATTTTTAAAAAACGCGGCAGCACCGGTTTATAAGACTTTCATAAAAGGTTAATGGTTTTTCGGCAATAATCTCATCTCAAAGTGTTAAACCCAGCATAAGATTGCTCAACCCAGAAAATGGGCAGTGAAAGATGAAAAATGTCTTCTTGCACTCCTAGAAACGTCAGTGACGAGTGTTTTTTCAACACCGACCGTTTTAAGTCATAAATTATTTTATTTTTTTACCATTAATTTGCATGCCCAAATCGTTGCTGTGTATGAACTGGCTATTTAGGCACTTGGCCGATATTTTAACGACGCAAAGTGTGAAAGGTGAGTTTGTATGGAACAGCTGTTTTCAGCTGGAAATATTTTAGTTATTTTATTGTGTACAAAATACCCAAATTATTTTTATTATTAGTATTATTACTATTATCTAAATAAACTGGAAATGAAAGTCAATACTAACCTTGAAAACATCAAAAGATCACGTTGTCATTCAAGCTATATATGTATGAATACGGTTTATTGGTTCGTAGCTGCCAGACTGAAGTCCTGATTTCGCGGGCTATTGCTTTTTGAGTCGTCGATCCTTCCCTGTTGTTGACTTGGATAATGGAAGAGAAATAAGGCTGGGCAGTTGAAATTTTGTATCGAATTGGGCCAAAAGTTTTTGTGTATGCTGAGATGGAGTTGATTTTTCAAGCGTCAATTGCTTTCCCCATATTTGCGATATAAAGCATCGCTACCTTTTTATTTGTTTGCCTTTAACTTTTTCTTTTTTTAATTTTTGAAAAATGTGTTAAATCTTCCTCAGTAAATATATAAAAGCAATACCCGCGAACTCTTGTTTATATTCACGCACTCGTTTAATTAGAATATACATTTCGTGGGTGTGTACATGTCCATATAGAATAAATGCTTTTGGTATTGGCCTTAGCTTGAGATTACATAGTGGAAACAATAAATATGGCTATATAGTATCGTATATGTCTGTGTATGTAACGTAACTCTATCTTCTAGCCCTTGAGCAAGCAGCGGGTATAGAACTCGCGGTCAATGGCGTCGTTCGGAATGTAGGAGCTCCACTTAAAGATCAGAGCAAGCGTATCACCGGCGGCCATGTGATCCAGCGCAATGTTGAGGAAGCAGTTCCAGCTGTAGAAGAAGTGGCGACCCAGTTGCTCCTGTTCAACGCCGGAGACGCATTCGCAGTTAGCGCACACTAGCCGTCCCCGTTGCAGCTCCACAAATTGCTCAAAGCATCGTGCCCACGCCCCTACACTGAGTTGCTTGCCCACATCGGCCAGAAGTTCGGGCAGGCCGTAGTTCAGAACGATGGCCACCACTTTGGTTAGATTCTGTTCGCCCAAATAGAATTTAGCTAAGACGTCCAGGAGAGCCGGAACAGCTTGAACCACGTCGAAACACTTGAGCTGCTCTCCGCGGGACCAGAAATACCGGAGGAGCACCGCTCCGAGCTCATGATACTGACAGGAAGTGTCAAATCGGAGAGGGAACGAGCAGTGCTCGCACCTGACGATCTCCGAGTTCCTTGGAGCGTTTACCAACACAAAGCCAGCAGCTATGTGGTCCCGTGTGGCATCATCTACTTCCCATATCAGCTCGTGGTCCAGGTAGTCGAAATACATCTCGTAGCAGTTGCGTTGTGCCTGCTCCGGAGTATCGCCGTGCTCCACCATCATGTTCTTGAGTTTCTCAAGCAGTGCCACCAGCTCCCCTGCTGCATACTCATCGAACACAGCTCTGTATCGGTCGACGCACTGTGTACGACTGAATTTGGCGCTCTTGGCGATCAGGTAGAGATTGTAGAGGGTCTTCTCCTCGGGGCTAATGTGCGGCGCCTGAGGAGCCGGTCTTCTGCAGCGACTGACAATCTCCTCCTCCCCTTGGTCCTCAGCTCCCGATTCATACCGCGCTTTGATGTCCTTGAAGGGGAGCGAACGCTCACTGTCTGGGATTAGTTCCCTCACCAACTGTTGCTGCTCCTCGGCGAAAATATTAAACTTGTACTTGATGATGTTCTTGCCAAATTTCCCCGTTACAGTAAGAAGGGCATCCTTAAACTGTCCGGACTTGGGAGGCTGCTTCAAGTTGTCACAAAAAGCATTCTCCAAGACGTAGACTCCTTTGGGGGCTGGTTTTGCTGCACTGCCTCCGCTCAAGCTGCGCTCTGTGGTGGCGGAACTGCCTCCCGAGCTGTGCGTATCCAAAGCACTGCCCGTGCACTGGGTTATGGCATCAAAGATCACGGATATATCGTTAAGCAGCTCGTACTCCTGCTTCTCAATAAGTAGCTGCTTCAGTGCATTTAGCTGCTTTGAGCTCGTAGTCCTCGCGCGCCTTATCCGCAAAATAGCGCACATGTTGGCGGAGTAGGTTTGCGCAAGGAAGCAGCTTGGATTGCTGGATCAGGGAAACTGCGTGGGATTGAAGCGTCTGCAGCTGTACGCTGTACAGGGCGCCTGATTGGGTGAAAACGAATATTTCCAATCCGGACGATCGACAATCGGCAATCCTTTCGAACTGATTGCACCACAGCACCACCGCTGATCGCCGCACGTCGAACACATACAAGCCCAGTTCCGTGAAGGCCAAGAGGAAGTCCTCGCCCAACCTTTGAACCTTGGCGAACTGAAGGTTCTGCGGCTGATAGTCTAGCAATTCGGCATTGGCGTCCAGCTCGTCTGAGCCGCTACCCGGTCGCTGGATTCTCGCCGGTGCGGTGGCCAAAGCGCTTTTAAACTGGTGTGTCTGCAGCACCTCACCTTCAAAGTCTACCTCCCACACTCGGCTGCC
Source organism: Drosophila bocqueti (assembly GCA_018151655.1). NCBI lineage: Eukaryota > Metazoa > Arthropoda > Insecta > Diptera > Drosophilidae > Drosophila > Drosophila bocqueti. The sequence continues at coordinate 703,010 of JAECXF010000305.1, forward strand.
AGGACGGGCACAGTAGATGCGAGACGGCTGAAGAGATTCCTGCGGTGAGACGAAGAAGCAGGCACCAAATGCGCCGTCACGGGGACGATTCCCTATCTGCAATAAAAAACAAATATAAATATTATTGAGAATAAGCCTGAAAGACTCCTGAGGATGGCCAGAACCTACCTGCTTATACTCCTCGTATTCCGTATTGCACAGAATGCACTTGGTGCAGTTGGACACCAGCAGCAACGACTCAAAGTCGTCGATCTGGACAATGGGGGAGTCCAGGTAGAGCAGGGGATGCACGGTCATGTTGAACAGCAGGCTATGCCCGATAAACGACGAGAGCAGCACAAGGCTGACTTGTCCGCGGGAGTCGCCATAGTAGAATTGCTTTTCGTCCTGCGTCCATTGGATGCAGCTCACCTGCACCGCCTGGTCCAAGTGCGTAAAAATCACCTGCGGCGTGGCCTGGGCGGACAGGTTCACGGCGTAGACGCAGATCAGAGAACGCTGGGTTGAAAACGCTACATATTTGCTATTCGCCGAGATACTAAGACTGGTGATGGCTCCATGCTTGTTCGGGATCAGATGCAGGAACTTTCCGTTGCGATTGAATAGGTAAAGCGATCCGGACGAGGCTCCAAAGATGATGTAGCTGTCGGATATGTCGAAGCAGGTGTACTGCGGGAAAGGGGGTGTGGGAGTAGTTACTAATGCACGGTCTGCTATCGGATTTCAGGTGAGATTGCTCACCTTGATACGGTTGTGATGCTTCAGTGGCAGCGACAGCGACAGCGAAAAATCAATAAAACTCGTTAGACAGTAGGCGTCGGCCATTGTGCGAGTCTATTTTCTTTTGCAGGTGCGCTTGGCAATTACATATCTCGTTGTTTACATTTATCGTATTTGCGGATGACCAAATGTGTATTAATTATTTACACAAAATTGTGTAGTGTATTTGGCCTGCCTGTTTTTTAGTTTTGATAATATATCAAAATATCAATATATCGATACTTTTCTAAAGATGATATATTTATATCACGATTTTTTGTTTGCCCAAATATCGAAATAGCTATATTTTTATTTGATATTTTTTGTCAATACATGAATTACAATACATAAAAGCCTGTGTATGCAAGGCCGCAAAACTTATCCAAATGGGCCTTCGGATCCCTTTTTATGACCGCGCTAGTGATGCATGTTCGACCAAAAACATCGATGTCGATGGTCGTCGATGTTTGCAAAATATAAGATCGGCAAAAAAAACATTTGTAGTGATTTGTCTGCCTGCCTGTTTTTCTATCAAAACGATTGAGACCACCCATGTTGCCATATTATACGATTAAACAGAGCAATTTTCTAAATTCCATTATCGACAGTTATCGATAAAATACCTTACCAACTCTGGCAGCCCTGCAGACATCAGCTGATGTTAAACTTTTTGCTAAACTCCGTGTAAAAACGTTTATTTTTTCTACGATTTGAACATATTGCTAACTATTTTAAATTAGTATTCCAAACTATGAATTTTACCAAGAGAATAACTAAAATTGGCTTGTTCGATCAGCTGTTCGATTTTTCCCTCTCCAGTCGGCAAGACGGCTGTCAAATAAACGTCAAAACAGTCGCGACTCAGAGAAAAAGTGGATGAAAATGAGGCGTGAAAAGCTTTAACAACGAAAACATAAACAAACGGAAGGAACACAAAAACTAACTCGCATATGCACATAAGGAGAGTTGTGTAGCAATGGGCGACAAGGAGGAGCCCACCACACCCGCGCCGTCGCCCACGGAGGAGGGATTGTCGGGCATTGCGGCCGCCGGAGCGATCAGCGGAGTCAGCGGGGGCGCCATCGGTGACGGTGGGGCCGGTGACCCACTACAGAACAATACCAACGTAAAGATTGTGATCATTGGAGCCGGCATGGCCGGCCTATCCGCCGCGAATCACCTCCTGCAGAACGGCTGCGACGATTTTCTCATCTTGGAGGCACGAGGTCGGGTGGGCGGCCGGATAGTGTCCATTCCGCTCAGCAACAATCAAAAGGTACAGGTTGTTATGTAAGAAACAATATAGGACGAAGGCTGGGAATTCGGGAATTGAATTCGTTTGAAAGAAAAACTGAGGCCATGCTGTAATATTTTCCTCGCCTGCGCCTCCGCCGTAGATTATAGATTTTTCCAAGCACTGCGCAGTGGGTCAGCTGTTGGTGCTCTTTAATAAGGGCTATTTTTATATAGACGATTTAACCTCTTCCTGTTCCTGTTTCGCTATTATTAGTTTCATTATGAGCACTTTGCTCATTAAACCGTTTTTAAAATATTATAAATAGTTTGTCCTATTAAAAATGCATATGTCTATAGTCCCATGTTGGTATTATTTTTTTCTTTTACGGCACACTTTGTTATACAACTTTCTTTGGACAAGATAAGATGGGACTTTCAGAATTAAGTTATCGGTGACGTTTCTGGTGCAATGCCCCCTTAAACTCACGGGTCTGCGGTCCCACGATCACGTAGTCTCAATAATTTGAAATGAGAATCTAAACAAAGGTCTTACATATGTATGTATGTATATTGAATATGAAACAAGACGCAAGAATCTTTTATACAATTGTTTCAGTGCAATTTCATTAAAACTATTTGGTGTTTCTCAATCTACTCATGGAGGGTCAGTCATTTGTTTGTAACCGGCGAGTTGAAGGCTACAATCAATTTAATTACTGATCGCAATATCTCACTTTCGTTTCGTAGGTCGAGCTGGGGGCCAATTGGATACACGGCGTCTTGGGCAATCCTATCTTTGAGCTGGCCGTGCAACATGGCCTAGTCAGCGTTGTTAACGTCCCCAAGCCCCACAAAGTGGTGGCCACAACGGAGGATGGGCACCAGGTGCCGTTCAGTGTGCTGCAGGAGATCTACGAGGCGTACGTCTGTTTCTTAAGGCGCTGTGACGAGTATTTCCTCTGCCAGTACAGCCCTCCGCCGGACATTCACAGCGTGGGTGAGCACATCAACTACGAGATAGAGATCTTCCTGAGCGCCGTTCAGGATCCCAAAGAAAAGCGTCTGAAGCAGTCCATATTTAACTGCCTACTCAAACGCGAGACCTGCATCACCGGCTGCAACAATATGGACGAGGTGGATCTCCTCGAGCTAGGTGAGGCAGTTTTTGGATTTCATATAAAATAATCGTATTACAAACATATACTGCCTTCGCAGGCAGTTACACGGAGCTACAAGGAGGTAACATAGTACTGCCCTCCGGATATAGCTCAATTTTGCGACCGCTGGGCTCCCAGATACCCAAGCAGTCGATCGTGACCAAATGTCCGGTGAAGAAGATACACTGGAAGCGGAAAAAGACGTTTACCGGGCTGGAGACAGTCGACGAGCACTCGGAGGACGAGCACTCGGACGACTCAGAGCGGACAGTGACCGAAGTGCCCGCGAGCGGACTTCGCGGCGAATCCGTGGAGTCCAACTCCAGCAGCAATTGTGATTATCCAGCTGGCAATGTGCGTGTAGACTGTGAGGACGGCCGGGTGTTTCACGCCGCACACGTGATATGCACCATTCCGCTCGGCGTGCTGAAGTCCACACACCGGTCTCTATTTGATCCGGAGTTACCGCAATATAAGCAGGAGTCCATTGAGAATCTCATGTTCGGCACCGTCGACAAGATCTTTCTGGAGTACGAGCGGCCGTTCCTCAGTGCGGATGTATCAGAAATCATGTTGTTGTGGGACGACGACAAGCGCGACATGAACAACAGCGAGGAAGAGCTGGCCAGCGAGGCTTACCTCAGCAAGAACTGGTTCAAAAAGATCTACTCATTCGCAAAGATGACAGATACGCTGCTCCTGGCTTGGGTCTCGGGACGGGAGGCGGAGTATATGGAGAAGCTTTCCCACGAGGTGGTGGCGGAGAAGTGCACGGAGATTCTTCGAAATTTTCTACAGGACCCATACGTTCCCAAGCCAAAGCGATGTGTGTGGTAAGAGACCCTAATGTGACAGTATATAGCCATAGCCCAGTCATAGTTTTAATTTATTCTACCCTTCCAGGGTATTATAATTTAAGTCAGAAGTTTAAAACGCAGTGAAGGACAAATTTCGGACCGTAAAACTAAATAAAAGTATATATATTCTTGATCAACACTAACAGCTGAGTCGATCTAGACAAGTCCGTCCCTCAGTTTTTAGGAAGGAACTTTGCAGATAGTCTTTTATGTATTCTCATTACTGCATATATCGGAACCGGAAGGTAGCTTCCCTTGTTTTTAAACCAATTCTTCCCCTTAAACTCGTCATTTTAGCACTAGTTGGAAGTCCCAGGACTTTACGGGCGGAGCGTACACCTCGATACCTGTGGGAGCCACGCAGGAGGACATTGAGAACCTGGCTCAGCCCCTGTATGCCACACCTCAGGCCACAAAGGTGAGTTAGGCGCAATCCTTAAATACCGCTAATCTTTTATAATCAATTGGATTCATCTTAAGCCCGCCATTGTGTTTGCCGGAGAGCACACGCATTCCAGCTTCTACTCCACCGTGCACGGTGCTTACTTAAGCGGCCGAACGGCAGCGCAACATTTGCTGGCCAGCGACGAACCGGATGAGATTATAATGGAGTCAGACGGCAGCGATCTAAGCGCGTGGATACAGGGCATCGCCCTGGACTGAGTCAAAGCAAATCAACGACCACTCATCATTTTTGTATTATAATTTATTTTCTTTTACTTTCACACGTTTTAAGCGCTTTAAAGCTCGTGATATTTAATTTTTTCAAGTGTAATATATATATATTTTGCGATAAGAGTGGACCGATGTAACTATTCTTGTTTAGTTCCCTTGTGAGATTTTTTTTTATGTTGTTGATACCATTTTTCTGTAATTTATTTGGAACCTCTGCTTGTAAAATACATTACTATAAATAAATGTTATGAAAAGCTGAGCTGATCAATGTGCTGCCAACTCTAAAAACCTGTGCACTCGCAGCAGCTTTTACTGAACTTGGATGAAATGTGTGCACAAAGCATATTGTTGTTTAGAACTAATTACCGAATAGAAAGACATAAGTACATAAATATTTAATATGCCTATTTTTATAAATTCGTATTTAACGTAGATAAAGATGCATCAACTTGGAATTAAGTAGATGGGCGTTTGTCGAGGGTAACAATTGTATATTTGAAACTATTGTTAATGTTGACTATTTTGCTAACTAACTTATGTATTGGTTAAATCTTGAGGTCGGGCAACAGCAACTGAGGCAAAAATGTATGTTTGCAAGTCTTATCTATGTATTTATTTGTATTTGTGGCGAGTTTAACGACCTGTGCAAATAAAATCAATAAAACACGCTAACTTATAAAATAAAAAAAGACTATTTTATTCCAATTTATTCATAATAGAACTAAGTAAGGCTTTTAGTTACGTGTCATTAATATCAAAATCCAAAATTTGCAGCCTCAGGCATTTTAATGCTACATGGAATCTCCGCCGTTTTTTAAATTTTGTTGCAACACTTATTTAACAAACAGCTGTAATAAAAGGAAGAGGACCAAAACTGAGCCATAAGGTGAGAAAAACCAAAAAGTATTGAAGAAAAAAATCCTTCGAGCCGGATTTGAACCAGCGACCTATGGATTTCTATTATAAATTCACAATCTACAGTCCACCGCTCTACCAACTGAGCTATCGAAGGTCTTGCGAGCGCTTGTCCGTTGTCAGTTAAGTTTCTGAGGTTAAAAGAGAGAGGCAAAATGAGAGCCGTAATGTAATTTTTGTCTCAGAAATCATCCCATTTTAAGAATGTTAAATATGTATATTTAACCTATAGGTTTAGGGTCGAAAGTTAACCTAAGTATTTGGAAAAATTTTAGTTTTGAAATTTTTTTTCATGCAAAATTAGAAAAATTCTTTAATATTAGCGGAGTCTGAAAAAACCTAAACGGTTTTATACCTGTTTCAAAATTCAAAAATAATAAATTACCTTTACTTAGAGATAATAATTATGATTTTATTGGATTATTGCATTATTCTCTTTTATTTTTGTGCTTGGATTTTTTTTTTGAATTATGGTGACGTTAATTCCAAACAAGAAAGGAATATAACTTCGGCACGCCGAAGCTTGTATACAATTTATCATTATAATTTAATCCAAATTGATCAAATGCAAAGAAAAACTAACAGGAATTATACAAATCATACATACACATAAAAAACGTTTAAATTTAATTTTAATTTAATTAACATTTTTTTTTTCAATAAATTTCTTGAACGTACCTGCAGCTTTATGATATATTAGTCCTATTTGGATGAAATTAAAACCTTTAATTAAAAAAAAAAAATACAAAACGGCCATGTTTCAAATTATATAATATTAAATTTGGTTTTAACCGAAATCCTAGAATAAAACAAAACGGAATTGTCTCAAAATATATGAAAATATGTTGAAAACTGGCAAAGTTATACGTTTTTCCGATCGTTTCTATGGCAGCTAAATAATATAGTTGTTTGATCCGACTTATATAGTTGTGAGAGCATATAGAAGACTATCATTCAGATAGCTTCAAAACTGAGGGACCAGTTCGCCTAGAAACGGACGGACAATGCGTTGCAAACTTTTGACTAAAAAAGCAAACCATTAAATACAAAAACACAAAAAACAAATTCAAAAAATCCTTCGAGCCGGATTTGAACCAGCGACCTATGGATTTCTACCGCAATGTTCCCAACTACAGTCCACCGCTCTACCAACTGAGCTATCGAAGGTCTTGAGAGCCGAGCGGCCATTGTCAGTTTCGTTCGCAAGTGACGAGGGAGGGTCAGCAGAAGAGAGGAGACACAAACGAAGAGAATATTTCCATAAGAGAACATATTATCTCATTACTAATGAGTCATTAGCGCTCTTACTTTTAAAGCTCTTAAAGTTTAATATCTTTGTATCTCGCTCCAGCGCGAACGAAAAAAGCTTGACTTTAACGTAGGGTTGTCGAAACATAGAAAAATATATAAAATACAGAATATATAAGGTGGTTCTTAAAATAATCAATTTATATTTATTTATTGTATTTTTCGTTAAGTTATAAAAAAGAATATAATATTTGTTGCTTAAAAAATGTTTTATTTATTGTCGATATATAAAATGTTTTAAAAGATCTGTCAACTCTACTCCAACGCTTTTTTTCAGGCAGCGAGTACGTAGTTTTCGAGCCCACACCGTAAAAGGGGACCGAAGCAGCCGCGACGAGAGCAATTCAATACAGAAGCCGGCTGCAACGGTTCGTTCTTTCCCGCATTTTCCTTGCAAACTTAGCGTCAACCTTTGGCAACGCATTCGAATTTAAAGAGTTCAAGAAGTTCACCAATAACACCCGCAATATGTCGTACCACAAGCCCGAGGCCAAGACCGTTCAGGATCTGAAGGACATCGCACAGAAATTGCGCATCCACTCCATCAACTCCACCCAAGCTTCAAAATCGGGGTAAGATACAAAAACCTATAGGTGGACGTTCGTATTCTAGTGTGTGTCTGTGTTTGTGAGTTGCAAATCCAAAAGTTGTGCACCTTGCACTTGTTGCGGCAAAGGTGACACTGAGGGCGTAATGGGAAAATGGCTGTCTCAATTGGTTTGCCGTTTGAATTAACTTTAAAAATCAGTGCTTAGTTATACTTTGAAAACTTTTTCCTTAAGTGGTTCCTGAACATCTCAACCTTTCCTCCGGCAATTAATTTGTGTAGCCAAGCCACGTGTTTTCGCGAATTTTTTGCCTTGTCTGCCCGCTGATAAGCACCATTCACCTTATTATAAAGTTTATATTTTTTTGACCTTAAGCGACCTTGGAAGCTTCAGCTTTTTCTCTAATTTCGTTTTGTTTTTGTGCGTGGCTTCGAAAAGCCGTCGCCGCCATTACACATACATACAGGCATTGAGACAGCGAGCGTTATACACATATGTACATACATCTGGATAGGCATATCAACTGGTGGCAGTTCAAGTGTTGGAAACCACGGTTTGGGATGGGAATGAGAGGGATGGGGGATATTAATGGGTTGATCCCCTACATTTCAGATTTACGACTGGATGGATTTTTATGTAATTACAGTTGAGCCCACATTAGACGTGCCTAGATTTGTTGGTTAAAAACTTAACAAAAAAAAAAACGATAGGACGGCGGTTCTGATAAGGGAAACATTTATCGCTTCCATTAGTTCTTCCCTTTTTTTTTGGTTTGAGATAAGTTTTAGTTTGCTCTAAATGTGACCCCTACCGGCGAGATAAGCGGCGTTTTGTTACTCACTAAACGATATGCCCGATTAGACGCCAATAGAGGTGACCAGTTCGACTGAGTGTTTCCCGCATGATAATCTGAAATCACTGAAAATTGATAAAATGAAGTGAGTCGTTGCGGGTCACTCTGACACTTGGGATCACCTTCATTTGTTCTTGGTTTAGGGACGCAGTTGGAAACTGTCTAGGTTATAGAAAACGTGCGATCAGCAAAATATATGTACATACATACATGCACACAAAACGTGAAACCCTAGAGTCGTGTTTCTGATAAATTTGTTTAGGTTTTTGGGGAGCAGAGAAGTTCAAGGTCCAGAAACCGGTGTGGAATTGTGGTACATATCGACAAGTCAGACCATACATTTGTATGTACCATACATTTGTATATTGTAAGAGTAAGCACGTTTTTGTAGACGATAATGTTTATTTATATGTATGTTTATGCCGGGGGTAAGACGAGCCCCCTGCGCTTTGGAGTGGGGTGTTGCGGTTGGAGTTTTGCCAGATCTGCGTTGCGCAGTCGTTTTCCATTGCTATTTATCTCATCGGTCGGAATCTGATCACATGGGAACTCAGACTTGGCAGCGTATCTTATGTACAGAAAAAACGAAAATCTGATATGCCAGATATTTGTTTGCAGACTTGGCATTTATATTTAATCCATATATTAAAGATTTTAGTAATAATCCATATAAAACGCTCAGAAACAATCGGCCTTTGTAAAATTTAACATTTGAAATTTTTTGTAAAAACAAAAAGAGCCTCTTCCACATATTTTATTATTAATTGAAGTGCATTTAAATTTTAAACTTTAATTATGTTCATGATAGAATTAAATGTATTCAACCACAGTGGTTGAACCACTTATACTTTCCTTTTGTACTTAGCCTTCATCGAGAAGGTCGACTTCTAACGCGGTTCCATTCAACATTTGCCTTCACATACATACATAGAAAAATAGAACAAAATGTTCGCACGATATAAATGTTTTATCTCTTTCTCTCAACAGCCACCCCACATCATGCGCCTCGCTGGCCGAGATTATGTCCGTGTTGTTCTTCCAGCAGCTCCGCCTGAACGTTAAGCATCCGCGTGATCCTTCCAGCGACCGCTTTATCCTGTCCAAGGGACATGCCGCTCCTATTCTCTATGCTGCCTGGGCCGAGGCGGGTCTCTTCCCGATCGAGGACTTGAACAACTTGCGCAAGATCGACAGCGATCTGGAGGGGCACCCGACTCCGCGTCTCAACTTCATCGATGTGGGCACTGGGTCCTTGGGACAGGGTGTGGCCGTTGGCGCTGGAATGGCCTACGTGGGCAAGAACTACGACAAGGCTGACTACCGCACCTACGTGGTCGTTGGCGATGGTGAGTCCGCCGAGGGTTCCGTGTGGGAGTCCCTGCACTTCGCAGGCCATTATAAACTGGACAACCTGTGCGTTATCTTCGACGTGAACCGTCTCGGCCAGTCGGAGGCCACTTCCCTGCAGCACAAGTTGGATGTCTACAGGGATCGGCTTGAGGCCTTTGGGTTCAATGCCGTGGTCGTCGATGGACACGATGTCGAGGAGTTGTGCAAGGCTTTCCACTGCGCTGCGATTACAAAGAGCAAGCCCACCGCCATAATTGCCAAGACTTTCAAGGGCAAGGACTTCCCCAACATTGAGGATGCGGACAACTGGCACGGCAAGCCACTGGGCGACAAGGCCGCTCAGGTGATCAAGCACCTGGAAGGTCTGATCGTCAACGATAAGGTCAAGTTGACGCCCAAGCCGGTGAGCAAGTCTGGTGCTGCTCCGGAGGTGGACATCTCCAATGTGAAGCTGAGCTCGCCGCCCTCCTACAAGCTTGGAGATTCGATAGCCACCAGACTGGCCTACGGCACAGCTTTGGCCAAGATCGGCAAGAATAACGACCGTGTGATTGCCCTGGATGGCGACACTAAGAACTCAACGTACTCCGACAGGCTTAAGAACCTCTTCCCGGAGCGCTACATCGAGTGCTTCATTGCCGAGCAGAATCTGGTGGGCGTTGCCGTTGGTGCCGCCTGTCGTCGCCGTACCGTGGCCTTTGTCTCCACCTTCGCCACATTCTTCACGCGTGCCTTTGACCAGATCCGCATGGGCGCCATCTCGCAGACGAATGTGAACTTCGTGGGCTCGCACTGTGGCTGCAGCATCGGCGAGGATGGTCCCTCCCAAATGGGACTCGAGGACATTGCCATGTTCCGCACTATCCCAGGCAGCACCATCTTCTATCCCTCGGACGCGGTGAGCACGGAACGCGCAGTAGAGTTGGCCGCCAACACCAAGGGTGTGTGCTTCATCCGCACATCGCGTCCCAACACCGCTGTGATCTACGAGAACGAGGAGCCCTTCACCATCGGCCGCGGCAAGGTGGTGCGTCAGAAGAGCTCCGACGAGGTTCTCCTGATCGGAGCTGGCATCACGTTGTACGAGTGCTTGGCTGCGGCCGAACAGCTGGAAAAAAGTTGCATCACCGTCCGCGTGATCGACCCCTTCACCATCAAGCCTCTGGATGCGGAGCTTATTGTCGAGCATGGCAAGCAGTGCGGAGGACGCGTTGTCGTAGTGGAGGATCACTACCAGTAAGTATCAGATACACAAATCTTTAATCGATAGACCCTCCTAATTCAGTTTCCCTACGTCCCTTACAGGCAAGGTGGTCTGGGCGAGGCTGTGCTGAGCGCCCTGGCCGGTGAGCGCAACTTTGTGGTGAAACACCTGTACGTGCCCACTGTTCCGCGCTCCGGTCCCCCGTCCGTGCTCATCGACATGTTCGGCATCTCAGCCCGCCACATCGTCAGCGCTGTCAATGAGCTGGTCAAGGAATAAAGTGCTGGCAGCGTAGTAGCCTTCATATTACGGCGAAACTAACTTACAACGCGCGACATTAATAGTTTACCCTTCCCCTCTAAAATTGTTTATGTACGATCATAAAATCAAAATCGAATTGTAATACAGGATAATAAATTTTCTTTGATACAAGTATTTAAACAGAAGCCTATGGCTTGATCGACTCGGATGGTGATGCTGATCAAGAATATACCTGGTTTTCACTGTGAAACCCTAATATTTTCGAAGCGATTCCGGATTTCAGGCAACAAATATTGTCAGGCAGTTAGTCAGATTTTTAAAGAAACCGGAAAGTTCCGGGATTTACGGTTCGATTTGAGCTTTGTTATTTCCTGATTTGAGAAGACCCTTAGCGGAAAAAGGGACATTAATATTTTCGGACTTTAAAATCATTAATAATTGCTCCGGCTGACTTCTAGTGACATTACACTGCTTATACCACTTTATTAACTTAGTTCTTAATGTAGAACGCGGACGAATATCGGACAAAGTTGGATATGCTATGGGTATTGCTTTTTCCTGAATATCTACACCCGATTCTTCCTGAATATCTGCATCTAAGAATTCTTCCTGAATCTCGCCAATATTTATAGCCTCTTCGTAATTCATTTCATTTTGAACAAGAAAGAAAGCTAACTTCGGCATGCCGAAGTTTAAATACCCTTGCAGTAAGCAAGCAAGACTTTAAGTACAGTAGAATCTGGTTATAACGATTCCGGTTATAGCGTTTGTCCGGTTATTGCGACGAAAACTCGATGGCTTAATTGGTTCCCATACAATTGTATGGGTATTGTATGCAAAGTACTACCGGTTTGTGCGTCTACCGGCTATAACGACGTAAAATCGTCGGTCCCTTGAAAGTCGCTATAACCGGATTCTACTGTATTGCGATCGAAAAATGTTGCGAAAGTAAATGTTGCGAACAAACTAAATGAATTTATATACATATTCCTACGGCAGCTACATGATATAGTGGTCCGATTTTGATCAAAATAAATACGAAATTCTAAAATATTACAAAATGGCCATGTCTGAAATTTCATGAAAATATGTTGAAAATAGCCTAAGTTATAATTTTTTTCTTTTTTTATAAACATTTTCCGATCGTTCCTATGGCAGCTATATGATATAGTCATCCGATCCGGCCCTTTCTGACATATATAGTAGTGAGAGCATATAGAAGACTATCTGCAAAGTTTCATTCAGATAGCTTCAAAACTGAGGGACTCGTTTGCGTAGAAACGGACGGACAGACGGACAGACAGACAGACGGACATGGCTAGATCGACTCGGCTGTTGATGCTGATCAAGAATATATATATGTATATACGTTATAGGGTCGGAAATGTCTCGCGTTGCAAACTTCTGACTAAAATTATAATACCCTGAAAGCAACGGCGGTGCCATCGTGAATGTATTAAAGCGAATTAGGCCTTTACATAAACGGGGGACACACAGGCCCGAAGGAAACTTACCCGTCACCTTCCCTTCCCTGAGCCTAGGTACCGGTACCGGTTAAAAATACTATAGTCTTTACTTTCAGGCTAGATTTGAAGTTTAGTGTCGAAGATGAAACTTGGTATTTGTTTTTATTAACTTTCGATAAATATACATATGTACATATTTATTAATAAATGGTTATGATTGGAGGACTACCGTAGCAAATTTTTAATTTTACGGCTTTATACAGCAGTCTTTCTGAGCTCCCAACTTCTGTGCGTCTCGTCAAAGTAATCAACTGAAAATACAACATAGTTTAGTAAAATACGTAGTTTTAAATTTTCAGAATGACTTTCTTCTGTATTATTTAAAAGGATGTACTATATGTACATAACATATGAATATTGGCCAAATGATACTTTTGAATCTCCAATCAAATTGCGGGCGCCAACACCTAATAACAGATTTATTAACATAAAAAGCTTTTTTGCCATTCCCATGTCGACTAAAAAATATGTGCGAGTTAGAGCTTTAGCGTCTTATCTATTAAGATAGTAAAATAAACACAGACAATTTTGTTTTACAACTTCCATATCATTCCACTCCACAAAAAAAAGAAACCAAACAAAATCCAAATTTATTTAAACCCAAAGTGCTGTGCATATTTTTTCATTAAGCTTTAGTGGAATCTTTTTTTTAACTAAAGAAGGAAGAAGCATACATACAGAAGCATCGTACATACATATGTACATTCATATTTAATTATATAAAAACAGCTCAAAATTTTCCATCCCCGAAATTTGCTCCTCCGGAAATGGAATCCGAGGATTTGCCGTAGAGTCCGCGAAATAAAACACCAGGATGTATGTTTATAAATTAGAAGTCTTACAAATTGTAATTGTGGATTCAGTTGGCTTACAATATCGAAGCAGCTACTAACTCACAAAAAATACCGAATATTTTTTGACGCACTTTTTCTAAAACGCCCCTTACAATTCGTCGTGGTCGCTTTCCTTGTCCTGCTTAGATTCATCCTTCTCTTCATCATCATCGTCTTCATCCTCATCATCCTTATCGGACGATTTTTTCGCCTCCTCCTCGTCCTTCTTGCGTTGCACCTCATCCTGAGCCTCCTTCATCTTCTTCTCGCCGGCTTGAGTGGTCTTTACATCAGCCACGACCTTAGCCGCCAGCTCAACGTCGTCGGTAATGAGGACATTGTCGAAAATGGTTCCAGACTTAACCTGCCACAGGTCGAAGCCCAAAGTGCAGATCTCCTTGCGCAGGTACAGCTTGTCGTCGGGCACATATTCGGGGTTGGCGATCTCGGGATGCTCCCATGCGCCCTTGTAGTTGGGATTATCCAGCTGTTTCGGCTGCCACTCGCCCTTGTACTCGGGATTGTCAATCATGGGTGGCTCCCACTCGCCGTCCATCTCATCGTCCCAATCCTCGGGCTTGGTGGCATCGGGGTCTGGGATGTGCTCGGGCTTCTCCCAATCCTCTGGCTTTTTGTCATCGGGATCGGGAATGGTGGCCTATAAAAGAGATAAACAAATGTTACAAATAAATACGAGCAGTGCATCAAAGAAAAATAACATCGAAAAAAGAAAATAAAAACAGGTTTGAATCCAACCTAGCCACGTATGTAAATATTGACGTTTGTGTTAAACTCTGAAGAATATCAATCGATTGGTGTTGCAGGCTTTGGTACCGGCTTCAAAATAAACCGGTTTTTGTATTTGTACCAAAGTCCAAATTTGCTGAAGCCGGCATAAGGGAGTTATAACCTCAACATTTACACTTGTTTTTGTTTTTCCCACTAAAACTGCAAGCTCAAGTCAAAAAAATGGGATAAAATGCTTACCCTATCGTCCCAGTCCTCGGGCTTCTTGGCATTGGGGTCCTTGATCTTCTTGGGGGCGAGGAAGTCCCAGTCGTCCTCCAAGTTGCCCGACTCCACCTTCTCGTTGTCAATGAGCACCTCATAGGTGTTGTCCGGACGCACAATCAGCGTATAGAAATGGGTGTACACGTCATCTTTGCAGCGGATGTCTTTGCTGATCAAGTGGTTCTTGCCCTTGTAGCTGAAAATGACGTGGACCTTCTTGGTGCCTGGCCCGCAGATGTCGGGGCCGAACATAATCTCGTACGGCGACTCGCCGTGCATGTCTGTCTGGTCCAGAGAGCAGTCAAAGAGCTTCACATAGCCACCGCCGCAGTCGATGTTCTGCTCATGCTTCACGGAGAACTGCACCACGAGGGGCTTGTCCTCGTTCGAGAATCCTTCGAACTTGCGGGACACAGCGTAGAAGCGGGCGTCCTGCGAGGTCTGGATGCCTAACAGAGAAACCGGAATGTAATGGTAAAGGTTATTCACATAAAATGTACACGTAGTAGTTTTTTTTACCTACACACATACACATACATATACATTTGTACATATGTATGCATATCGAAACTGTGCAGGAAAATTGGACATGAAAATGTGACACATACCCTTATCGGTTTCCGCATCGTTGTAGAAGGTGCCAGGGGTGAGGACGAATTTTCCGAACTCCTTGCCAGGATGCTTGCTCTGAATCCACGCGTCGTCCCAGTTGGCTGTGTATGGGAGAATTCATTGAAAACCACATGCCGCCAGGGAAACACCCAAAAATGGATGTCTCTACGTACCATTGTCGAAGTTCTCCTCCAGGTATACGTCGGCATTGATAAAGCCGACTGTCGCCAGCAATAAAATAGCACTTGAACACCACATGATGCGAACGATCCAACTTACTTTACTGGATTGACGGCTCTAACCAACTTTTCAGGCAGCTTGACTTGGGTTAAAGTAAAATGCTAAATGCCGGCAAAGAAGTGCTGTTTATTTATTGCATTTGACTCGCGTGTGTCGGACCGGGATGGCTAATATGATGCTTTGCGTTGCTGGAACGTTTTCATTGGCTAAATGTGGACCAATCCAGAGCGGCAACGTATTTTTTCGCTCCGATCAGGGGTGATTTCGATTCACTATCGCAGGCTGCCCTGGTATATCGATAGCTTGAGCTGGATAAGTGTGACTGTTTCGAAAAATTCTTCGTCTTATGAATACAAAATTTAATAAAACAGGCTATTATCGCCCGCTTGCCATGAACAATGTGTGCAAAAGTCGAATCCAGGAGTTAAAGCACCGTATCCAGTTCTAAAATTGGTCACGAAAAGTGTTTATTCTTTTGAAGTGTGGTCGTACTTTCTACTCGTTGTTCCGCATTTTTTGAGGGCCCATGTTGCGGTCATACTTTGTTGACAACCGGCAATATTTGAAACAAGAGAAACGATATTTTTTTGATGATTCGTTTTAGATTAATAGTTGTCCCAGCTCCCAGTACATGTGCAAGGAACTCGGATAATTGTATATGGGTTCAATTAGGCAAGAGTGGACCGTGTCCGGTTCAGGAATTAACATGGTGGCCCAGGGCCGCCGAAAGAAAATCGGGGCCCGGGGGTAACCAAGTGCCGGCCTCCCCCCCCTCTCGGTGGGCCTGGTGGCACCTGTGTACATGGCATCTGGCAAAGGTTATCCAGCATCTCCTCCATTTTGGCGGAATTTATTTGAGCTGCAGATTCGAAATCCCTTAGAAATGTTGCGATAATTTCTTTTTGATTTTTTTCAACATTCTACCTACGGTCCAACATTTTGGACTAAGGTACTGCAAGAACAACCATTTTTCCCCTTTCCCTGTAAATCTATACTCCTTGATATCGTTATGGTGACCCAAAACATGATGACCGATCGAATCGAAACAATGTACCCAGCCCCGAATTATAAACTTTTCCATTAAGTCTCACAGAGGTTTTTGAATTAAATGAAACACCCTAAACTTAGATCTCGTAATATTAATTGTTTTTTATTTTATTTTATTTTAGTATTTTGACGATTTAGCTTTTAAGGTATTTTTTAAGACCTAGCTTGGTCAAATATACGGTACGTTTGAATGACGCCCACGTGTCGAGCCGCACTAATCAAATGGATTCCTTAACTAACGGATGGTTCAGCGAACTCCAGGCCGAGCTGTGGCCCGGTCAGTCATTTTCCCTGAAGGTCAAGGAAGTAATCCACAAAGAAAAGTCCAAGTTCCAGGATATCCAAATTGTTGAAACGTAAGTCTGTAAAAACAAGTAAACAAAGACATGTATTCACCGTTTTGGATTTGTTTACATCTGACACACTAAGAGTGTTGGCATACTTGTATGAGTATGCTATGTGTAGAGTATAAGTCCAAAAGCCGGCCTCCACTGCTAAGATCTTTTTAATTATAATATATTATTATTATTATTAAAATTTGTGTGTAATAAATATCATGTTCCATATGTGCATTGTGTTTTGATAGCCAAGTTCGGATTTTCAAAAGAGTTAATTAATTTCTAATTTCATTTCATTAGTAATACATGATTCGGAGACGAAAATTCAATTTATAAATGTGTGTTTCTTCCGAATGTGAATTAGGCTTCATGCCTGTATATAATTCACTAATGTGACCGTCTTAATTTATATTTAATTTTAATGTTAGTTTAATTTTGATAACAAATAATTTTAAAACAAATTAGTCGCTGCCGAGAAGCAAATTTCATGTTTTTGGAGTCAAATTTTTCCCTCACGAAAAAAAATTTGATTCCGACCCTTTCGATTTGTATATTTATAATAACCACAGTCGCCAACAGGCTTATCGGCGAAGTCATCTAAGGCCAAAGACAAAAGAAAAACTGATAGCCGGCGGTCTGGCCTCATATTTCGGGTTTCAAATGCGCCTATACGAATACAGGTTCCTTTTCTTCCAGGGAAACGTATGGCCGGTGCTTGATTTTGGATGGGATTATACAATGCACGGCCAGGGACGAGTTCTCATACCAGGAGATGATATCCTTCCTCCCACTCTGTGCCCATCCCAGCCCGAAGAAGGTGCTGATCGTGGGCGGCGGAGATGGCGGTGTGGCCCGCGAGGTGGTGAAGCATCCATTGGTCGAGGAAGTGCATCAGGTGGAGATCGATGATCGCGTTGTAGAGCTCTCCAAAAAATATTTACCGGCGATGGCGTGCGGATTCGAAAACGAAAAGATGAGGCTGACAATCGGCGACGGCTTTGATTACATGAAGAAGCACAAGAACGAATTCGATGTCATCATTACAGACAGTTCGGATCCGATCGGACCTGCTGTGAGCCTGTTTCAGGAGAGCTACTACGAACTGATGAAGCACGCCTTGAAGGACGATGGAATTGTGTGCTCCCAAGGCGGCAGCTTCTGGTTGGACCTGGACTACATCAAGAAGACAATGTCGGGGTGCAAGGAGCACTTTGCGAAGGTGGCGTATGCGGTTACCTCCGTTCCATCGTATCCCTGCGGCCACATCGGGTTCGTTATGGGCTCTTTAAACAAAAATCAAAACTTTGCCAGCCCCAAACTGGAGAAGCAGCAGATCGATGCCATAGACTTGAAGTACTACTCATCCGAAGTACATTCGGCTGCGTTTGTCTTGCCGCGCTGGGTTCAGAAACACTTTTACGATTGACCTGAAATGTAGCGATACTCTGTGTGTATCTTTGTGGTTAAATAATAAATATGACAGTAGGATAAATGTCTCTTTTAATTGCTTACGATTACACAACGCAACATCCCTCCTCCCTCTCAAACCCTAAAAAAGCTTACAAATTATCTTTATCTCTTCTTGAATCGATTTGCGGCGTGAAACACATCTCAATCTCAGGAAATCTGGAACTTTGCTTACGGTTAAAAATAGAACAAATCATAATGCATTTATTACGTAATGGTATATACAGTTGGCTCTATTCGTGTCTTGTATAAATGGATTCTGGTAAACGTAATGAGACTTATCGCAATGGATTTACACGATCGAATATTACTCTTACATCGCATACATACATATATTGCAAAACTTTGAAAGGAAGCTTTTCTTATGCTACGACATTACTTAAGTCTGCTGCGTTTATTTAACTAAACTCCTAAAATTGATACTCAATTGTTGTAACTTAGTTGCAAAATTATACATTCGGCCATTGTTTAATATTGTTATTATAGTTCGGAAACGCAGTAGATACATAGTTACAAAATTATATGTAAAATATGTACATTTATTCTATATATGTATTTGTTTTGTTTGCTATTTCGTCGTCTATATTCTAGTGTTAAATATCATTTATTTTGCGTGGATGGGTTTTGTGCCTAAATGGGCGTGTTTGTGTGTAATAAATATCATGTATGTGCATTGTGTTGTGGTAGCCAGTTCGGGTTTTCAAAAGAGTTAATTAATTTCGAGCAAATGATCTAGTATATCATTGGGAATACATGATTCGGAGGCGAAAATTCAAGGTATAAATGTGCGTATACGCTTTTAACTGGGTAATGTGAAAAATTAATTTTATGCTTAATTCGACCAAAAGGTCTCCACTAAATTCGTACAAATTATAATGGAAAGGTGTTTTTACAAGGTAAAGTAAATATTTATACATATATTAGGTACCTACTTCTAAGGCGTGTTTCTTCCGAAAGCAAAAGGGAGAAAGAAAATTAATTGAGCTTCTCTGAAAACCGGCTTCATGGCTGTACATAATTCGTTAAAGTGACCGTCGTAAATGGGGGTGTAGCTCATGAATTTGCGTTGACTTTTTGCTTTGCGCGTCTGTTTCATACATTCTATCGATATAATAAAAAGGGGCGAGTGTACTTTTTTCTTGAATGGCCAACACAACATATCTATCTGCGAATACAATTCTTCCATGATTATGTTTGCCTTCACGTTAGGGAGAGGTACTAATTGTTAACAACTTCTATGTAAGACAAGTTCAATGCTTGCAACTTGGGATACATTTTAAAGCGCCAGATTATTTCGACGACCGTTGACCTTATTGACTAAATTGCAGATTTTTAAGGCTGGTCCTAGCTTCAGGCCCATGTACTTCATCATCATCTCTGAATTTAGTAGTAATAAAGCTTTGCCATCGATTTCCTGCAAATAATTCAAATCCATTGAGCTTTGGGTTCTTCTACGATTCGGTGGTCACTTACATGCTTTCTGAAGAGATCACCGTGTACAGCGAGCGAGTTGTCGTTGCTCTCAATGTACTGGATAACTTCTTCGATGGACCAGTCGATGGGCTGCGCCCGCATTTGCGAGTTCGCCGACGCCGGCGTGGGTGTGCTTAGGGGTGAGGTAATCGCTGTATAACTCGTGGAAGCGGCTGCAGCTGCCCCGGCTGGCGCGGTAGCCGCCTTAGCCGCCGTCACTCCGCCTGCAGCCAGTGCAGTGGACGAGGCTGACTGGCAACCCGTAAATGGCGTGGACACAGAGGTTGGCAACGAGGCACTCGACGAGAGCGTCGTCGGGCTCTTGTAATAGCTGTTGCTCGAGGACTTCACAGTGACCTGCTCCGGATGCACTTCGGCCACCAGAGGCGCAAGGTATTTCCCGATTGAGCTGGCGTTGGCCGTCCCCCCTGCCAGGCTTGAGCTGGAGGTAGTTGACGAGCTGCTGCAATGGCTGGTGGCAGCTGTCGGAGTCTGGCCTCCGTCTGCGCTTCCATTGGCCACAATATTACTGGTATTTCCATGGTGTTGGAAGCGCACTTTACGAAGCGCCTGCGTCGTGGAGGACGATGGGACCGCCGTTACTCCATTTGGTTCGGTCTTTATGACCACCTTGGAGCTGCTCTTGTTACCACTGTTCGTATTATTATTATTGTTGTTGTTGTTGTTGTAACTGTGACTGTTCTGATGGTTGGCTGCGTCCTTGCCATTGTTCGTCGGCGCCTTGGGCTTACTCTCCTCGGGCGACTTAACGCCCGCCTCTACCTTGACAATAGTCTTCTCTGAGGGAGATGTTGCTGAATTGGACTGCCGATTTCGCTTTTCGGCGAGAACTGGGGAGGAGGGTGGGGTTGCCGATTGTGTCAGCTGGCGCTTGCGGCTGTTGGCGCATTTCTTGCACTCCTCCGTCTCGTGGACAAGCGAAATGAGATTCGCACACGCCCGGCATGTAGTGCACAAGGTTTCGATAAACTGGGCCAGACTGTCGTCATCCTTCATACGCAACGGCGATGGTATTTTCACCTTGAAAGCGGGAAACGAAGTTTGCATGAAACTATACCTTTTTCACGGCTCATCTTTGGGTACTCACTGTAAAATTCTTTCCCGCTGCGGTCACAATGTGAACGTCTCCTTCCAAGGCAAATAGCAGCTTAGATAGCTGCTGGGTATCCGTGCTGGCGGCCAGAACCTCCTGGAGACAGAGCTTGGCCAGCGTCTGGTACGTTGGTCCGGTCACCATGCAGGGTAGTTTGGAGTTGTTGATAAACGGACCGCCCTTGCAGTTCGGATGGAAATGGGCGGTGGCGGGCGAGGCGGGTACCATGGCCTCGGACTCTGCCACCAAGGTGTAGCGCGGACGCGTGCAGCGCTGCTTGCTGTTATTGGACTCCATGCGAGACTTGTGCCCTGGCGGCTGCATTGGGTGACAACTGCGGGCACACCAGCCGGCCGGAAAAATGTCTCGGGATCGGTAGTTGCACCAGTAGTCGAATGCTCCCCGCCACCCATCGAAGGTCACGTGGATCTGATCGTCCTTGATGGCGTCCACGGTGGCACAGCAGATGAGCTGTGGATTCTTCTTGTCGACTGCTTCCAGCTTCTGACCCACCTTGAATAGGTTCTCCTCCGGCGACAGCGGCTCTGGCTGAAAGATATCTTCCGGTGCTACCATGGCATTGTTCAGAATCTTGCACAGGTATCCAGGCCAACTGGAGGCGTTCATGCGGAATCCCAGAGGCGGCTGCAACATGCCACCGTTCTTCTCGCAATGACCAATCGCGTGGATCTCCGTGGAGTCCACCAGCCTCCAGAAGTCGTTTTGTGAGTCGCTGCCGTCCAAGCGCAGTCGTAATCGGGAGCCCAGCACACCGACCACTGTGGCGATGCAGGTGGAAGTGACGTTGCGCGGATCCAAGGCCTCCAGCTTCATACCGATCTTGAAGTCATTGTTGGGGGGATTCTGAGCCTGTTTAAAACATTCTGCAGGAGCTGCTTCGCTACCCGTTTCCTAAGATGACAGAAGAAGTATTTATTATTATAAGTGACCACGGATATGGGGAGTGGCTAGCTAACTGACCTCCAGGTATGCATCCCAGTCAAAGACGTGAAAGCTCTCGTATTGAAAGGGACCCGTGGGCGCGGGTGCCCCGCTGGCCAGCAACTTGCGCTCGTTTTCTGGCAGACCTTTGCAGGTTGCCGAGCCGCCACTGTGCCTAGTGGAAGAGTTCTTCTTTTGGTGCTTGTTCATACACATGACCGAGCAGAACTCCTTGTTGGGCGCCTTGTCTCGAATCACGTTGTCGCACTGCGTGCACGCCCCCTTGCTGTACGCCTTGCGGAACTCGGCGATGCACGTCTCTGAGCAGAACTCCTTTTTGCCGGTCTGCGTGGGTAGGACGTACTGCAGCGGCAGCTTGCCCTCGCCGCACCATGTGCAGGTGGCCCGCTTAGCAGGACGACCGCGTTGTCGTTGCGCGGAGGCGGGCGAGGTGGCCGAAGACGAAGCTGAAGCTGGGGCACTCGATCCAGCCGAGGCGGAGTTGCTGACGCTGCTGTCGCGTCCGCCCGACATGGCTGCCTTGGCTGCACTTGGGTGTCCTAATTGATGCACTTGCTGATTCCCGCCGCCGGAAAGCGCGTTAACATCTTAGGCGATGGCCCCTTCCTCCGTGTATTTCGATTTTAGCGTCGCACTCAAACGCATGTAATACCAATGGCATGGTGGCCACTTGAAATCACTGCTTTTCGCCTACGGCAAAGCGCATTTTCCGAGCCGCATGTAAGAACGCAGAGGAATTAACAGGAATGTGCGGCGTTTTTAAGGTCACGTAATAACAATTGGTGGCAAAATCGCATCGCAGCCTAACAACCACACGCACCGAGCACAGATATTCGCGGACTCAACAGCTACGGCGCTTCTTATTAAACGTGCAACGTTCGCTTTCTGATTCGGCTGGGCTAGCAAACTTAGAGTCCAATGGCAGTTTAATTGCAAACTCCTTTACGAACTTCTTAAATTTATTTTCGCAAATTTTTTTCTCTCAATACTGTACTTGTATATGTCGAGATATCGATACTCTAATAAATATCGATTGATGTATCGATGTTCTTTTCAATTATTTTACATACGCTCCGCCATATTGTTTTTATAGTGACGGCCGAGCACTGACACGGTTCTATCGATATTTGATGCGATACTATTTTACTTGTATCGTGTATCGTGTAGGAAGGGATACGATTTCAAAGCTACTGGTTTTATAAATATCAAAACAGTTTAATCTAACACAACTTATTTTCTTCTTTGGCAATCTAATATTAAGAAGTTAAAATTATGCGAAACGGCTAATGTCTACTTATCAATAAAAAGAAATAACACAACATTTAAACAGTTTTCTCGAAAAATTACGCATTAAGTTTTTTTTTTTAATTTTTGCTTTGACCGATTCAAAACATTGAACAATATTCATAACATATTGGGCAGTTAAAAAATTGATCTAAGAAAAAAGAAAGGAACCTAACTTGGATCATTATTGAATCGATTAATCATAATAACTTAAGAGAAAAACTAACAAACGGCATATAAAACATGATACAAAAATGGGTATTTGATTAAACTAAAAAAATTATTTTAAAATTGTATAAGATAAATATATTTCATACTTGAAAAGTCAAGAATAATAATGTCAGCGCTCATAACATGAATGGTAAATTGTAATTTTTATTTACTTTTTCAAATTACATTTTTACACTTAAAATCAACTTAAAACCGATATTCCCCAAAAAATCTTTAAAATGTCAACATATCAGATTGGTTAAAAATATATTGATCATGAAAGGAAGCGAACTTCGGTACCCAACCAGCTAACATAAATCAATTATACATATCATAAAAATTCGATTTGAATATTAACATTCTTCTTTTAAAATCACAGTTTTGCATTTTTCTCTACATTTAAAGATCGTTTTTATGGCAGCTATATGATATAATCATCCGATTTTCATACATTTTAAATCGAAATTGTGAAATAATATATAATGTCTATATTCTCCGAGAAGATAGAAATATTTTGAAAAACAACGAACGTTATGATATTGTCGTCCGATTTTGATTAAATTTTCCGAACGTTCCTATGGCAGCTAATATATATGGTTGTCCGATCCAGCCCGTTTCGACTTATATAGTAGTTTATAGAAGACTATTTGCAAGGTTTCATTTAGATAGTTTTTAAACTGTGGGACTAGTTTGCACAGAAACGGACAGACGGACATGGCTAGATCAACAAAAACTACTTGCTAAGTTTTTTAAGATAACTGCAAAGCAAAGATATTATTTAGCTTATAAATTGATGGCTAGGTCGACTCAGATGTTGATCAAGAAGGTATACACTTTATTGGGTCGAAAATGACTTCTGGACTAGGTTACCAACTTCGGGACCCTTTAAGGGTCAACAAAAAAACGCAACGAAGATTTTTCATAATTTTAAACCTCTTGGCCTTTAGAAAAAAATTCGCTGATTCGTAGATTTTAAATCTAAAAAATAGTTAAAAAACGTTGCCTGCGTGTGCGCAACAAAAAGATACCCGTTCAGGTCTCTGATTAACCGTTCAAAAATCATATTTCCATTAGTTTTGCTTTAGAAAACTACTGGCCCCGTGGGTAATCCCCCCGTCCCTCAGACATTATCAGGGGCTGCAGAGAACCACGTCTCAAAGTTTAAATTTAATATTTGTATACCCTTGGAGGGTATTATAATTTTAGTC
Source organism: Drosophila bocqueti (assembly GCA_018151655.1). Taxonomy (NCBI): domain Eukaryota; kingdom Metazoa; phylum Arthropoda; class Insecta; order Diptera; family Drosophilidae; genus Drosophila; species Drosophila bocqueti. The sequence goes on from JAECXF010000305.1 coordinate 727,459, forward strand.
AGAAGTTTGCAACGTAGTGAAGGAGACATTTCCGACCCTATAAAGTACACAGATAGAAAAATACCGGATATTGTTGCCAAAATTAATCTCAAATGGGCCCAAGGTCGGATTTGCTTAATCGGAGTATGAACTCACTTAATATTTTTAAACCCGAGAATGTTTGATTTTATCCCGTAATAGGTATATATATTCTTGATCAGCATCAGCAGCTGAGTAGGTCTCGCCATGTCCGTCTGTCCTTCCGTCCATCCATTTCTACGCAAACTAGTCCCTCAGTTTTAAAGCTATCTGAATGAAACTTTGCAGATAGTCTTCTATATACTCTCACTACTATATAAGTCAGAAGGGATCGGACTACTAAATCATATAGCTGCCATAGGAACAATCGGTAAATTATAAGGGGAAAATTATAACTTAGCCAGTTTTCAATAGGTTTTTATATAATTTGAGACATGGCCATTTTGTATTATTCTTGAATTTCTGTTTTAATTTTATCAAAATCGGACTACTGTGTTATGTAGCTGGCAATCCTTATACACAATTTTTAATACTTACTAACTGCAAGGGTATTTAAAGTTAGGCTTGCCGAAGTTACCTTCCATTCTTGTTAAAGGATGAGTTTCTAGCGGGACGACACAGCACTAACGGGGAGATCAACATTAACTACACCACGTTAATTGATAATTCAACAATGACCAGTAATATGTACATAGGACAATCTGACTGACGGCTATAATGGGTTCGAAGAGCTGATGTTATGTTATGTATGTATATATCGCATATGTACATACGTATATATGTATATGTAAATATCTCAGCGAAAATAAAATCAAACAAGAAACTTAAGCAAAATGTATACAGCTGAAATCGGGCGAATTACTATATATTATTTTCTAGTGTCTGAAACTTCAATTCGTTGTATTTAATAATCAACATAGCAAGGCAATATTATTAATATGATTTTGGAACCCACTAAAAGATAAACATAATAAACATACAACATTCGGAGCTGCTTATCTTAGGAATTTAATACGTTTTGGTTGCGATAAAATCTAAATCACATTACGTCGCAAGGCGCAATCAAAGACGGACAAGTTTTGCGAAACTTTTCTGGGATTAGCTGAAATATATATTTCACAAACTTTTTGACTAACTTCCACTGCTTGATTCCTTGTCTCTTTGCTTAAATGGCCCGTAACTTGGTTTAATTGAAAGGCCTCAAGGAATAATCCGCTCATTTCGACTGCAATGAAACTAACATTTCAAAGAGAGATTCGAATGGAAGCCAAATATTGTGGTTAAAAAATACAAAGAGCGAGGACCGCCGTTAATTAAATGCTAGCGACGGAGCTGGTATTTCTTCCCTCTTTAACAATACTGCCAATGAAGTGTCTGCTAGCACTAAATAGGATGTCCCTAATTATTAATGACTTAACTTGACCGAAACACCAAGTTCCTTGACACTCACACAATCGCATAAGCGTGTATAATTGGATGGAACCAGCGGCTGGCTGGCCATAACAAGGATAATTGGATGAAATGAGCCGGGCTGCCTTTTCTGCTCCTCATTAAATGCCGTTTACCGAGCGTCAATCGTCGGTGGGTTATTAGAAAAAGGGGTGTCAAGAGACGCTCCGTTGAGTCATTGACTTATTACGCAAATCAGACAAAAGGCTTTCTGGGCGGCAACGGCGGACGTGGAGCATTGAGTGGATTCCCGAGTGGGGTTGAACTCTGTACCTCGGTGATAAACATATTAATGAGTCCGAAGCGTCTGCCGAAAGCCGGCTGGTCGTATTAACTGGGTTTATTATCAGTACTTGGTATTGGTACCTTATTGAGCAGGCAGGGGTCTTTGATTTGATTTAAGGGAAAGTCTGCCAGATTTAAAGAAAAAACTAATAAAACAATATTAATGAACAAGTTGTCATTAAGTATGGCTATAAATTAAAATATTCAAAGACGTCGATTTTTGTCTTAAGTTGTTAATTGTTTCTTGTTGTTGTGTTACTGATTTTTCTATGCAAACCAGTTCTTTTTTAATGACGTGTGCCCTTAACCCATTTAGTAAATAGTTATATTATGGCGCAACGAACTTTCCGCTTACTTTGACTAGAACACATTTTTCAAAAGAACACGCTGAAAATTAAAAGTTAATTAATGAATTTGCCATCCACGCTCAATGGCGCTAGAATGTTCCATAAAATCGAGTGGCGGGAGTGGCATTTTGACAGGATTCAATCAGCTATAAAGCATCCTGCTGGGCAGGAAACGGAGGCGCTTGCCTACGTGCTTAATTACAAGCCGACACATGCACATCCAAGTACATAAATACTCGAAGACACGTGTTGAAAGCAATTAAAAAGTATGTCAAAGTGGGCGAGCATCATCATCCCGAAGGACCAAGGACACTTTGGATAGATGGCAACACTGTTGCCTCTGATTGTTTCAGTGCGAAGCCTGGTTGTGGCTCCCAAAGCAATTTAAAATGCACAAATTACTGATAAAAAAGCTTGTCTATTGTAATCAATCTTAGTTAAAAAGCACAACAGGTTCGCTCATTTCCCATACACCCGGTACCCATCCACAAGATGAAAGGGTATCATAACTTACTAATAACGGACAATGAGTGTAACAGAATGATAAAAATCCGACTTTATACAGTAGATACATATATAAATTGCTGATCACTATCATTCGCCGAGTCGATTTGACCACGTTTTGTTCCTTTGCCCGAGTCAAGTAATAGAGGCTACCAACTAAGCTATAATTTTTTTCCTCAAAATTTTCCGATCGGTCCCATGGCAGCTATATTATATAGTTGTTCGATCTGACCCGTTCCGACTTATATAGTAGTGAGAGCATATAGAAGACTATCATTCAGATAGCTTTGGATGGCTAGATCGACTCGGGTGTTGATACTGATCTAAAATATATATACTTTATAAGGTCGTTAATGTCTCCATCACTGCGTTGAAAACTTCTGACTAAAAATATATCCTGCAAGGGTATAAAACGGAAGCATATTGGAGTGGACGTACTCTGAAAATGTTATTGTAATTGGATGATAAAAATTACGTTAATGATTTCTTTCTTCAACGAAGTCACATCAGATGCATATGCTTTGGATGATGCACCATTTGGACTGGGCGTTCACCTAAAAACCCCATTTTTTATTAAACTAAATGCATACGTGCATTATTGACCCTAGTTTTTTTTTTTTAATTTCTTCAACTAATTACAGTATGAAGTCCTGTATTTTTTATGACAAGGGAAGTGAAGGATAAAGAAACTCATTTACCCTTACTTTTTTGTTCATAAATATATAAAAGAGGTAATGCAACGAACAAATAGAATCTTAGCCTTTAGAATGTTAAATATTAAAATAACGAAAATAAGAGTAAAGCTTGATCTTCAGGTCGAAACACAATTTGGGTCTCAAATTCATCTTGTGCCATGAACGCAGGACTTGTGACGGATTTATGCCGAGCAATTTCACTGCTACAATTTCACAATTTCACTGCCGTCGGGCCACGTTAGCACCATTGACATGAGATTGAGTGCTTCTGCTGGGGTTCCGGATCCTCGTCAACCGCCACAGAATATGTGCGCGTTGTCTGGCTTTAAATCGAACAATTAATGTGCAAATAAAACTCATTAAATATTAATTGAGTTCGATAATTACAGCGATGACGATGTCGACCCGCCGGCAACATGTTGCACGCAACACCTGAACACCTGAACTCGAGCAGAGCCCCGCCGTGAATCCGTCAATTCCCTAATACGTTAACGCACACCTTGGTGATTTATTAGAGGGGTCTAACCCTCTCAGCATCCTGTCTCCGTGGCCGCCTCTGATTACGCCTCGCCGCCAACCTCCGTCCTGGCAACATGCCGCGCTCGCACGTTTTCATTCATAACTCTTCGGACTCGGTTCCTTCCTCATCGGCGACGACGTCGTGACTCCTCGGATGCAGGACTTCGGGTGGCGCTCGTGGGGCTTAATATAAAAACACGGCGTAATCGCTTGACTCCGTGAGTCCTCCGCTCGTCGTCAGCCTGTTGCGTTCGAGGTTCGATGCTGGCACCACCAGCAATCCCAGAATCACCAGCAAAACCAGCCACTCCAGCAGCAACAGTTTCAGTTTCAGTTTGAGTTTCAGGATCCCGTCTCCAGTTTTCGGCGCGGTGCGTGAAAACATAAAATAAATTGGAAAAACGAAGATTAATAGGTCACGAATAGCTGCTGAAATTAACACTCGCGAAGTATCTCGATCGCCATAAATCAATCCGTATCCGTCGCGCGTCGGAGATCCATCCACACCGAAATTAGGGGCAATTACCTATGATAAGGTGATTTCATTTTATGTGATGTTATTCGAAAAACGGAAAAAAGACGTCGCTGTATTTATGCCTTCGAGATTGGGGCTTAAACGTTTTCTCGATGGAAAACGGCGAACCATATCAGATTTCGGCCAGAACACCTCCACCACGGAAAAGTTGTGCAAGTTTTGTACCCAAATGGGGCGAAAGTTGATTGATTGCTTAAAAAACGTTTAAGCTAATTAGTTTTCTTTATACATGTGTGTGTGTGTGTGTTCCCTTTTAGACAGTTTAGGCCCTGTTGCCGGCGGTTTCAGGTAACAACACGTCCCGTCAGTTAATAGACAGCAAACAGGCTTAGCAAGCGTTGGCGCTTTTGTTGGCAGCGTCGGCAATCACACCTTGTTATTTCCCCCACGCCCTGCCTTGCCACCGATTGATGGCTCTCAGAATTGACCTTTCCTTGGCGCATTCTTTTATGGCCATAATCAAATCGGATTTGGGGATTTACGGCTTTTAAAGCTGGCAAAACTTGTCCCCTATGCCGCTGCCATGTTCACATGCTGCTCTCCCGTATTTGCATGCGTATGCAAATAGCTCAAGTTGGCATAGATAAGGCATTTTCATTTCCTCGTTTTCTCCCGATAAAACCGAAGGGACGTGCTGGCAAGTAGCCCCGGGCAATCACGATTTCCGTCTCTGGGATATATGACAATGGCTGTCAGGCGGCGCGGCGGTGGCCAATTCTCAGTGGGGCAGGGCAGTTTTATTGCCCTGAATTCCATATTACTTCCAGAAAATCAATATTTGTTCAACTTCAAATGTAAGAATTCGTTCATTACATTCACCGCCTCTTCTCGGAAACCCCAGTCCAAGGCAAAGGCGAAGGCGAAGACGATAGCGATGACGATGGTGAAGGCAAAAGCGAAGGAATTCCCCCCCATTAGGCAGAAAATCGCCCGAGAATCCTTAATTCAATTGCGGTGCAATTTCCGCTGCAACTCCGGCATGTGCGCCGAAACTTTCACATTTCAGCCGCTCGCTTATTTGCGATCTATTTTATATGTGGGGGAAATCAATAATAAAACCCATCAGTGGCTGAGCGCCCAAAAGTTCGCCCGCACCCTCCCACGGAGCACTCGAATTTGGCCCGGACTCCGGATCCGCAATTCGCAAATCGTAAATCCTCGTTCAGCAAGTGGCATCTATATGACATGTGATTGCCGGCAGGACTAATGCTGCTGCCATTAGCACTTACTTACACGATGATGTCTAATGCTCCGGCTGACAGGTGGGATTCAATTCTGTCCCCCAGCGCAGAACAAAAGAGCTGTGCGCCGTGAGAGCGAGACGTGTGGGGTGCATTCTGCAGGAGGGGGCTAGTCGAAATCAGGATTCAAAATTCCGCCGTTTGCCTCGCTTTGAGGAACCGCAAAAATTCATATGTTGAATTCCTGAAAAAAGGTCACAAATTCTGCGTTGCTTTGTGTTGGGCGATAAAATAACAATTTTGTTCTAAAGGTTCTAATGAAATTTAAATGGTTAACGAAACAAAAGCCGCCTGTGTCAAAAGTTAGTTGTTTTCCAACTGTTAGCCTTGACGTGGACGTTTCTAAAACAATGTGTTCAATGAAAGGAAGAAATTTTGCAACAGAATCTAGTTACATGGAATAATGGTGCAAGAAACTTTCAAAGTTTAGTTTACGAACATCACATTGGCAAAAGTTAGGTTGTGCTCTTTTAAATTAACTTATTTAGAGAAGGCACAGTTAGGGTACAATTATACTACATTCTTTTAACCAAGACAAGCTATAAATATTCTTTAATTTGCTCAAAATCAATTACAAGTAATTACTCTTGTTTAATTGTGCACAAACGTGTCTGTGAGTGTGTATGTTTTTTGGAGGCCAAAGTCGTTCCCTAGATAAATTAATGCTTTCATATTTTTGCTGCAAGGATAGCAGTCTATTAGAAAATTTAAGTCCCCCAGCAACACCTTTAATTTGGTAACAGGAAAGGTACTGCAGATGGCACAACGATGTCTTCGCTCCAATGTGAAAACCTCATTTCCTTTCCGAGCTTACCAAGAGTCTGGGGTACATTTACACTCAACTCTCCAGGCAGGCCGATTGAATAGTCCACAGGGACGTGAGCTTGATATGCATACACATTCAGAGTGTACATAAACTTATTTAAGAATTTATATTCATATATTATGTTAATTGTAGTAAATTCATTTTTAATTTTTTTTGAAAAAACAACCCCCAAAATTTTTTTTTAAACAAAAACAACCAAGAAAAAACCCCCCTCTCAGAGTTTAAAAAACCGACAGCAAACAAAAAAAAAAAAACACCCATTTTTTTTTGAGGCCCCCATATATAAAAAATTTTTAAAAAAATTAAAAGGAAAAAAAGTTTTAAACCCTAAAAAAAAAATTTTTTTCGGGTTGATTTTTTTTGGAAAAAAAAAAGGGTGATAAACCCCCCCTCCCCAAATTTTTTTTTTTTTTTTTTTTTTTTTTTTAAAAAAAAAAAAAAATTTTTAAATAAAATTTTTTTTTTTAATTTTTATATTAATAATATTATATTTTTAAAAGAAAAAAAAAAAAAAAATAAATATAAAAAAAAAAAAAAATAAAAAAAAAAAAAAAAAAAAAAAAAAAAAAAAAAAAAAAAAAAAAAAAAAAAAAAAAAAAAAAAAAAAAAAAAAAAAAAAAAAACTTTCTTTTTTAAAAAAAAAAAACAAAACCCCTTTTTTTCTTCTCCCAAAAATTTTTAAAAAAAAACTATAGTGTTTAAGATAAGGGACCCCAAACCAAAAAAAAAGGGTTGAGAAAAAAATTAGATTTTATTTTTTTTTTTTTTTTTTTTTTTTTTTTGGGGGGGGGGGGGTTTTATTTTTAAAAAAAAAAAAAAAAAAAAAAAAAAAAAAAAAAAAAAAAAAAAAAAAAAAAAAATAAATTTTTTTTATATAAAAAAAAAAAAAAAAAAAAAAAAAAAAAAAAAAAAAAAAAAAAAAAAAAAAAAAAAAAAAAAAAAAAAAAAAAAAAAAAAAAAAAAAAAAAGAAGACCGGGGTCTTTTTTTTTTTTTTTTTTTTTTTTGGTGTTAAAAATTAAAAAAAAAACTAGGTTTCAGAAGTACCACATATTTACGTGACCCATAAATTATGAGGAGCACTTCTTGTTGTCAGAATATTGCACATTTTTCACAGGTTAGCTGTCAGCGATTTATTTTTCATTCCATTCCAGTGGGAACGCCGGCGAGAGGTCAAAGTTTGCGAGAGGCAGTGGTCGAAAAATGTTCGAGAAATAATAGCCGCGCATGTTGCTTAATTTTCCATGCAAATGAACACACCATCGTGCTCAAAATTTTGACGCATATTAGATACCCTGCACCGGAGCACGAAATATGACAAGCGAAAAGCTAAATTTAAATCAGGCATTAGAGCAACCCTTGAAGGCAGTGTTTTGCCTGATTTATTGTGCATATGGGTGATTAGCTTGCGAAATAAATCGTTAACGAGTAAATTTGTTGCATAAATTAATTGCATTGCACCCTCTGGGCTTAAGCCTCACTTATTTTGTTGGCATAGAGTCTTGTATCAATATTTATACGTTTATGTTTGCAATAAACATTCGATTTTTTCAAGCCAACCAATTTGCATTACATGCAAATTTGTAAATTGTGCACACACTCATGCGTTTCTGTCCTTTTTTCCCCGTTTTTTTGCAGAATGATGAAAGCCACAGCGTGGTTTTGTCCGGTGTTATTAACTTTACTGTGTGCCACAAGGCTCGTCTGCACGGCGCAGCGAGGAGGAGCAGGACCAGGCCCAGGACCAGGAGCAGGAGCGGAAGCCGGCGGAAGCGGCCGCACAAACGGATATCCTCTGGACTACACAGATGCACGGAATATACAGGTGCGCTTCGGACGAATATACATATTCCTTCTGTCGTTTCGCCGCTTTGTGACTGACAGTAGTTTTTGCGGCTCTTCTGCGAATGTTTTTCGAATGCATACTCCATTATTGGCTCTGCATTCCACGAACAACTGTTTTCCCAGCTCCTTTATGTTCACAAACTGACCCATTGTTCGCGGGATTAAGCCTTGCCGAGGAAGCAAATATATCAGTGGGCATTCCCTCCAATAACTTGGCAGGAAAAGGAGTCAGAGACATTGTTCCGAATAGTTCTGAGCTTTAATAGACAACATAATTAACTGTATACAAATTGGTCGCCATTCCCCTGTAGATGAATCACTTGCACAAGCCATCTATGAATTTAGTATTTGAAGAAGCAAATTTATATTTCCCGTTAAGTCTTGACATTTTTCGGTGATAATCTGAAGTGCTCTTGCCCCGGGAATTCTTTATGGGAGTTGCAAATCTCTCTGCGAATCCATTTGACACTGAAAGCGTGTTTAGATCTCGATTCTGGCTTAATCTAATCTCGGCCATGAGTGCTCCATCCGCAACACGAAGCTGGTTGGGGCCAACAAAAATTAATCGGCAATCTGGCCAAACAACCAATTGCGTTAACGCACTCGAACATGGCAACACCTTATTTCACGTTCATTGCCTTCAAAACAAATGGAAATTTTCGCCAAGGATTTTGGACAGGCCTCATTAGCTGAACGAAAACACACGAAAAGAGAAACATTCTATTTGTGTTGGCCAACTCCTGCTGTTGTCCACAATCAAAACTTTTACTTTTGCTTTTTTAAGAAGTTTATATTCGGTAAAGTGATTCTTTGTTCTGCGCAATTTAAATGCCGCTCAAGTTCGTTTGCAAAAGTTAAGATTAAAGCAAAACATTTGAAGTTCCTGATGAATTCTACGAGCGAATATTATTGCGAGATAGCTCCCAAGTTTTTCATCCAATTGTATTATGTCATATATACATCGCTGTGAACAGCCGTCCAGTAAGACTTATACCAGCGTAACTAGTTAAATTATTTGTTATTTTATTTATCGTCACCAAATTTAATATCCGATTAGTTGAATGGCCACAGTATCATTATCTCACATCGATAAGAGGTGTTTTTCTCTGAAGTCGGAATGTGGGAATTTCACGCATGATCTGCGTGTAACCTGTAAGAATTTCGTTCCAAAACCCAGTCCTGTTAGGTCTTGCCCTCAATAAGATCTAGTGATTAGCCTGGCAATTTTAATTTTGCATCGAGTTATAGTGCCATTATTCTCTATGGGCACCGGGTATGAGACCCCACCGGCCTGCGGGCCACGATTAAAGTCAATTATTAAACTTTCCATTTGCATCGCCCAACATGACGCATAGCAAGCACGCGACGACAAGCAGGGTACAAATGTTCCGATAAGGGCCGATTTGCAAGTAGGAACTCATTGACTGATGTACGTCAATCAATCGGTTTATCACCGAGTCAGAAACAAAAACCCGCCATGGCCACGAAAGCGAAAGTTCAATAGTGCGATAAGTGTTCAATGAGTGCCAATGTTAGCATTTTAGAGTAAATTCTGAAAATCAAAAACGATTGCTGAGTTCTTTTGGGGCTCTTTTAGTGATTAAGATTATGGATCCTATAAAACTAAATGACGAGTACGTGACAAGTTCACTTAACGTTTCTTAAATGAGGCTACAATTATTCCTATAAATAGGTAACACGTGGTTTGTGGCCGTAGCACCGAGAATAATTTAGTTACAATAGTTTAATATTTGAACCATTTTTCGCCATAAAGCTTGTTGAATAATCAACGTAGCGGTTTTGAGATGCCACATCTTTGTATTTTTCCCAAAAATTGGTATGGCTCAGGACCGAAGCTTTGTGGGAATCCTTGGCTTTATAGTACGACCATGATCCTAGGCAATGGCATCGGTTGTGGTCTCCTCCGCAGCATCGGTAGTGGACTCTTCGGGAGCTTGGGTTGTGGAATCTTCGGGCTCTTCAGGGGCCTGGGTTGTAGAATCTTCGGGCTCTTCGGGGGCCTGGGTTGTAGAATCTTCGGGCTCTTCGGGAGCCTGGGTAGTAGAATCTTCGGGCTCTTCAGGGGCCTGGGTTGTAGAATCTTCGGGCTCTTCGGGGGCCAAAGTGGTCTCTTCAGTTGATCCGCTACCTTCTTCGGGTTCCGTGCTGTTCTCTTCTGGAGCCTCCGAAGTTTCCTCTTCTTCGGGGCTCAGAGTGGTGGACTCCTCCGGAGCTTCGGGGGCCAGTGTGGTATCTTCCGAAGATCCGCTACCGTCTTCCGAGTCTGTGGTGACTTCTTCCGGGGCCTGAGTGGTCGGTCCCTCTGGAGTTTCGGGGGCCAGAGTGGATTCCTCGGTGGGATTAGTTACTTCGGTGGTGGAAGCAATGTCATCCTCCGTTGGTGGGGGTGGTGGCGGCGGCGGGCGATGGCCGCCGTGTCCGTGGCCGTGTCCATGGCCATGGTTGTTTCCATGACCGTTGCCCTGCCCATGTCCATGATTATTGCCTCCGTTCCACTGACCCTGACCATGACCATTGCCGTTCCATTGACCCTGGTTGTGGCCACCATTCCAGCTGCCGGAAGCTGCCTTAATCGCCTCCGTGTCATCCGAGCCCCAACCGAACCTCCTGATCCAGTTTCCGCCAAAGTTTCCGAACCAACCGCCGTTCGGCCGGCCCACGGCCACTGCCACAAGGGCCGTCAATACAAGGAGCGTTAGAACCTTCATTTCGCAAGTGTTTCGAGTGTACTAACCGGCACCAGGTGGGAGCATTGCTTTTATAGAACCCCGATAACCAGAGGTCCAGTCGCTGCCAGACGCTGCGACCACACACTGGCGTGTCCCTATCTAATCGCTAGCATGTCTGATAGCCAGACAAGCAGAAATCGTAATTATCATATTTATCTGGGCATGACTTCTAGATCGGTTGTTTACGCCGGCCCGGCTGCCCGCTCCGATCTTAGATATGTCGAGTAAATCCTACGAGTGGCCCTAACCCAGCTTCCGAGAATTAACTTGGAAGACTGTGCTGAAATCTTCCCTGGAATCCACCATAAATTGGACTGAGCTCAGGTTAGATTTCAGCGATTATCTTTACGATCCAGCAACAGTTCCCTGGAATCGCGAAAAGAAATGGCTTTCGGCGTAGTCATGCCCCATTATTAAATTAGGGTATCAGGTGTTTTCTGGTCCCTACCTCTCAGCTCCTACCTCTCAGTTGCTTTCCAGCTGTGACTCACAACATTTTTTGAAATTTTCCATTTATCAGCGCGAAGGGCTGTTATCGCCAAAAACTGCGATTGTTCATCGCGGAAAAAACGTAGAACAATAACAGCGATAAGATTTCAAAATTGATTTTTAACGATAATTTCCCAATGCGGGAAAAACAGGGGATGATGTAAGCCTGTTTATAGTGTCGCCCTCAAGATAGCCCTCCCCGCCCGCCTTCGATGCTAATAATCTGTCCGAGGTTTTATTTCCCATCAACGCCGGGAAAAAACAACTCGGTGCGCAGAACTGTTTTTGAAAATAGGACTTAAAACTTTTTGCATTACCTGGCCACGATTTTATTATGTGATGCGCCACGAAGTTAGCAGTAAATGTAAATGTAAATGTTTGTATACATTCTCCCCGTCCAGGATGACTTTCTGCTCGCCGCCAAGCGCAACAAACCGTCGCTGTCCATTGTCAATCCCCTGGATGTGCTGCGTCAGCGGCTGCTCCTGGAAATCGCACGCAGGCAAATGAAGGAGAACTCCCGCCAGGTGAGTACAAGGGGTGCGTAGGAAGTAGGAGGTGGGGAGGGGTGTGCGCCCAAGGTGATGGCTGCAACAGAGGGGGCCACGCTGACCACTTTGCTCGGTATTTTAATAAAAGGTAAGGAGGAAAAAACTTTGGCCGCAAGACAAACGGAAAACAATTCCGCTGAAAGGCGGGGAGTGAGTAATTCGGCGGGGAGCGATGCGCAAATGAAAATGAAGCGGCTAATCAAAACTAGAATGTCTAATGAGAAATACTTTCAAAAAGCCATAAAGAACGCGCAGCTGCAAAAAGTTTTTTAATTCCTCCTTGCCCAGGCAAGGAACTGGCAAGCGCCAGTTCCATAAATATTCCATGGACTATCAGAGGCAGGAGGCCGCCGCCGCCAGTCGGGATTGAGGTGCCTACATAGACTCTCCAGCAAGGCAAGGTAAACAAGATCCAATCCCCAGAATGGAGCCCAAGCAGGGCTTAAGCACTTCGCCCAGAATATACATGCTGCGCCCAAAACAAAACCAGCGTTGCGTATGTGTAACACAAATATTTTGGCTCGGCAACAAAGCGAGTTTATTTGGTTACCAAGCGCTTCGAGCCCCAAGGCGGAATGGAATACAAAAGACAAAAAAGAGGAAAAAAGCCGGGGAAAAAATCAAACGTTTTAATGCGAGGAATTCAAACAATTTGCCTTGATAGCCGCCTAGCCTCACCTTTTGGCCCCACGTTGAATTTCCGTTAAAGGGGTCGATGCGGTGGCGGTGGATGAGCACACACTGCCGAGCCCATTCACACACGCCGAGATAACAATATTGATTTGTCAAAGGGTTTTATAAATTAATCCATGCATCCCAAAAGCAATTTGAATCGGTGAAAGATGAGGACCGAGCACAGGCATAATATGCTCCTCCGCACGCCGCAAATGCTTTAAGAATCCTGCAGGGAGATTTACTGCCAGAAGGGAAATTGGATTGGCATTGTCCGCCTTAAAGGAACACGCATCGACGGGGTCTGAATAATGCAGCGAGGGATAAGGAGGCGCGAGTAAAAATAGAAACGTTTAAACCTTGTTTTCAGAACTAGATGGGAGTCGCAGCACTGAACTCTGTGGAATGAACCTGGCATCCTGAATGCCAGCCCTAATTAAATATAATATATCTCCAGACACCATATTCACAAAAGACTTAATTCGATCCATGCTATTAAACAATTAAACAAAGACAATCGATTTGCAAACTTTAGCTCCAAGCAAGCACTTGAATATCTAACTAGGAATGCGAACTTAAAGCTGTGGCAAGAAGTGTACCCTTCACTTATGTAAGTTCATAGCTGACACTACAGCTGTGACATCCTGAAACTAAGACCTTAAGGATCCGGGAGATTGGTTAGCAATCAATCAAAACTAAAACGAATTTAACTAGCAGCTTTAAACTGGCAATTCGAGACGCAGAGCAAAGGTGTGGAAGAATAACTGTGCAAAGGACCGACTCTCAAGTAATTAAATAAAATGGCCCTTGAATTGCGAATCAAATTGCAACCTTAATCACATTTCGAGTGTGGTCGACCAATATGTGTGCGCGCCAATCTCGTTTGCCTGGTCCTCTGTTAAGGGAGATCCTTTTGGGAATGGAAGTGGGAATGGGAAGGGTATTCGGAATGAAACTCGGTGTGGGAGTGGGGATGGGAATGAGGGAATGAGGCCGCTCCAGCACTTTGTCACCCATTAAATACAGCATTTTTTGTGAACCCATATTGCTTCTCTTGCACTCGCACAGGTCGAACTCAACCGCGCCATCCTCAAGAACGTGGGCAAGCGAGTGCTCCTGCGCCCAGGTCCCAAGGTAAGCAGCCGCTATCGGCAGCAGTGGCCATCCGAGCGGGAACTGGAGCTGGAGCGACAGCTGGAGCGCGACCAGGAGTGGGAGGAGCCGGAGCAGGAGCTGGAGCAGGAGCACCCTCAGCTGCACCAGTTGAGTCGACAACAGCTGCTCTTGCCCTGGCAACATTTTCCCAGCCAACTGTGGAGCTACGGATGGTCGCAGGCTCCGTCACAGGTTGCCGACTCAACACGCACCCAGTCGCTGCCAGGACAGAAGCAGTTGCTCAGCTATGCGAAGAAATCTCTGGACGTGGCCGGAATGGGACTGGCATCCAGGCATCGGACTAACGGAAATGAAGCTGCTAACGAAACGAGCCAAGAACACGAGAGCGAAGCCAGTAAAAGCTCGGCGAGATATGTAGGCGACGAGGAGCAGGATGACGACGATAACGACAACAACGACAACGACACCGAGGCGGGAATAGAGGGGTTCGAGCCCAAATGGGCCAACGAGGAGGCAGCTGGAAGTGGTCGTGGTCGCGGACGAGGACGCGGACGCGGAAGTGGAGCTGTTGACGCGGTCAATGCAAACGACCGCCTGCCCTGGACCTTTCCCTATCGCTTTCACAGGGGCCAGAATAATGTAAACTAATTGAGCGGGATCGAGCTGCGAGTAAGGATACACACATGCAGATACAGATACATTAACAGATACAGACACAGATACTGAGGCGGAGTCCGGTGCCGACGGCTTAGTGGTATGTATTAGACGGCTAATTGCAAATTGACGGTTCCTAATGGCAGACGGCAGGCAATGTTGTGTGTGCACATACTCCCTCGATGACGAACCCACTCCCACGTTGCTACGTTGCTACGTTGCTACGTTGCTAGATGTATTCGCATTTGAATTCTATTTTATCGAAAATAACCAACGGTGTATGTTACGATTTATGCTACCTCTCTCACAGATACTGTTCAAAATAAGCCCCCCGATTCGATACACAACCTTCTAGAGGCGAAAGCATTGCTTCCCGCTGACACTTACTAACAGCGACCGAGGCGCGAAGGATATGCACGTGAATGCATGCGTATCTGATAGTGATCTATGTGTAATTTGAGTAATTATTTAATCGAGTGGCGTTAATTACTCGTACGTAGTGCACTATTGACCTGTCCAATGGGATTTTCATGTTTTGTTATTCGAATTCGCTAAAAAACAATTGTTGTTACATTATCCGCGGGCGGAAATTGATTCTTTTCTCCCTCTATCTCTCTACCTCCCTCGCTCCCTCGCTCTCTCGTTTACGTTGCTTTTAATTACGTAACACAATGCTCAAATAGAATTAGCATAATGCGGAGATGGCATGCACAGCTCCTCTCTTTTACTTCCGGTGCAGGTTTAATCCACAGTCGGTCACTATTGAGTTTACGTCGTCAAAGGAAGGCAAGGGGTACGAGTTGAAGGAGATACTAAAGCGACAAATGGTTCCAAATCATATGCGAATTACGATTTTAGCCCCACTTACTATACTCCCCAGAACAGGCAAGCTAATAAATACTTCGATACATGAATACGCCACATGTTGTGTAAATGGACAAGGAATTTACCTAGCAAGTTAACTAACCATTTAAAAGTTACGTTCTGTACATTGCTAAATTTAATACAAATAATTAATTTCTATGTGTATGTAAATAAAATCCAAACGAAAACGAAACTAATGAAATTCCAAAAGAGAACTCAAACGAACAAATTATATATTATACAACAAATTATATGTATGTACGTATATATACTTATTAAAAAACAAAACGAAAATAAAAATCATGAGGCATTGACATGACATTCAATTACAAAGCCATCCGCCTAATTAACTTTCCTTGGGACTCAATTCTGGGGGAATTGTATTCATATTTATGATGGCAGAGGGTCCGGTTCGAACGGCAGATTGGATAAATACAAGGGTCTCCGAACTCACCTTTAATCAATACCTGGCACAATCCCGTTTACCAGGGCCTTTGTTTGGACGTCTGCAACAGGCGGAGCGAGTGACGCTTTTCGTTTGCCCTACAGGGTACCAAACAATTTATATCTGCCGGTCTTCAACTGGGATTATATTGGGCATTTTAGATAGGTTCACATGCTCGAATCTCTTTATTGAATCGCTACTCACATACACATTGCAGCTCTCTACGGATATGTGCGCTTTTGGACCCCTCCTTGGACGGATTTGTAAAAATGGATAACAGCTAATAATTGTGCTGGCGGTGCTCTGTGCTCCCGAGTGCAAACAGTTTGCCTCGCCCGAGGGCTTAATTAATAACGTTGTATTTGGGCCGGATTACACGAAACTTTAACGTCCGCCCACCGAAAAACAAAAAAGATAATTATCACAGCGCCATTAGGAGCCCCACTCACGTACAGCCGTTGACATGATGGCAAACAATGGCACGGACGCAAAAAGTGACCGGGACAGGAGCGGTTCCAAGACTGGGACTCGGAGTGGGACTGGGACTGGAACTGGGACTGGGGGTTCGTTCACTTGATGTCACAGAGCAGAGCCACGCCGCGCAGGGTCCAGTGCTTGGGATTAAACTCGGTCTCGAAATCAATCGAGCCCACGTACTTGAGGTCGGTGCGCTGGGGCTTGCGGTAGATGGGGCACTCGTACAGCTTGGGATCCTTGCCGGCCGTCGTGTTTATCGCATATATATAGATGACGGGCATCTGCTCGTAGAGCACCTTCATCTTGGACTCAATCAGTCGGCCGCTGCGGCGATCCAGCGAGGCCCCTGATAAGTGAGGCAGGCATCAATTGAAGGCGCTTCAAGTAAGCACGTATGAAAGGCAGCCAACTCACCCTCGAGGAAGAGGCCGTGCACATACACACCCTCGGTGGGGTACTCGCTGATGTCCTCGCGGTTGTAGCGCGTTATTTGATTCTGCAGCACCACCGAGTCCAATGCCCAGCCTTTGTGGGCTCGCGTCACCTCCTGGAAGCCGCCGGATTCAAGTGTGTCGCCGCAGACATGTAAAGAAGAAAGCGGGAACCTTTAAGGTGGAGCGAATCAGATACGACAATCAGAGTCGCAGGAATACAGGTTTTAATGGCATAAAGGAAGTACTCTTCCGAATGATGTATGCATGACAATGGAATATCGATTCCTGGCTTAGCGGCGATTTGTATTCATTTCTTATTAAGCAACTCGGCACCGTCCTCCGTAAGTGCGAATTGAGGAGCTGCTGCTTCTCACCTGTCGCATGGCTGTTAGGAAGCCTTGGGGATTGAAGAAGCCCGTCATCCAGAACACCTAGGTAATGATAGTTTCCATTAGAAAGCTGCACAATGCTCTGTGTCCCTCACCTTGGGGCGATCCGTGGAAATCCAGGTACGGAACTGGCCGTTTCGCTCCAGCAACTCGGTGTACCAGAAGCCCAAAGTTGTGGACTCCCAGGATACCTGCAAGTGACATTGACATGACATTATCGTGTTGGCCAGATTCAGAAACAAGCAAATAAGTTTATGTTGCTCCCCAACTGGAAAGTTCCTCCCTTGCAAAGTACATTAGATTAATAAGTTTAGTCATTGTAACCCCAATTTTTAGCTTTTCGTAGGATTTGGCCGAGTCCTGGTCCTCAGGCATTGACTTTGCACACTACCTAGATTTTTGAAAAGTGTTCTCTTGTCCAAATAGTTGTTAACTATTGGGATTGGAGTGTCTTTTATAAACCATAAGTATAAGACTCGATTGATTGGTTTAGGGATAAATATCTATGATTTGTTTTAGAACAGATTTTAGGGACTACATTTTGCAATCTGTTGTAAGCAGATGGTGAAAATTGATACCGAATTGATGTCGGATATTAAATTATTATAGTTTTCGTCAGAAGTTTCCAACGCAATTAAGGGGTCAATTCCAACCCTACTAATTAAATATATTCTGGATTAGCAGCAAAAGCCGGCTTCCTTTTATTCTGATTCTCAGGTCGGACAACTTTAATAATATGATTATAAATTAATGCCAACGGAACGATTGGAAACGTAACTTACTTTATAAAGCTAAATTTTAATTGTATTCAAATTGGACGACTATGTCACGTTGCTGCCATAGGAACTGTCAAACAATTAATAAAAAAAAGGAACATAGCTGTTTTTCTAAAACATTTGTTTCAAAATTTCAATTCATTGCAATTAGGATTATTATATTATAAGCCGTAGGAACATACACCTAGGTATTTTATGATTATTTAAATATTTTTTTAATACTATATCATATGTATGTAAAATTGTTTTTAATATCTCCTGTCAGTTTTTCTTCTTTTATTTGACACAAAATCGATCAAATCCTAAAGATAAAATTACCAACTGATTTTTTTTAATATTTTTTTTTTAAGAAGCCAATTTTTGTATAGTCAGAATTGTTTGTGGAGAACGATGTTTTTGTGTGGGGAAACTCGTATCAAAGAGGTCCATGGTAAAAATGTTCAATGTTTTTCTGTACTTGTGGGCAGCGTTCAGCCTATTTTCAATTACTCCCTTTAGTTACTGCTGAACCTATTTTGCGAGGTTTGCTGCCTCAAACGCTTTCACGCATAATTAACGAATACCTGAACATGAAAGGCCGCAAAAATACATATTTACTCCTGGCAGAAATCAATTGTACAATTTCCATATTTAATGGCGGTGAATATTCCGCCTTCCCTTTAAATGTGCTCTGGAATTTCCACGTGGACGTTGTGAATAAATGTAAAATATCTGGAGGACTAACCTTCATCCAGGTCTCGGGAATGCGGGCATCGTACATCGCGTCCAGTGACTCCTTCAGCGCCGGACTCATCACGATGGTGCCGTCGATAGCCAGCTTCAGGTCGCAGAGGCAAGTGTGGACGCGCTTGATGACGCGCTGCATGCGATCTATTTCCTGCCTGCAATTACATCATTACAACAAACACTCCGTCGCCAGTTGCCCCTGCTGGACGGGGTTACTCGCCTGAGGAAGATGTTCATGGGCAGGAGGATGCCCATCCTGTTCAGGTTCTCCCGCACCTCGTATGCGTTGTATTGGGCGGGCAGCTTGCGCAGCATGTCGTCCGCCAGCTGGTAGACGATGCTCTCCCGGGTCTCGCCGCCCCCGCCGCCGCCCTCCTTGGGCTGCACGCTGAGGATGGTGTCGAGGATGCCTGGCGGTGTGAAATCAGAAGCAAACAATCATGGATTATTTGGCGCATTGAATATGGTAATGCTCTGTTGCCCAGGTGGGCTGCCGATAGGATAGGACCGCAAAACAAGGTTCCTAAACCGAGCACGCGGCGGCGAAAAAGGCCACGAAAATATTCATTTTATTGAATTCACACACATTCAGGTGGGCAGCGTTCCGCCATTGATTATGCAACAGGGCTTTACTTAAATCGGGCACATTGATAATTTATGACCTGGTCTCGTTCTCGCTCTCGCTGCGTGTCCATCAGCGCCATTAAACTATAAATAAGGGATTCTGCGCGGTGGTTGAATCGGGAGTCAGGCGCCCGGAACCGGCCCTGCACTCACTCACCTTTGGCCGAATTGATTTGGTACGTGATGTCGGCATTGGAATGCAGGCCAAACACCTCCGGGGTGTCGTAGGCCGGCAAGCTGTTGATGTAGTCGATGAAGCCTTGGAGGGACTTGGTGGTGGGCACTTTGTAGCCCTTGTAGAACTCGAAGGCGTTCGAGAGGAGCTGCTCGCAGAACCACACAGAGGTGAAGGTGGTCAGGAGGCGCTTGTCAAAGTCATCCGTCACGCGGCCGCCGTACTGCACCTCGCCAATCATGTAGACGAGCGTCTGCCAGGAGACGCCCTTCTTGGGATCCATTTCGTCGAGATGGTTCTGGATGAACTGGACGCTGGCGGCGAAGTCCGCCTGGTTGAACTCGTAGGGGATGTTCCAGCCGAGCGGGCCGAACTTGCGCCGCTCCTGGACGATGGTGTGCAGGAAGGCCACTGTGTAGAGCAGCGGGGGCCACTGGGAGGCCGAGGTGTAGTCGAGGAAGTCCTGGGTGAACGACTGGGCCGTGCCAAAGATTGAAGATTGAAAATTAATTATTAAGCATGCTCCGCCTGCAAGGCTGACTTATTTGCGCACCTGGTAGCTGCGCTTCAGACTGGCACGTATCCCCTGTGGAGGTTCATTAGTAAACTTGAGCGCCATCTGGAGCAGCCCGATGGGGAACTCGTTGTGCGGCTCCGTAGTCACCCACATCCGGAATGACTCGTCTATGTGCTCGCTCTCCACCAGCATGTCGATAATCTCGGAGCAGAAGGGCAGCGATAGGTGCACGTTCTGAAGCAGCACCCATCCGCCGCCCGCCATCGACTCCATAATCATCTTCCGTGCATGGTACTCCTGTCCCTGGCCCATCGACACCGCCTTGAGGACTGCGTGGATGGGGACGTGAGTGTGCAAGTGGATGGAGGCAATTGAATTAGTGATATGATGCACTTAGCGCAATGCATCGCGGAAAACTCACTTATGCTCTTCTGTTTGGCCAGAGCACCTATTTGGGTGGTCGGATCCGATCCAATGGACAGAAGGCAAACGAACGGAGTGCGTGGTTCCGACTCCAGCCTTGAAATACGTAGAAATCAGATTTCAAAAAGCAAATAGGGTGCGAGCAAATAGGATTTCGAGAAATTAATTAATATTATAACCTTTAAAGTAATTTAGGTTTTGTTTTTAGTAGGAACACTTAAACCTCTAACAAATATTAAAGTTGTGTTACCTACCACATTTCCTCAAGATCAAGGATTTGCATTTCACTGTACTCGCTTCCCAGAGATTCTTAAGACAAAAAGGGGTTATGGAAACAATATAAGACCAAAGGTAGCGTTACCAATCTCACCTTCTATGTACTTCTTCGCCTGGGAGATAGTGCGATCAGGGCACCAGGATCTAATGAGCAACAGCTTCCGGAAACTGTCCAGGAGAGCATTGTAGCCGCAGGGGATCTCCTCGTTCTCCGGCTTCTCGCACTCATACCAGGAGCGCCAGTCGCGCTCGTTCAGCTCAATCACCTGCAGGACCGTCGAGAACGTGTCCAGCTTGCTAATCTCAACCAGATTCAGCCATGTGATGTCCAGGATCCAGCGGAAGGGCTTAGGCGTGACGGCGTTTAGGTCTAGCGAGGCGCCGCCCTTGATGAAGGTGAGAAACTCCTCGTGGCTGATGTTGCCGTTGTGGTAGTCGATCTTGATGGCGAGCATCAAGGTAAAGAGCTGCTTGTGCCGCTCGTAGAGGCTGCGGTTGGTGAACTTGTATACCTCGTAGGTGAGGTAACGCAGGATAATGTTTATCCGCTCCTCAGTGACACTGGACTTGGCCGACTTGGTGATGGAGTGGTTAAAAATAACCAGGAACTGCTTCAGTGAATTCTGATACATTGCGTTGACGTTGCTCATCTCGACAATGAGGAAGTAGAGGATTGATCCACGCTTGGCCACCGCCCGGAACTCCTCACGCGCCTTCATTATCTTACGTTCCGTGACCTCGGAGATCTTCAGTTTCTGGTTGACCTCCTCGGCCGTGGTTTTGGTAACGCGCAGCACCTCAATTAGGGCCTCGTCGTCCACGAGGGATCCCTGGGAGGAGCTGAGGCGGAGCAGGAGGTTCGCCTCCAGCTCCTTCATGTTTCGCTGGTTCTGCATGACGGTCTCGAAGAGCGCCACTCGCTCGGCCTCTAGGTCGGACTTCTCCATGAGAATGACACGACCCAGCAGCTGGTCCTCCAGCCCGCGCATGGTGACCGTGAAGTCAATGATCGAGGTCTTGGCACTGACCTCCGGACTGAAGGCTGGATTCGGCAGTTTCGTGGTGATGTAGAGCATGAAACCCGGCATCACATCGCACTCCTTGTCGCCCACCAGCACCTTCTCAATGCTGCCCGACTTGATAAAGTTCTTCTCCAGCACATTGTCAATGACCGGATCCAGGTCGATGCCTACATCCTCGATCAGTAGCGGCCTGCCGAGCGATAGGGAGTCCTCTAAGTGGGTGCGGAAGTACTTGTGGTTCAGCGAAGTGATCTGCAGTTCGTTGCGGTCCTCCTTGCACTTTATCCAGATCTTGCCCTGCGTCTGCGGGTCTACCAGCAGCGGGTAGCTGCTCGACTTGGTGGCTATCAAGGCGTTCTGCACCGACAGCTCGTCGTTGGGCAGTCCCTGCAGCGTCCACTCAGACACTGTGGACGAGTCAACGAGCATGTTGATGATGTTCAGACCAGTGGTGAAAGGAATGTTCTTCTGCTTCAGGATGCCCATCCAGGTCTTGATGAGATTGGCCCGGAACTCCTGGTTGTAGGGGCCGCAGTAGGAGAGGAATCCGGTGGCCAACAGGACGTCGCCCACCAGCTTGCCCAGCTGAATCTTGAACTCCTTGCTCTGGTTTGTCCAGCGCGTCTTCTCATCTGACAGCCCATTGATCAGGGCCGTGGCTGCCGTCATCTTCCGCAGGCAGACGTTGGCCGCATCCGTCAACCGCTGCTTCTCGCCCACAGCCTTGTCGTACTGATCCTTGACGGCCTGAAGGGCGTCCTCGCGCTCCCGCAACTGCTCCTCGGCACCGGCCAAGTCGTCCATGGCGAGCTGGTGTCGTGGCATGGGGGATTTGGCACAAAATATCGGGTAAGGTAAGAATGGCTCTATTTACTTTTGACAATGAATCGCTGTGGCGTAAAGCATTTTATTGGATGATTTCGGCTGAGGGTAATTTCGTTTATAGAGTGTCCAATTGCTCGGATCCAATTAGAGTGTCCACATGGTATCCGATTAAACGTATTCTTCTCATTATTAGAATATCACTCACTTTTACGACGTTAATTTAAAACAATTTAACTTGAAACCACTTAGCAGTGGGGAATACATTTGATTGACGAGCCAACAAGCAGCAGCTTGCATCATCCATCACAACTCGCAGACAACTGGCAGTGATTGCATTTGGCTCAAAATAAGCGTGCACTTAATGTAAACAATTATGTGTTGATTCCGGAAACGTGTCATATGTTGCTTTTAATGTGATAGATATTATCTTTTTAAATATTCGCGAATAAATATATTTTTATTTTAACTCTCAATCCCCGCGGCTCTTACCTTCAGGCGCGCTTCCTGCAGGGTGAGATTTGCCTTTAAGGGCAGCACCTCCTTGTTGACACTGTGAAAGAAGGACATGGCCTTGGTCCAGGACAGCAGGCCGGCGACGTCGCCGCACACACGTCTTGCCATGTCCATGTTGTAGTCCTCCATGCGGAAATACGGCTGAAGCAAATCGATCATCTCGTCGTTGATGGTGTCCTTCGGGTAGTTTTGCAGCTGCAGCAGGAACGTGGCACTAGCCATCATCTGGCGGGGAGTTTAAGGGGGAAACTAATATTACAATAGTCGAGTGCACCGACTATGGATTGCCCGGGAAGTCCGAGAATGGCGAACGAAATTGTAGCACAATGTGTGTGAATTTAATATATTATATTGTCGAAGCGTTGTTAAATAGTTGTCTATTCTGATTTTCACATACAGAGGGTTTCTTTACAAGACAAGTACATTAGGCATGATCGAACTTTAACTTTTGCGCAGTTAATTACAACCACTTTTTCTTAACATAATTCAAGCTTATTGAAATACAGTAGAAGGGATCCGATTGTACTGTAAAAATTTTAGGTTAAGGAAGGGGAGGGGTTGATTTTAAGTTTTTTTTTTTTTGAAGAAACTTTTATACCCGGAATACGCACTAACCGAAAGGAGAAAAAATAGTTTTTTCTTTATTTTATGGTTGCCATGTTTTAGGTAATAGGTTTTAAAATTAAACAATAAAGGAAGCAAACTTCGGCAAGCCGAAGATGAAATACCCTTGCTATGATTAAGCCTTTACAAATTTGTATATTTAAGGTTTCTGGTTAGTTTCAGTGATATTTTTCAACGTACTAAGTTATATTATTCATACATATAGCTTCAAAACTGAGGGACTAGTTTGCGTAGAAACGGACGGGCAGACGGACGGGCAGACGGATCGACTCGGCTTTTGATGCTGATCAAGAATATTATTATATATTATATATAGGTATTATTATATATTATATAATTTATAGGGTCGGAAATGTCTCTTTCACTGCGCTGCAAACTTCTGACTAAAATTATAATACCCTGCAAGGGTATAAAATGTAATAAATTCAATTCAATAACATGTGTTTTTCATATTAAGTCGAATACATATAATGCTTACTTAAAATGTTCAAAAACATCGGTTTTTTTTGGAATAAGTTGTATATATATAATGAATATTAATAAGCATAATATGTATAACAAGAATAAACTTCCTTATGTGGTTTTTCTTTTCATTCTGAATTGAAATAATCAGTGATTTTTGATTGTTTAGGAGTAGTAGTAGTATTTAAACGAGACACGCTGTGTGTTAAACTCTCGTCATTAAAATATGAATGGAAAAGTCTATTCCGAATTTCTGCAGCCTTGAATGCCTCTGGTGGCCTCATTTTGATCTCCGACGTTGTCGTCGCTGTCCTTTGCGTCATCTAATATATTTTTAACAATGCTGTCTTTGGAAGGTTCCCCACAAATCGACACACATTGTTAATAAGAACATATTCATCCAGTTCTTCCTTTGGCCAAACCTTTGTAAGGCACTCGCTTACACCGCTCTTTTGTTTAGATAAAGATTCTCCGATATTATTTTTTTTCGCGAAAATATTAGTTTTTTCTGAAGCTTCTGAAGCTTTTTTTTCGGCACCTCTCAATATCCGGTTGCATTGTGAATAATCTCGTTGGAAACGTACAAAGCGGAGGCCCTTTCATATATGTTTGTATGGGGACCAACCAAGCCATAGAGTTTTCGTCGCAATAACCGGACGGACGCTATAAGCAGAGTCGTTATAACCGGTTTCTAATGTATTATAATTGAAGCATTTGACAAATCGGAAATAATTTTAAATTCGTTAATATGACAAGCCTTTACTTCTCTTGAATACCAACTAGTAAAGAATTAGTCATAAAAGAAACGAAGGCTTCTAGAATCCAGAGAAATATATACATACATGAGGACGAATGTTGATTTAATATTATTGAGGGATCCCTGTTAAATACCCATTTAAACCCACCTTTAGGGACTCCTGCCAGGATGGCTTCGGGCATGGCGTGCCCGAGTCTGGAATGCAGGGATGGAGCTTGCGCTTGAACAGGATCAGAACGCAGTCCATGATCCGCATGATGAGGTGCGGCGGACGGCCCAGCTTACGCACAGTGGCGATATGCGCCGGTTTGATCGTGTTGAGGGCATTCTCGGCCTCCTCAAGGGCCGGCTTGGCCGCCTCCAGCTTCTCCTCGGCCAGGGCCTTCTCCTGGGCGATGCAGGCGACGAGAGCCTCGGCCTTGTCCTTTACGATGAGCACCTGGTTCTTGACGATCTCCGCTTGCATCGCACGCTCCGTCACCTCCACTAGCACTGACTCCGCGTTCTTCGAGGCTTCGACTAGCTCTTCCTCCATGACCACCAGGTCCTTCTTGAGGATCTCAACCGAGGCGGAGGCCTCTTTCAGTTTCTCCAGGCCCGTATCCATCTTCTCCACACCATCGCGCAGCTCTTGCTGCTTCATTTGGTAGATGTTCTTGTAGCCGGCAATGAAGTTCAGATAAGATTTGGGTGTCACGTGCGTTGCGCGCCGGAAGCGCTGGAAGTATTCCTGTGACGTTTCCGCGACAATGTCCTGGATGGAGCCGAGAGCGTTGACCAGCTCCTCCTTGACGGCCGGGGTGCACTCGATTTCGAAGTGACTCAGAAAGTGTCGGGCAACCGAGACTAAAGCATCCTTGGGCCACGGGTGCAGCCAGTCAATGGTGCAGCCGGAGACCAAGGCGGGAAAGCGCTGCACTCGCGACCGGAACGTCTCGCCCACGGGCGAGAAGCAGAAGGCCACATGAAGATTGGTGCAGGTGCGCGCCAAAAAGAAGTCCATCACACTTTCCGGGGTCGCTGTTTTGCGTTGATTCTCGCGTTTCATGACCGGCGTCAGTTCCTGCACGATTTCGGCCTGCTCATCGCGCGAGAATAGATTCGATATGACGCCGCTCGAGAGTATGTTGTTCAGATACTCGAGGAAACCTTCCTCCTTGATATCCATGTCGGTGAAGAGAAAGGTCGTGCCCTTGCCCTGAACGCCGCAGGTACGGTAGAGCAGCTTTAGATCCTCCAGAAAATTGGCCACGTTGTACGAACGCGTCAACGCAATTTGGAATGTCTTGTAGCCAGCTATGAACGATGCCAATTTCGTTAGCGACTGTTTTCCAGAACCGCCGACCCCGACAAGCATGACCGATCCCCTCGGATGCCGAATGATGCGGGAGATCTTCACCAGATGCAGCATTGCATCCGGGAAGAACACCAAATCCATTCCCGACCCTCGCACCATTTCGTTGAACTGGGCAAGAAACATGACGAGACGCTCTCGGAGCACTTCGTGTGAGTTTACCGGCTCGTAAACCTTGGGCAGCTCCATATCGGTGTCCTCGCCCTCCTCGCCAGTCGGCTCGGGGGCGTCGCGCATAAAGTCGACGAACACCGGATTGGGCAGAATCATCTGGGAGTGGGCGTCGCCCAGCTCCTCGCGCACGAGACATGCCAGCTCTGAGCCGAACCACTCCTTGTCCTGGAACGTGGTGAAGCGATCGGCGAATACTCGGGTGCACTCGTGCTTCCACAGCGCCATGAGGACGCTTTCGGAGGTGATCACCGTGGATAAGGTGCCTACCATGCCCTGCCAGATGCGCGATAAGTCGCGCAGACTGAAAACGTAGTGGAATTTGGCTGGCGTGGGCAGCAGCTTCTCGCGCGTGCGCTGCCACAGATGGCGGGTGACGACGATCAGCTTCTTGACCAGGCTGCGGATCTCGGGCACGAAGCCGCGCTTGGCGTTGTAGTGACCCTCACCGATAACGCGGAAGATCTTATCGATGGAGTCGTTGTCGGGGATGTTGCAGTTGAATACGCAAAACTGGCGCTTCAACCGGGACGGAATGTCGTTTCGGCCGCCGCCTGGCAGGCCCATTGCCGCCACATACTGCACATCCACTATGGTGGTGAAGTCGCCTGGCTTCTCCAGGCTGTAGAAGCCCTTCATGTCCATGGACTGGCGCACAATTTCGTTGGTGATCTGGTCGCCCCACTCATTGATCTCGGGCAAATTGATGTCGTCAATGAAGACGATCAATTTCCGGCCACCGGGTGGCCCGAAGGTGACGCCAACGCGTTTCTCCACGTAACTCTCAATTGTGCGCTGAAACTGGTATGGACTGGTGGCCGACGAAAAATTGAATGATCGGCCCATGTACGTTTCAACGTTCATCTTCTTCATGAAGTTCTTCATGATCACCGTCTTGCCCGTGCCCTGCTCGCCAATCACCATCACGGCGCGCTCCTGATTGGCTATGGTGCCGATCAGGTAGTCGATGCGCACATTATCCACGATGGGCACCAGAATGCTCAGATAGTCCGGTGTGGAAAGCTCCGGATACATATAGGGGGTGACGAGCGTCTTCCACGACTGCCACACGCCCGCTGGAGAAACGAAGAAGTCAAATATTGTGTTCTCGTGGGCACTACCCTTCGGGTAGTCCAGTTCCGGGAACGATTCCTTCACAAATAGATTCATTCGGACGCGGTCGCTAGTGGAGAGGTAACCGCCCAGTCCCCAGGCGAGCGCAAAGATGTACAAGCGGTGCAAGTGTTCCGGTGTACAGGTGTCCTCCTTCTCCTCGACGGCGTTCTCCGGAGGCGGTTCCTCTGTCGGGAGCAACGAACGAAAGAGCTGTATTAATTCTAAGTCACACTGCTTTGGATAAAGCCACATTCAGGAGTGTCACAGGGGTCTCTGGCTGGTGCTACGATGACAACGGGAAGCTACGATTTCCCAAAACTAAAGGCATAACTAAACAGCATCACGATGGAAATAAATGAAGAGTGCTTGTGAACCATACGAAACGTATTCCCCTAAAACGAGAATCACTCAAAAATTTCAAAGAATGCCTTTCCATCAACGGCCTTTCAATGGATGACATATACTTTAATTTAATAAATATTTTCATTTTTGAAGCGCGAATACGTTTCGTTTGGATAGAGAGCCACCTCTCTTTTGCCACCTATCTCCGGGGGACTGGAGCCAGATCATTAAAGTTGATTTGCAAAATAAACGACAAGCAGTGATTAATACATAAATGATCGGTATTCATCTTAAATGTTGGCCATGTAGAGACCCCTATGACACCTCTACTTTTGATTAGTATTATCACAAATGGAAAATCAAAATGGTAGGACGAGACACACAACTATGGGGTTAATACAATAAAGACAACAAAGACGGGACGAACACAGAATCAGAACTACGGAAGGAGGAGAAGGTCAGTCGATTGGGGAGCGAACGGGGCGGAGGTCGCCAGCTCGGATCCCAACCGACGGATTACAGATGTCAGTCGACACACACAGAAGCATTAGCTCTACGGTTAATTTTGGGTTTCGCTAATTACGCAACGTATGGATACGGGTATACTTTACCGACAATCTGACTGCCAATCGATTGCCGTCGCGCCTCTTCGATTTGTTTTTGATGCTCTAAACGTTTATTCGCTGAAAAGTGGCAATCATTTTGGTTTTTGCAGGGATTTCGGGTTGGGTTCAATGTTCAATTTAGGCGAACCGCCGCTTATGGGTTTGGGAATTGATCGATTATGTCAGTAAGTTGGTCCTGCACTCACCATCGTGGCTCTCCTTGCTCGACATACTGACAGCCTGCTCGTCCTCCTTCTTGACGGGAATCAGGCCCTCCAAAATGAACAACATTTGCTGGACAATGTTGCACTGCAGCACCGGCATCTGCAGCTTCACCATCTGCACTCCCCAGTTGTACACCTCGACAAAGGTCTGATCGAATAGGTCGGAAAAGGTGGACTTCTCTCCGGGAGCGCGGTTCTTTAGCCAAGCCTGAACAACTGTGCAGGAAAGAGAATAAGTCTAAGTATTTATACAGAATCCCCAAAGGTCTTACTTGGTCGAGAGTCCAGTCCGGATGAGCTCATGTAGACCATTCCGTTGCGGGAAACCGTAGCGGGCGAGGCATTGTCAATGTTGTGCGGCTCGAATATGATTTTGACGGTTGGCGCCATGGTCAGGCGATCGCCATTGGCCAGTGTTAGGGTCTTGTTGTCGTCCAACACCGAGTTGAGGTTCTCTATCCAAATACTGTCCACTGGGCCGTCCAGAACCAACCAGACGTGCTCTCCGGCCTTCAGCTTTAGGGTCTTGCGCCACAGGGCCGAGAAGATTCCGTCCGTCCAATCATTGGTGGCCACGTCGAGCCGTCCAAACATTTGGGCAGCCGTAATCGCCTTCGGATTCATCCGCATCTCCCGGTGGTTGTCGCCCATCTGGGTCATGGCCTTCATCAGCGTGTGGATGCAGGTGGTCTTGCCAGCTCCACTCGGCCCGAGCGTCATGATTCCGTGGCGCACATTCTGGGTCTCGTACAGCTGGATGAGCTTCAGGACCCAGGGGGGATGATACACGAGGCTGGCCTCGTCCGTTTGCTGAAGAATGGCAGCCTCGAGTTCCGGGTAGTTGGTCTTCTCAAGAGTCTATTCCGGGAAGGGATTCCAGGGAAAACCATAAGTATGCCGGGATGAGACTTCGCGGCTTACCTGATTGGGAAACAAATCCGATACCAGCGACATGAAGAGCGGTTCGTCGTCGTCGATCAGCTTGGAAAGGTTCATGTCGCGCAGGACCCGCATCACAATCGTGCTCTCGGTATCCTTGGAGTTGCGGCGCTTGGCAGCTCCCAGCGTTCGCAGCACGGAGAGAATGTTCCTCAGCCCGAAGTCGTAGTGCACCTGCTTGGTCAGTTGCTCCTCGCACAGCTTGTACAGTGTGTAGAATTTCCGGGCCAGCGTTATGTTCTCTAGGAATCCGCAGCTGGCCAGCTTGACCCTAATGATGATCTGCCTATCCGGCACCATCATGGCAACAGTTCGGAACTGAATCTTTAAATTCTCCGGCAGTTCCTTTCTGCCGGCATATCCCGGATTCTGTATATTCAGGTATCACGGATAAGTAGGAATAGTGGGAATATAATTATATAAAATATAATATTTAAAATATACCGTGTAGATTGGAATGTAGTTGGAATTTAGTAAGCCATTTTATTGCTTATAAAATAGGAGTCCACCTTAGCCTTTTTATTCCGCTATTTAGTGATTATCCTGCATGAACATCCAATTAAAATTGTTCTGATAGTAAGCAAGAAGCGGAGGGGATGGTGGAGTGGGACTGCAAGTAATCTAGGGCTTAACTAGTTGCCCAATTTGCTAAAAATAGTTTTCGTGGACCCACAACTTATTTGGTCTTAATCCATCTGACTACAAATATTGACCTCCTCCAAAGATAGACACACCCCGATCCCCGTTGGAAACAAGTTCCGTCGGCAGTGTTGGCTACGTCGGCTACGGATAACCACAACAAAGGGGTTTCCCATTAAACTCGTTCGCGTTCGCAGCCAGCATCCATTTGTCTATGTCCGTGTGTCGTGTGCGACCCAATTTGGGGCTGTTGTGACATAATGGCTCATTAAAATTAAATGCTCAGGCTAAAAATGTTATATAAATGAGCGTAATAACTCAATGTGCAAATTAAAATTGAGCCAAAGCCTTCAAAGAATCACGCTCCGGATTGGATTGGGTGGCTTCGCCTGAGGGCGTTGATTGACATCCGCCATTATAGCCAGGATGAGACAACGGCAGGCGCCGCGACGCCGTGTTAATACTAATCGCATTACGCGATCATAGTTGCCGTCGCTTGTAATTAAACTACGGAAAGTTTCAGTCGGCAGCAGCCACTTTTTGTGTGGAGACTTAAAGTTGCACTTAAAGGGCGAATTCCTGACAGCCGGATGAAGTTATCCCTCCTCCCATGTGGCAGCCAGCCACATTAATCGAGTCATGCGGCTGCTAAAATGTAAATACAGGCTCGGGACTCCACTCCTTTGGTCCTGGCGCCACCACCTCGTCCTCCTCCGTGTTCTCCACCGCGACCCGGTTATTGGTTTTCGGCTGCTTTTAGGCTCAGCGCGAAGTGTCGTATATGCCGGGGCGGCGGCACAGTAAATTTTATTACAGCTTCGGTTGAGAAAAATTGTACATGACTAATAACGTTGAATTATTATGTGCGTAAAGCGCCCGTCACTTCCATTTTTGCCAAAAAATGTAAGTGGGTGCTGATCGATTTTACAACAAATATAAGTTTGCCCTTTAAAACAAATGTGTCCACTTAACAAGCAAATACGTAAATAATGTGAAAGCTTGAAGCGACATTTCTTAAAAAACATGTTTCCTAAAAATCATAAATGTGCCTAGCACAACTTCCCTAACACCCGTTTTCGTATTCCCTAGAACTAGGAAGAGTAAAGGCAGGACCCCACTAAGGTTCGTTAACTCTGTTTCCTCACACTATTAATTTGAGGAGGAATTATTTCAGCAAGGAGACTAAGCTGCCACGAGCTTATGTTTTCTGCGCTTTCAGCAACTTAAGTTGAGAAAAAGCTAAAATTACAACAGATTGTTATGGGTGCGAATGGAGCTGCGTTATACTTATTATATGCGGCACATAACTATGACCGTTCATTACCATTGTGATGAAAATGCCAAACTCGGGGTTCATTTCGATGGTATCGCCATCGGTGAAGAGGAATGTCTTCCGCTTCTCCTTCTTGGCAGTCAGGACGACAGCCACTTGTTGGGCGGCCACCGACAGGACGGGAAGCTCAATGCGGTTAAACTCGTCGAAGCAACCCCAGCTGCCCGACTGGGCCAAGCCCTTGTAGATGCGGCCCAGTCCCCTAAAGAAAGACGAATGGATGGCATAAACGGAGAATACTTAAATTCCGTGGAAGACAGCTCGGAGTTACTCCACTTAAACAGGAACTTGCGATACCCGAAATTGAGTTGAAAGCGACTCTTACCTGTAGTCCATTTGATCGGAGCAGTTAAATACCACTACGTACTTGGCCAGCGTCTTTCCCATATCCTTCACTGTCTCCGTCTTGCCCGTTCCGGCTGGTCCGCACGGAGCTCCGCCCATGGACAGGGTGAGGGCCTGGGCCAGAGTAATGTAGCACCTGGAAGCGAACGAGTGAGAAACGGTGTAGAAGTCAATGTACTCCGCCTGATGAGCCTGCCACAGCTTGTTAAACGTGGTCGGGCACGGAAAGAAGGCTCTTTAAAATATCAAAAGCCAATGGTAATAGTCCCTGACGTCGCGACGAGTGGGAAATCTAAGAGAGATCAACAAACGAATGCAAAGCAGCCGGAGATGCCCCTAGGAACACAGCGGCACTCCGCCAGCCTCCCAGCTCCTGGGCCAACTGGCTGCTGTCAAAACTTTATTTATGCTCCGCTAAGTGAAATTTATCTTTACGGGCATGTCAACGTCGCGTCGCTCGAATGTCCGCCGACATAGTTCGTCCTGGAGCTGAATGGGATTCTGCGGAGCTGCCGAGCTGCCGAGCAGCGCCTGCCTCCGCCTCCGACATCGACTTAAAGCATCTTTAAGTGCTGCCAACCGTTTGTTTGCTTACGAGGCGGAATTCCAAGGTGGATATTTCGCCGCGGGGAATGTGCGGAGCACGTGCAGGCGGGTTTCCCACTCAGGCATTTGTGGTATGCGAAAGTTTATCATTGGGAAAGAGAGGACGGCGATGCGGGAATAATGCGGGAATACAAATTAAACGGAAGCGTTTATAATTACTCGTTATTGTTATTGCTTCAAACAAACGCATTTATGCGACAGGACAATAAGAATTTATCGAGTTGAAGGGGAGCTCCTTGGGAAAGAATGCTCCAAACTTGCGAACGTATACTTGATGGATGTGACCTTGGAGAATTTCATGAAGTAAAGCAAACCGAAGCAATCCTTCATGACCGGGATATCAATTGCTGAAATAATAAAGTCTTATTTTACCGATCCGTCAGCGGGGTGATAACCAAGCGATCTGTGCATCCAAGATACTCGTTCTGATAGGTAAAGGTGACATCGGTCACCGAAATCCAGGTCTTGTCCAAGTCCTCCTTGAAATAGAAGCGGCATTGCTTGAGCCACTCAAAGTCGTTGGGGGACTTGATGTTCATGCGGCACTAAGAAGGTAGTTGAACGAGAGAAGGGATTAGAAACTACAAACTTTAACGGGACAGAGTATCTAATGACCATCTTTTGGTTACCCACCAAAATGTCGAAGATATCGCGCTGATGCACATGAATAGTGATAAGGGTCTCGAAGTTTGTGCGCTCCCGCTTGGACAGGTTGCGGGTGGTCTGGTC
This sequence comes from Drosophila bocqueti, assembly GCA_018151655.1. NCBI lineage: Eukaryota > Metazoa > Arthropoda > Insecta > Diptera > Drosophilidae > Drosophila > Drosophila bocqueti. The sequence continues at coordinate 760,685 of JAECXF010000305.1, forward strand.
GATCAGGGTGTTCAGCATCTCGAGGAACTTGTTGTTGGTCTCCATCATGACCTTTCTTTCCCGGCCCCTCATGAGGGCCATCTCCGCGTCGCGGGTCCAAACCATCTGAATTCCGAGGAGGCCGATCTGGGCCGGCGCCTTCTCCAGGAAACTGAGCAGCGTGAAGTTGGGATCGTTTATAGTCGCGTAGGCGGTGCGGATGATCGAGTGCAGCGAGGCCTGGGCCGTGACCAGTAGCTGGGTCAGCCAGGTCTCCACGGAGCCCTCGGCGCGAATGGCCCGATCCAACTGGATCATCTCGCCCTCGCTGCTGATGATAGCCATCATCTTGTTGTACTCGACGTCGTGGAATTTGACGGACTTGGTGTTGTCGAAGATGTTGAGAAGGTGGTTTTGTATGGTGTGCGAATCGGAAGCCTGCCCCAGTATCTCTAGCAGGGCAGGATCTGACACAAAGAAGAAGCGTGGGAACATCATGCGCTTGCGCTCCAAGTACCCACTCAAGGATTTCTGACATATTTCCAGCTGCTCCTGCAAGTGAGGCAGCAGCTGCTTGAGCAGATCGTCACCGACGCAGCAGGCCACGACACCAGGGGTCTCGTGGGCCCGCTGCATGATCTTCTGCCAGGACTTGTCAATCTTCGAAAACCTTTTCGCCTCCTTAGGCAGTTGCTTCGCAATATCGCCACCCACAAACACAGCCTCCAGGTAGACCCACATGTTCTGCACGAGGAGCCAGCGCTCCAGGATCTCGTTTGAATTGGACAGGTCGTAGACCCACTGCTGGATCTGCTTCCGGAAGGGGGCGTTGTAGCGGTTGGACAGAAGGGAGCCCAGCACCATCAGGCTGTCCTCCAGCTGACCGATCGTCTCGGCCGTGGTGTCGCCGCGCAGCAGCAGCTCGCCGCGATTGTTGAAGCTCATGAACTGGAGCTCGTGCACTGACCACTCGTTGGTCACCTGCTTCAGCTTCGCCTCGATATCCTTCTCCTTCATCGCACTGATGCAGATGTCCTCGATGTCCTCCTTGTGCTTCAGCAGCGGCGCCTCCAATATGTTCTTGAGCGAGAAACCCTCCGAGTCGAACTCGAAGATGTAGCGAGTAACATCCATGATCCGTTGCCAGTGGCGTGGCTTCATGGCTTTATTCGCCATCAACTCCAGTAGCGGACACATGTCGTTAAAGTCGTCAATGGTCTTCTTCAGAGCGTGGAACGCCGGCCACTCCTTGAGGCCCTTGGGCAACTTGCGGCATCGGTTCTGGAACTCCATCAACTCGTTGTTGATCTCCTCGATGTCCACCTCGTTCCATGGAATATCGTAGTAGCTGCTCACTCGGTCGATTACGTCGTTGTAAAGCTTGTACAGCTTCTGCAGCAAGTTTAGCTCCTTGCGGATCTGGCCGAGCTCTGGGTAGTCCGTCTGGGGCAGACCGAAGAGTTCCTCGCCGCTCTGGTACGTCTGTAGGCGTCGCCACATGCCCTCGAAGCGATTTTGGAACAGAATGAGCCTATCGGAGGCCTCTCGAGGTGTCAGCCCGGCCTGCATCGGACCCGCCGTGCGATACTCCGTCACGTACGAGATCTTGTCCTGCTTGAAGTTGTCCAGATTTGTTTTCAGGTCGTCCTGGAACGCGGGTTGCATCTCCAGCAGCTTCACCTGCGCCTGCAGCGCTCCGGCCAATAGATTCTGAAAAGTGGCCCTCAAATTGTCCACCAGATCGAATTGTTCACGCTCCACCTGCACCTCGTACCGAGTCAGGACATTAAAGGCTTCCTGTGAAAGTTAAGGAGTAGTGTATTGGGTTAGGATTACAAGAGACCTCACGAAAGAGATGAACCAAATTGCCTGAAATGGGCTCTGTGAACGGAAGTTAGTTTTGGTGAACTTAAAGTAACTGCAGATACCATAAACACAATATATGGGAAATATGATGTTCAATGGAGAATGTATCTTATTTTCCATAAAGCCATTATTACTAGACGATTCATTTGATTAAATTCAGTGCTTAACCTCACCTCGATGGGATCTATGCGCAGCTCCATGTCCACCTCCTGCTCCCGAATCTTACCCAAGGTCTCCATAATCATTCGAACGTCGTCCAGGTCACGGATGGGCCTGTCCAGCTTTCGGTCCATCTCGTTGATTACCGCATAAACGTAGTCCATTTCCTTCTTGTACTTCTTCTTCATGGCCTGACCGATTTTGTGGTTGCAGGCTGGAAATAGAAACGGTGTAAAGTGTTTATTCTAGCCACCCTCCCACACTGTGGACTCAATGATATCGATGTCATTAATCAAAGCCAGGCGGCCAGGGCTAATTCGCCTCCACCCGCGGCCTCATCCAGCGGCGTTGCCGGGCTAATAAGTAAGTAGTGTTTGGGGGAGTTTATTTCTGGGATGCCGATGCCTGCCCTGCGCACAGTTAATTCTGTTAGGTAAATTAGATTGCCTAATTGGAGTCCAATCAATTTCCATAGCTTCCTCTATTCGGGCAAACAAAAGAATTCGCGAGGGTGTTGAAATTTATGGCTGATTAATTCGAGCCGACGGAATTGGAAGTTGTGGCCCCAATGAAATAGGCTCAAAAACTTTGCCATACCGTTTGTTTTAGCCACTTAATGAACTCTACTCTTCTGAAATTTATTAACCAATATATATGAATAAGGAGGAAATGATAATAGTTCTAAGTTAGTGTTAAATTGCTTTTTTTAAAATTAAGGTTTTGTATCCATGAAAAGGCATTTGACTCTGTAAACCACGAGATTCTCTCTTCAAAACTACAAAATCTATATAATTTTGAGTCGTCTGCCTTGGACCTTTTGACCTCATTCTTGAGCACACGACATCAACCTTCCAGTTGCTAAAGAGAGGTGTTCCCTAGGGATGTGTTCTTGGGCCCTTGCTTTTTTCACTGTATTTGAATGACCTACAGAATGTATTGTCAAATATATAAGAAATATAAAGATAGATAACTGGTCTAAAACCAACGGACTCCTTCTAAACCCCCGAAAAAAAGTGTCTGATAATATACAAAAAACCTTAAAATTTCACTGGACCACCAAGACTCGAAATTAACAATAATCATATAGATTACGTATTAAAAACAGAAAATCTTGGTTTTACACTAAATAGCACATTATCCTGGCATGACCAGATAAATAAAGCCTCAGGCAGAACATACGGCGTCCAGTTGTACCTCACTCAGGCTCTAATCCCTAATCTCTAATTTTAATTCCCACTCTTTTCTATGGCGTAGAGTTGTTTGGAAGTTGTATTGCCACCAGCCTAGTAACCTTGAGTACGACGTTTATCAGCATTGCTAGGTATGTGTATAAAATCGGCAGATTCGATCACATCCCGGAACATGCAAACACCATCCTAGGTATGCCTGTACTATTCTGGTTTAAACTGAGGGTCTTAAATCACTTTTACAAAATTATCATGACGCACGAACCGCAATACCTATGTACAGGGTCCGCCACGTAACATTTTTTTTTTGAAAATGCTATAAAACAAAAACGGTTCATCCGATCATCAAATTTTTTTTTTCATAATAAAGTACAATCCTTCCGATTACTTATGGAATACAAGTTCGTTCAAACGGCTGCCTCGGCTGGCCTTGCAGGACGCCATACGGCCGACCCAATTTTTCCGATTGTTTGCGGCCGTATTTCGGCTACGCTACCGCGCCATGTTAACGGATTGGTTCTTCCCGGAAATCGAAGAGGAGGACTTGGACAACATTTGGTCCCAGCAAGACGGCGCTCCGTGCCACACAGCCAACGCTACGATCGATCTTGTGCGCACTGTTTTCGGAGCCCGAATTATCAGCCGAAATTCTGATGTCGTTTGGCCGCCTCGGAGCTGTGATTTGACACCGTTGGATTATTATTTGTGGGGCGCCGTCAAAGACAAGTGTTATGTGGACAAGCCAGCGAAAATTCAAGCTTTGAATGACAACATTCGCGTCGCCGTTGCCGAAATACGGCCGCAAACAATCGGAAATGTCCTCAAAAATTGGGTCGGCCGTATGGTGTCCTGCAAGGCCAGCCGAGGCAGCCGTTTGAACGAACTTGTATTCCATAAGTAATCGGAAGGATTGTACTTTATTATGAAAAAAAAAATTTGATGATCGGATGAACCGTTTTTGTTTTATAGCATTTTCAAAAAAAAAATGTTACGTGGCGGACCCTGTATATGCCAAATTAAATTTTTTAACATCTCGAAGAACAAACAATATTAAAAACATAAGGAATCGAAAAGCAAGTTCAGATAATCACTTTTTAGTGTATGCTGTTAGGCTTTGGAATCAATTACCAAACCACATAAAAATAATAAGAAGCGACTAACAATTTATAATTAAAATCATAAAATATCAGACTACATAATATACTATATAGATAATATAATATAATCATCTTAATTTTAATCATACATATACATATAAGAATACGAGAATAATAATGTTAGATCAAGAAATTTGTAACTTCGTGACTAGTGCAATAAATAGAAGTTTTAAACTTGTCGCACTAGGAATACATAAATAAATAAAAAATGATCTTTGATCGAAAAAGTTTACCCAAAATTCGTATGGATTTTAATACAATCGATATACAAGTACATGTATGGTATATAAAGCTAGCCTATAAATATATTACAGCCTATAATAAATTATAATAAATATAATACGCCAATGACTAGATAATAATTAGTTTAAGATGGAGTCCAAATTTCAAATGAAAAATGTTAAAGTTCTGCCGCCAACGTTTGAGAAAAACACAAAACAAAAAACATGGTGCAAAAAAACCACTTCCAACTGCAAAAACAATGTATACAACATTTTTAAAGAATTTGGTGTTGCTATATAGTAATATTCGTTGCTCCGCATTTTCCTCAACCCTCTGTAATTTCGAAAAATAACTGTGAAGCTGAATGGCTGAGGAGTTGCTTAATTACCCTCGAAACTCCCAATGAAAACTACTTACACTTGATCTCAATGGCCAAACCATACTTGAGCCTTTCGTTGTACACCGCCACGCACTGGCCGAAGACCTCCATGTCCGGTTCCACCAGCAGATTGGCGTCCAGATCGGACAGGCAGCGTAGCGTCGTCTCGAACTCCTGTAGGCCGAACTCCATGAGCTGGCGCGTGGTGCGGTCGTTCTTCCAGAGAAAGTGGTAGGGCTTCCAGCGCTTGATGTACGTCTGGATCTCGGGCTTGACGTTCTTGGTGCAGCTGGAAAGCTGGTTGACCGCCTTTGCCACCTCCTTGTTGTCCATAATGGCCGAGTAGAAGCTCTTGAGCATGTGCGGCATCTGCGGACGCTCCTCGGAGGCCAGGCAGTAAATCTTGCGCCGCCGGCTTTTGCCGCCGCCGGCCGCCTCGTTGTGGTTGCGTCCGACGCGCGGCTGCGTCACCGTCATCGAAACTTGCTGCGGTTGGTAAGACAAGATTTTGGAGAACATTGCGAAGCTATTCAGTGGGGCTGTACGCACCGGCGGATCTTTGCCGCTGCTCCACTGCGCCACGCCCTTCGCAATGCCCGTGATGTTCTTGCCCGCCGTCACCAAAATGTCCTGCAGCTCGTCCAGATTCGGCTTGATCACCACATGGGGAATCTGCAGCTGCGCGTTCAGCGCAAATATCGGTTTCTTCAAAACCGTCTCGTTCTCGTCGGCGATGAACCGACGGCGGAGTGTGTCCAGGGCTGCCCGGATCACCTTGATCAGCACATCAATCACCTTGCGGCTGTAATATCGCCGCATCTCCACCACCGCATTGCACACCATATCCTAAAAGGACACATATGTACATATGTGATGATGTCAGTCAATCGAAAAGCAACCAGTGAGCAAGATGGGTTTTTTCCTTTAAGCCCGAATGAATAACACCCTGAATTATTATGACTCAGTTGACAAAAAGTTTACATATGTAAACTGCAGAAGGAGGATTTGCTGATCCCATAAAGTGAATATATGATTAGCATCTACAGCCGAGGCGAGCTATTATACCCTTGCAGGGTATTATAATTTTAGTCAGAAGTTTGCAACGCAGTGAAGGAGACATTTCCGACCCCATAAAGTACATATATGTATTCTTGATCAGCATCAACAGCCGAGTCGATCTAGCCATGTCCGTCTGTCTGTCCGTCCGTTTCTACGCAAACACGTCCCTCAGTTTTGAAGCTATCTGAATGAAACTTTGCAGATAGTCTTCTATTTGCTCTCACTACTATATATGTCGGAACGGGCCGGATCGGACGACTATATCATATAGCTGCCATAGCAATATATATATAAATTCATTTAGTTTGTTAGCAACATTTTTCGGTAGCAACAATTTTCGCTACAAACATTTTTCGCTAGCAACATTTACCTTATGTGAGTACCCGAGAAAGCCGAAAGTCAGAATATTTTTCTTCTTCTTCTACTTACTGCAAGGGTATATAAACTTCGGCATGCCGAAGTTAGCTTCCTTTCTTGTTTTGATTTTAAATATGCACATTTGCCTTTGATTTCTTAATTGTTGTATTTTTTTTCATTTCAGTTAAGCCACAACAAAATTTAAGAACACTGAGAAAAAGAAATTCGATATTTCGATTAATATATGAAAATATTATTTTTTTGAGAAATTTCGGGCCTTTGTATATTTATTTAAAAATTTTTTAATACGAATTTTCAATCGTATTCCAAAAATAAAATGTAATAAGGCAAACAATTTATAATGAAGATTATATTTTTACTCTACCAGTGTACATGGAAATGTGGTCGACTGTAATGAATAAAAAAAATAAAGAACATATCTTTATTTCTGTCTTTCTGTAAACAAAATAGTACAAAATATTTGTAAATTAAAAGAGCGGCGACAATAATATCGTTATCCTTGATTTTTTCTGTGTCAGAAAAAGGTCTTCTACTTACGAATTTTTTAAAATTCGATTTCTTCTTTTTATTATTAAAGCAAACTTTTCCCCACGATTTTTTAAAAATTTGTAAACCTTCCAACAGGTGAAAAAACATGGTTAAAAATTGAACTTTTTACAAAAAAATTTATATTAAAAACAATTTTTAATTAAAAAAAATCGTACTCGGAGAAGCAAAGCCAACGTAAAACTCAAAATAATTAAAATAAATTGTTCTCATTTCATGCAAGTATGTATAAGGGTAGTTATGATACCAGATGTGCAAAAGTATTACAAAAAAATTATCTCTTATGTTGTACAGTTTTCTCAAAATTAATTTCTTAAAATAGGCCAAAATTTCGGACTTGTAAGTAGAAGACCCCCTTAAGTTTGTATAGCTCGAGCGTTAACTGCGAAACCAAAGCTCACGAATAGAAAAAATAAATAAAAATTAAGCATATTATTGCGTTCTCGTTTTACTTTTTAAAAGTTGTCTGGATCCAGCACTTAAAATTAATACAATAAACATGACAAACAGAAAACTTGAAACGTGTGTCTAAATTGGTGTAAAATTTTAATCTAAAAGTAAACCTTGGAAAGAGGCATATGTATTCAATAAATGTCAAATGTACTGATGGGAAAGCGAAAGGGACCAAATTTCAGGACATATATCCGAGTTTTTGCAATCATTTCCTTCAGAGGCCATTAAAAAGGCACATACTAGTCCTCATAAAGGCTCACTTGGCAGCACTGACACGCCTATTCATGATTAAAATGTACTATATTCACTCTTTGGGAAGAGGTTCCAACAAAACGTTCCGATCTGTCATTTCGTTAGTATTTGGTATTTCATTAGTATTCGTGATCATTTGTGTTTAAGCATAATAGTCACGTTCTGATTCATGTGGATGGAATCAGCCAACAAAGACATCGAATTCAGCAATTAATTCAATATACATATTTACTTTTCCAAAAGTTCATTTCGACAGTTTTAAAAGCGTTGGAAATGATTTGTGTGGGCGGTAGTTGGGCGACGCCAAACTTGAAAACGAACAAATTGTTAAATGCCAGATGATTCCTCTTAAGCCAGAGGTATTCCTAATTAATTTCCCAACTCGCATGTGGGTCGCAACCTCTCAGTTCTTATTTGCATTAGGTTTTATTTGACTTACCTGCATGCCCTTGGGTAGACTCTCTGTGGTGGACAAAAGGGACAACGGATTCTCGAAGCAGGACCACAGGATGCTCCAGTCCTGCTGCTGGCCACTGCCACCACCACTGGTCGTGGGAGCAGCAGCTCCTCCGCCCCCATCCTCTGGTTTGCGTCCCCCGGATGCGGTGCTGTCTCCTTTCGGAGTGGCTGCTGCTGCTCAATGGGTGGCACTCAATTACTCCTTCCCTTGCATACAGAAAGCTTACCATCGAATAGGGTAATAACGTCATCACCGGCTATCTCCTTAAAGGCTGCAGTAGCCTTGTCCACCAAGCTCAGGACCTCCTCGACGGCCTCGGAAACCATTTGGCTCTTCCTGTTCAGCTCGATAGCCGCTTTGCTATTTATACAACGAAAGCAGTAGGTTTTTGAACCGAATCATGCACGGTTTTTGAATAGATAAAAAGCTCAGAAAGAACACGGGCATTTTAATTGATAAACGCAGTAATTAAAAGTATCATAAAGAACGAAAAGTCTAGCCCAGACAGTTGAAAAGAGTCCCCTCCCACAAGCTCCAAGGAAGACAGAGTTTAATGAATTCAGTGAGCACATGTCACAGTCAGACTCACCGGCAGGCCTCCTCGCTCCGCTCCAGAAACTCGTCAACTGTCCAGATTTCATCGTCTGCCCAGAAAACAAATGCGAAAAGTTCCGCCAGCCACACAATTACACGAGACGGGAATAATTTGGGGAAATTAAAGCCACTCACCTGCTGGCAAAATCTGCAATGAGACGTCCTGCATCCACATGAGCACATGGAGTATGCGGTTGGAGTATATGTCATGGACACGCGCCACAAGGACTTCGAAGTTCTCAATGGCCTGCTTGCAGCGCTCATAGAACTCGGTCCAGTTTTGGTTTGTCCACTAGGAACCATTGTGAGTTAATTGGATACAGGTAATTAATTAAATAATAGGTCACGGCAGGACTCACGTTGATGGTGTGTAATCCGGGTTTTAACATCGCCGTGAGCCGCACCAGCTGCGGCAGGAACAGAGGACGCACCTCCAGCTTTACGGCTCGCACAGTGGACAGAAACATCTTGATGAGACACTGTAGAGCAGCAGGCGGGTATTGGATGAGAGCATAATTAGGGGCAGCCGCGTATAGGTCACTCACATTCAGCGAGTCCTGGATGGTGATAAAGTACTGCTGGCGACTCATCAGCGTGGCGGCCACGATGGGCAGCTCAATGTCCAGCTTGGCCAGCATCTTTGCCTCCCGTATAAGCAGCGGTATGGTGGGATGCAGATTGACCAGCAACTTATCGCCCTGGAGGCTGAGCAGGGGCTGCAGGAGGCAGGCGTCGGCCACACTTACATCCTGGTCCAGCCAGATAGAGACGATCTCATCCTCGTACTCCTGCAGCACGCCCAGCACGTTGTGATAGCGCACATCCAGATCCTTGGCCATGGGCAAGTTGCTCAATACCCCGTGGTCCATCACCGCGTCCATCAGCTCAGTAATGTGCAGGCTGAGGGCGCGACACCAGTGGATTCGACCGGCGATTGGCGGGAAGTTCCTCGCCAGCGGCGGATCGTCGCGTTGCTTGCGAAAGGTCTTCAGGATGCGGTCTACCTCCTTCTCCACATAGCGCAGGATGCGAGTGTACTTCTCGTCCATCTTGGTCAGTGGAATTTTCTCGCTGACCTTCTCGAAGCGCACCAGGAAGCGGATGCACTGCGGCGTCTCCCACACCGTGTCAAAGTCCGTCTCGATCAGCGTGGCAATGGTGTCCTTCAGTGAGTTCGTCTTGTGGATAAACCGCTCAAAGTCCACGTTGAAGTCAGAGTTGCGGTGATCCAAGTAGTCATATTTCCTTGAAGTCACCTCCTTCTTGGCCTCCTCAAAATGATTGGAGGCGTCCTCCAAGGCCTCTCCCAGCAAAAGGCCCTCCAAACGGCGCTCAAACAAGTGGTTGTAGTCGTCGATCAGGTTGAACATGCTAATTATCTTGGAGAGCCGCTCACAGAACGTGTCGAATTTTCCTTGAGAAGAGATGTTTTACTAATTGCCTATTATATTTTTTTTATCTTACCAAAAACAAAGTTCTCCGAAAACCCAAAAGGCGTCTGATTGGGCAGGAAGGGCTGCTCCCTGACTGTATAGTAGGTCTCGTGGTAGATGTGATTCAATTTGATGCAGTTGCTCAGCTTGGTCCGGATCAGGCTGCGATCCTGGGACCAAATAGTCTCTTTGCATCGAGAGGTGATGTACGACTTGCAGGTTTCGATCATTTGGTTGGTAATCTGATCCACAGATGAAAATGTATATACGAATGTGAGTCGTAAGAATGGGTAATTTTAATGTCATTTATGCAGCAACAATAAAGTAAATTATTAAAAGCAGTCGTTGCGTGTTTATATTCGCAGTCTTCGGACTAGGCACTGTCCCACAGGTCAAACAACTATTGAGATAGAAAATAGAAAGCTTTCAATAGTAACCCAAGTTTCAGGGCTTTGGGTAAAAGCCAGGACCATGCGCCGTTTATTGCCACAAACTGCGGGTCACAGAGGTGAGAACAGCATAAGTAAGAGCCGCGGAAAAAGCGACGACAAATAAAATCAACAGGGAGAAGTACTTACACAAGGGAAAGTGGTTTAACCACTAAAAGTGATTCAGTGGGAAAGAAAGTAATCTAAGATGCAAAAGTTTCCATGAAAAGTAAAAAAATGGATATTCCCACACTACCTCGCGATTGTTCGAATAATGTAAAGTAACTATTTTTAATAACCCCTAAGTTAGTAACTCTAGCCCACCTTGACCATTAGAGCGGAAGTCCTTTCCGATGTGTTGTAGAACTGAGAGACGCTGTATATCAGACGCACAGTTTGTAGCAGGCTCAGGATGGACTCCTTCATGCTGACGGGGTCGTCCAGGTATAGTGAATGGCAGCATGTCTCCATGGCCTGGATAAACTTTGAGTTGTCACGCGCCTCGTTGTAGCAAAAGGTTATCTTGCGATCGGTCTCCTTCCACTGCTTTATGATGCGGGAGCCCGCTAGGAAGAGACAGTGCAGTGTGAACTGCACCTCCCTGTCCTGCAGATGAGCCAGCAGCTGAGAGAACTGTGCGCCGCGCTTCTTCCAGTACTCCAGCTCGTCCTGCGGCCCACTATGGTCGTTTTCCTTGCGCAGCTGCTCACTCTCGCCGAGAATTTTGAATATGCCCTTCGTCCAGTTGCTGACGCGCTCCTCGAGCTGCGAGCAGAACTCCTGGTTCTTGGACATGTCCTTCACCTCCTCCACCTGGTCGATTTTCTCGAACATGTCGCATCCGTCGGCGAAGACGTTATGATGATCGCAAACCTGCTCGCACACGCGCAGGGCGCTGCAAAAGGACCGCAATCCGGGCAGGAGCTGACCCTTAATGAGCCCACAGCTCACATCCTCCTCGTCGCCCTCCAGACTGGGAAAGGCCAAGGCCTGCATGAACACGAATTCCACAATGCGTTCGATGGAGGTGACCAGGCCAATGTTCTTGGCGTCGATGACGCCACAATATCTGTAAGTTCCATAAAACATGAGAGTAGACTCACGGCCACCGAGCCAGACTTACAGGTCCTTCTGGAACCCCTCCTCGGGCAGCTGCTTCGACGTGTTCACCCGAAATATGTAAATACAAACGCCAGTGAAGGCGCAGGTCCAACCATCCGTCAGGAACAACTTCTTGTGTTTCGGTGGAGGCATGCCACTCGGAGACGCACCACCTGGAGAGTCAATACGTTATTGAACTAAGCATTTAAATGCTTTATATTTTATATTATTAACAATACTTTGTGTATAAAAATCCTGTGATTATATTAAGCAGCATTTTATTTTACATTGTCTACTAGTGTATACCATCAGTTTCCTTTCATTTCTCGATAAATTTCTTGATTCTCTACCCAAAATTAATGCATTTAATCTCACCCTGTGGCGTCTTGGAGCTACTTGAAGCCATGCCAGTTCTCGACGGCCCCGGCTTATTCGGATCGGGCACTGGTGTCGGTTCAGGCTCATCCACCTCCTGGTAGAACCACAGCAGCTTATTCTTCATGTTCGGCAGAAAGAGCTGATTGATTTCATCGAGCTAGACGCAATACAGGAATGGAATTATTAGTGTCTAGGGAATGGGCGGGCTGATAGGCTACCATGTCCCCTTCGAATATGTAGTCCATGAGCTGATGCCTGGGCAGCTGGGTGGCGTCGATCAGCAGCTGGAAGGTGAACTCCAGCCGGGGGTCCATCTCCCCACGACGTGCCTTGCGCTCGCATTCTTCCCGCCTCCGCTGCGCTTCGTCCGGGTCCATTTCGATTCCGATTACGATTTGGAAGATTATGTTATTTTTGAAGCACCCGTCATGCGTTGGACCGTTGGTGTTCCAGAAAATAATTAAGGATCAAAATTTGCAGTGCGGGAGTGGTTTTGGTTTGTTTTTTTTTTTATTATTAAAAACGATTTCAGTTGTAAACCAAAATAAAATGTTCGTTTTTTTCAAAATTCAAAAATGGAAGAGACCAAAAATTTGTTAGTTTCAAAAATGGAAAAATGGAATGGGTAGACACTAAAACGCGTTGCGACTAATTAATAGTTGCGCACGCCTACAAACTACGTTCAAAAACTACAACAATTCGTACTTATATAGCATGTCAACGGATACAGAAAGTAGTACAAAAACCAAATGTGCAATACTTCTTCGAATGCTATACAGTATATGGTTATAGGAGTGATTTGTAATAGATTACTAGGTTTGGGTTGCAGCAACGGGAGTGAAGGTCTTGTACAGTTGCGTTAGGTGGTTAGTTAGGAGTTAGTTACTCAGCTAAAACGAAATGAAAACACGTGTACGGATATTAGATGGACATTACGGGGGCCTCAAATACATAGCAGCAGCAATTTACACGCGCAAGATTAGGAGTTGCAACTGGCTGGGATTGCGATTACGTAATCGTTCAAGGGGCTTTTGGTATCTAGGGCATTATGCAATACGCAACTTTCTAAGGCAACATTCGACAACGGTAATTTGCAGTACACTCGATACGGCTAGTTAGTAATTAGTGCGTTCTCTCCAAATTGCAGGCACCTGCAGGATGTCGCCCTGGTCCTCCTCCTCCTCCTCATCATCACTACTGCCCCCATCGCCGCGCATTGCCAAAACATGCTCGACCAGCTTCTTTTTCTGCACGAACATCTTGGCCAAAACTCTATGCAAAAAGCAAAGTACTGTCCACCAGCAGGGGCACACTCTCGGGGCAACTTAATCAAAAATCATTAGAGATTTACTGCGTTTTTATTGGATTCTGATCTGCGTTGCACAACACGACTTCTCGCCACTGTCAATTGTAATAAGCTTAATGCTGCATTGAACAAACATTGAGAAAACGGCTCGAGTTGCCATGGCAACGGTCTGAGGAACAGGCAAGCCTTCAACGAATTATAGAAAGTTCTCCCAGAATGTTGCGAATTTGTATTTCAAAATACAATATTAAACTTATTTTTATATTTTCTACCCTTGCATTATCCATATATGGCATAAGCATTCTTCGGCTTAAGGTTAATGTACTGTAAGGACACGTTTCAAAAATGTATGTATGTTGGCAAAACGGCTGAAGTTATCTAAAATCATAAATGCAATACCCAAACATTTCAATAATTATTGATACATTGAAAAATATTTCCAGATATAGAAGTTATATGGAAAAGTTGGTTTCTTTCTTTCTTACTTTCCACAGAATCATCTGTGGCGTTTTTCTAAATAATTTTTTTTTTCTGATTTTGGAATTTAAAACCGCGATTTTTTCTTTAAAAATATTCTTAAATAAAATATATATAATAAAATAAAAGAAAAAATATGTTTAGGTAAATTTAATGATTTTTTACATTACTTCGATTTTACAATTTTAAAATAATGGTAAAATTAAATCAAAACTGAATGTCATGTGTTATCGTTAGCGTTTCTTATTATCTGGAAATAATTAACCTTTTAGTCGTTAAGTAACACTGTTTTAGCATGAGTCTACTACGAAGCAGCGCTAAGATTGTATTCGGCAAAAATTACCTTTCTTTCTTCGAAATTCATATGTTAGGTTCAAATTACGGAGTCAGATTGTCCGCAATAAAGAACCTCAAAATAATAGATTTATTTATATGTAAATGTACTCTAATTTGTAATATGTTTTTTAAAAATAGATTTATCTTATGGAAGCAATTAATTTACGGGAGGAATTGTCATGTTCATCAAATCTTTGAATTGAGATTTATCTTTTTACTTGTTGATTACTCAGGGACTTGGGCAATTAAAATCGTTTTTAATGTATGAGACCAGCTCCGAGGCTAAGCCAATGGGTTTGCCGAAGGAAACCATTACCAATAAAGCGCATATCCAATCACCGAAAGTTCAATTTCTGGAATCGTGTTTCCTTAGACATTTTTCGATCGGGCTCTAAATGAGGCAAAGAGAATCGAATAAGTACAGTGAGGTTTTCGTATACAATCAAGTTTAGTAGATGATGTTGGCTTTTGCGAACAAAATATGGAGATATGTATGTAAATAGGGCTGATCACATTGAATTAAATGTTCTGACACCAAATTGAACAATTTTATTTTGCATTCATTGCTAACGATCAAAATAAATCAAATTCAGTGAACAAATTATTTTTTTTTTTTTAGTATTCATTGCAATTTCTTAGATATTTCGACTTTCACTCATTTAAGCGATACAGAGCGTGAAAGGATACTAGGACTTAGAGAAATGGGAATGTCAATACGCAAAATTGCAGAGGAATGTAGGAGAATCAAGCGGATAATAAAAAACTTGCTAAAAGACCCATAAAATATTTTAGCAAACCCCGATCTGGGCTACCACCCTTAGTGGACGAACGGGACAAGTGCAGAATTAAATTTGTAGCAATTAATGAAAACCCCAGGGCATCCCAAATACGATTTAATTTGAGTCTTCCAGTCTTACTTCGACGACTTCAACAAATTTTACAAATATCTGAGAATGTTTCATACGAAAACCTGAAAGGAAGCCAACTTTGACACGCCGAAGTTTCTATACATTTGCAGCTTACAATTCGATAATTGTGTAATCAAATTTAATCAAATGAAAAGAAAAACTAATAGGAATTATATAAAATATGTTTGTATATGATATAATCATCCGATTTGTATAAAATTAAAACAGAGATAGTAAAATATGAAAAAATAAAGTGCCACATCTCTGAGCAGATAAGATATGTTGAAAAATCAAAATTGGGTATTGCTACTAATTCAATAAAGAATAAATAGAAAAATGTGTTTTTTTTTAATGTTTAAACGTTTTGTTCTTAAACAATACAATGTACAAACTTATTTGAAAGGAATCTTCAAAGTTTGAAGTTCAAACAGTTTCTCACTGTTCGTTCTGCGCTTCAGGGATGGCGCAAAATTCGGAACTAGAACCAGTCTTGAACTAGTTGTCCCACCAAACATCGGAACCACGTTAAGAAGCCTTTTTTTCTTCTTTTTCCCAGATGCGAATGTTTACTCAAAAAGCTGATTAGCGTACATTTAACTTTATTTTAAATTCGGCTGGAAAAAATAATATTAATCGAAACAAGCTCCGAAACGAATTTGATAATCGAGTGTGACCAGTTGGCGACTGATCGGAAACGTTATTGGAATTTTTTGGTATCTGTAGAAAAGAGGAGGCGGCCACACTGCTCAGTTTTTGTGCATGACAATTTTTATTCAGCCGAATTGCCTTTTTTGTAACGAAAACAGGCTGTCAGTCAATAGCCCCGGCTCCGTAAACTGTTAAGCAGCGTTTCACAAGTGACAACATAATGTCGGCAACAGCAGGGTAAGTAAAGTCTGCTGGTGCGCCCCATTCCCGGCTATTACCGGGACTTCTTTTTGTGGCTTCTCTGTGCGTCGCGTGCTTTCTTGCGGCAGCGGCGGCGTCCATTTTCGACTGTCCAACTGGCCGCTGGCGGCGAACTTTCCGTTCCCATGCTGAAGGAGCTCCGCATGGCCGCCGATGGTCGTGGCGGTGCTTTGGTGGTGGGCGTGTCTCGTGCGCATCTGCATTGCGATATTTCTGGGCCAAATCGGTGAAGCAGCATTTGAGGTTATGTCTGGCTTCACGGATTTTCGGCATGGACTTTCGGCCGGTCGAATCGTACATATGCAAATGGTAGGCAGCGTCGTTTGCATAGGTCTTGGCCTGTCCAGCGGGCTTCCAGAAAATTCGGCGCGGGCTGCCATGACTACCGCACACCCTTCCCGGCGGCCACCCTGCACCCTACACCTTCAGTGGTTGTATGTTTGTGTTTTTCTAATTATGCGCTCTTTTCAGCTCCATTCCGCCTCCAGTTTCCTGGGCTCAGCGCAATGACTTGGTCTACGTCATCATTGACGTAGAATGCAAGGACATCGAACACAAGTAGGTGCAGCTGAACCGCTGAACCGCTAATCCATTAATCCTCATTGTGTCTCGCAGAGTGACGGAAAACAGCTTCACCTTTAAGGGCGTTAACGTGCTGGATGCGTCGAAGAAGTACGAGGTCACACTAAACTTTCTGCACGAGGTGGATCCCGAGAAGGTGACCAGCAAGAATATTGGCCGCTGCCTAGAGTTCACAATACCCAAGAAGGCGGCTGGTCCCTACTGGTCCTCCCTGACCACGGATAAGACCAAATTGCATTTCCTGAAAGCCAACTTCGCTAAGTGGCGTGATGAATCCGACGATGAGGAGGGTGAGTTGGAAGATCCCGGTTTTATGCATTGAATGCGCCATGCAACATCGGGTGCCCCTTTATTCCGCAGGTGGTGATGCCAAGGACAACGGCATGTTTGGCAATTTCCTGAACAGCCCTGGCGGCGACTGGAACAACAAGTTCGACGACTTCAATGTCGACGACGAGGAAGAGGACTCGGATGACAACATCCCCAGCCTATCGCAAAACGACGAGGAAGAGGAGGAGGGCGGCGAGGGCGACAAGAAGAAGCCTGCTGCTTAGATGGTGTCTAGCATTTTGGCGTAGTCGTAGCGTTGGCCGAGGCGCTTATACCATTAAGTCAACACGAACACAGCACTCCCTCTCCCATGCACTCTCTCAAGAAGCAGTCACCCAGCCACATCGCTCATCAAAACATCCACTCACGCATGCGTACATAATACACTATTCCAATCGAAAAGAAAACCACATTTAATTTAGATGAATATACGTATTCAGGGGAGCAATGTTAACAGAAAATAACACAAGGAACACGATGAATTAGCGCCGACAAGGGAAACACATAAGTTTTACGCTAGAAATTAACAACCGGAGGAAAGCTACAACCAATTCATTGCAAATCTGTTTGCAATTTATTATTTTTGTTTCCTGTAAATAAAGGAAATTACAATAAAACAAAATTAAAAACTTAAAAGTGAAACACGTTTTTATCGAGAAGGAAAGCTGACTTCCGAAAGTATATTCCTATACCAATAGGAAACGACTTTAGGTAGAAACTGAATATTCCTACAAGGGTATGCTCTTAGTTCTTACCCCTAAATTACACTAATACTTATAAAATATGAACATAAATAAGTGACGTAAAGTCTACGGCAATTGATTAAACGCATAATTGGGCTCTGAAGTTCTAGCACGAAGGCCGACAACAAAAACAGCACACACCAATTCAGAATAAAAGGCTGTCCCAAAATGTTCCTAGACGCTCTAGTAACAACATAAGTCCACGAGCGATTATAGAATTTAATGGACTCTCGAGGTAGATTTTAATGAAGAAAACCAAAGGGACATACATATTTCACAAATTATGCCTAAAGTTAGTAGATTTTTAAGCGCGTTTATCAAAATTTTGATGTAATTATATCCAAACTGTTTGTTTTTGTTATCTGCGTTGTTTGTTCCGACGATGTGAAGGTTTGGTTTTTCTTATGTATTCCTGGGAGTTTTTTGTTGTCCTAAAGCACCTAAAAGGTTTGGTTTTGTAATGCGCCATGTATATGGCAATTCTTTGGTGTCGCACGTGCCAAGACTTTATTTTAATTTTACAACATTTGAAACTTATAGCTCTTGGGTAGCACTTTAATTGGTGTTATGGTCGACTTCGGAAAATTGTTCGTTTTCAAGATAATTACAAAAATTTAAGGAGTTGGGACGTGACACAGACGGAAGTCTATTTTTCGCAAACCAGTTCAAGCACTGATTTCATCGAAACTTGATGAAAGATTTTAATGAAATTAATTTTAATATTTTATATATCAATTCAACTTAACAATTTATTTGAGTTCACTTAAAAATATTAAGTTTTTTTTTTATTTTAAATAGTAAGTAAAACCTACGATATAATTCTTGGTTTCGTCTTGGCAGATGGGTAATCGGGAATCATAGGGATTTTGAATACCCGCTTAATTGCCAAATTAACTCTGTTTGGTCGCACACGACCGCGACTATATTCTTTATTATTTTTAATGATTCCGCTGCATTTATAACATTTTTAATGTTGATAGCAACCTGTTGGGCTGTTAGGTTCTTTTTTTCATTTAATAGTCGTAGAGAGAAAAAACGGTCCGTCCACCGATGTTCCTATTATTGTTAGAGCTCTATATTTTTGCTCTTGAACAGAAAAATGTAACTCAACGAAAATGATAAAAAAAAAAGACATTTATGTTTAAAGGCATTAATATTGCTGTATATATACAAAGCAGCCCTAGCCCTTCATCTAGTTCGTGTGTTCACGATTTAGCCAATTTATCACGTGGTTTCCGTCCTTAAGGTTATTGAAAATTGTTGTTCTTTTAATATTGTCCTCCCAATCTTTATCGTTCTGTAAAAATAGCAAAATACTAAATATGTAAATGAGATCCAGCTCTTATACTTTATTCAAAAATGTATGATTTTTGTTAATATATTTATGAACAACGTCTTGGCTTAGGCGAGTCCTGCGGTCAGAAATTATTTGCGCAGCTTTGCTGTATGCTCTTTCAGACTCGCAGCTAGTGGCAGGCACACAGAGAAATTTATTAGCGACTTCTTTAAAGAGCGCTATGCTCGAAGACTACCGAAAGTATAATTAATTGATAACAAATAATGAGAAAACAAGCACCACCAATCGAATCTTTTATTTCTGCCAGAGAATAACTAATTGAAAAACAAAAAATATTTGCTCGTTTATGTACCTCTCCTTTGCATTTTCTTTTGAAGTGACAACACAGAAACATCGATGGTCAAAAAAAAACATCGATGTTTTCATCGATGTTTCTGCACCTCTATTGGCAGCACTGTTGCTGTGGAAACGCGGGGAAGAGGAAGCACACTTAAAACTGCAAAGCAGTCGAAGTGTTTTCATTCGGAAAATCTGGACTTGGACTGTGGATCGAACTTGGACTGCCATCGAACCAGAGCCCAGGCACCGAAATGAAACCAGCTACGATTCCGGCGAACGAACGGCGTCTGGCCTTCCTCGCCGAGTGGTACCACGCGGAAGCCGGAATAATACGCACCTTCCTAATCACCTTCTATGTGGCCGACAAAGCGGTAGAGGTGGTAAGTCATCTTTACCAGAGTAGCTGCACATACTTCCTGCTGACATGCTATCCACTGCCAGTTTGACCAACGCAACAAGCGAACCTTCTTGCGTCGCACCAAGATTCCTGAGCTGACGCAACGCGACTTCTTTGTTGGCTCCAAGATTAATGTGTTTGGCCGGCAGTTCGACATTGTGGATTATGCGGACAATACTACGCGAACGAACCTTGCCAAATACCGCAAAAAGTGGGTAATACGGCTCACCCCCTTATCCAAAATTGCATCCCATATCCTTGCAGGGGCTTCGTTCTTCTGAAGAACAGCATGTGGACCAAGCATCTCGGCAAGTTTTTGAAGACGCTGATCGACAACAAGATCAACATAAACCACGGCTTGATGGTAGATCTCACGCCCAAGATGGCCACTCAGTTCCTTTCTGGCAAGGACAAGACCAATGTCTCCAGCTCGTGAGTAGATCGGCGCATGAAAGGTTTTAATTTACTCTCCGACCCAACCCTAGTGTCCTGATGAACGAGCTGCTGGCTGGCCCGGCCATTAGCCTCGAGTTGATCGGAGACAACGTGGTCGAGATTATGAAGGCGTGCGCCAATTACAAAAGTTCGGAGCTGGAGGCTTCCTCTGTGAAGTTACCGCCCGGCCTGGAGGAGCTCTGCGAGTGTGAGGAGATTCGCTACGGATTTTACTACTCGGACAACGATAACGACGTGGTGATGGATCTGCGGTTCTTCTTCGAAACGAGCCACAACATCATCAAAGAGTGCCTGTTCCAGAACACAACGCTGGCCATCATCAAGCCGCACAGCATCAAGGACGGCTTGCTTGGCCACATCGTTTCCGAGATTCTGGCCAACGGCTTCCGGGTGACGGCCATGCGCATGATCCTGATGGCGCGCATTAACTGCGAGGAGTTCTACGAGGTGTACCGCGGCGTCCTGCCCGAGTACATACCCATGGTGGCGCAATTGGCCAGCGGAGTGTGCATGTGCATGGAGATCGCGTCCGTCGATCCCGACAAGCAGGCGCACAAAGAGTTCCGCAACTTCTGCGGCCCCATGGACCCGGAGATCGCAAAGCTGCTGCGCCCGCACACACTGCGCGCCAAGTTTGGCAAATCCAAGGTGCAGAACGCCGTCCACTGTACCGATCTGCTGGATGATTGCAAACTAGAGCTGCAGTACATGTTTAAAATCGTCGACTGAACCAATTTAGTTAACTTAGCGTTCAAGTATTTATTTTGAGTTTAGTGCGTGTGTGCATGTGTGCGTGTCTCAATAAATTACCAGTGATAACGATGTAGCCACCTAGATGCTGTCACTACGGCTTGTGCTAGGCACATCCCGATCCTCCGGATCGCCGTCCAGGCCCCGAACATAAAAGCCTCCCTTCCGCTCTTGCAGGGTGTAATCAAACGCCAACAGGGCAAAAATGATAATGCAAACCAGCATAACCACCGCGTAGAAGAAGTACTCTGCCACTGGGGAGCTGAGCAACGCCAGCTCCGTGACCAGAACCACGATGAGATTCCCGAATGCATTGTTCAGGAACCAGGCAGCCGTGACCACAGACTTCATGGTGGTTGGGGCCTGGGTGAAGGCGAACTGTAGACCCGGAATCGAGAGCAGGAGTTCGCCCATCATGAGCAGCAGAAACTGCGGCATCTGCCAGGCTATGCTAACCGTTTGGATGGGCGAATTCTACAACGATTCTTAGATTAAATCGCAGGGATTTCGGACATAGATTTCTCACCGTAATGCGTTCTTGCACAGCTCCCGCACAAAAGAAAGCTCCCGCAGAAAAGATCCCGCCCACTGTCACACTGTGGAGCGGCTGCAGTTCCCAGTTTAGGTAGCGGCGCAGCAAGGGAACCGTTATATACTGCCACAGAGGGATGAGCATGAAGAGGAAGATGGGGCCGACGGCCTTGGCCTGATCCGGTTGGATGGTCACGCCCAATACTGTGGTGTTCATCTGGGTGGCCTGGAAGGTCCAGCTGGAGTCCTGCTGCGCCAGCAGGGCAAAATAAAAGGGCAGCGGGATAAACAGCTTGGAAATCTGGGGAAGATCGTGGCACTCGTTATTGAAAGCAGATCCTATGGGCATCATAAACTCACCCTTAAAACCCGTGACACATCATTGACGAAGCTCTCATCATAGGCTCCAACTGCATTGTGGAGCCAATAGCTGGATCGCTTTGGGGACTTGCGACGCCGCCATGTCTCTACCACGCCCGTTTTGATACAGCCACAAAACTTAAAGAGTATGTTGTCTGCGGACAGCTTCTCGGCTTTGTAGAAACACTTTCCGACCAGAAAGATAACTGACATCCCCGATGGGTTTTAATTCTACAAAAATAACCATTGGATACTTACGCCATGCCATCAAAAAGGCACTGCCCAGGGTGCCGAACACGGCCGGATAGCACTCCGCCTTGCTGAAACACTGCGTGTTGGCCCGCACCAGCGGCGGAATAATTTTGCTCAAAAAAATGCCAAAGTAGTAAACGAAATAGTAGAACGAGAAGTACTCTGCCAGGTGGACGCTCTGCTCCGGTAGCTTAAACTGCAGGGCTCCCAGCGAGGTAATGCAGGCGCGAATGGATCCATTACCCACTGCTATGAACAGTAGGGCGATTGAAACTAGCAGGCTGAAATTAGGAAGTGGGTGATATATTAAGTGCGAAGGAAGTTCACATTAAAGTTCGACTCACACCAAGGACACAGTCACGTTTGGCAGGGAGGTCAACGTGAGCAGGAGCCATCCGAACGCGTAGAGGAAACTAAAGGCCGATATTGTGCGCACATTGCCCATGTAGCTGTCCGCCAGGATCGCGCCAATAATGGGGCAGAACTGGCCGAAAAAGTTGAAGATGTGCAGCACCACCGTGGAAAAGCTCTCCGTAAAGTTGAGATCATCGCGCAGATAAAGGGCGAGTATGGCTGAAATTAATTGAAATCGGTATACTGCCATTAATCTCGATTTGTTGACAATGAAACGAAGGTCGCCGCTGCAATCAAGACTGTGCCATATTATGCGAAAATATTGAAATACAATAAAAATAAATCAATTATCACTGTGTTGTGACGATGAGCGGCATGAGTGGAGTCCGGAAGGAAAGTACTATATATCAGAACCTTTTATAGCTTGATCGAATGATTTTTTCTTATGTCAGGAGAATTTGCTTAGAAAAGTTAGAAAATTAGTATTTTGAAAGTAAAATACCCAAAGTATTTCCTAATTTTGCAATAAAAACTAAATTGCACATCATTTAAGTAGTTCGGTTTTCGGCACTAAGCTGCAAAATATCTTGCCTTGAAACTAACAACTTAAACCATTGTTCCGACTTAAAAACTAGATAATGTTAATGATAATGCTAATAACTCAATGATAAACAATTTCATTTTCGACTTTCTTTCATTGTCATTGGCACTTTTATCTCACACTGTAAAGAGGACTTTATCTGTGTTTGATTTAAATATTATATATGAACATTGTTAAATTTAATATTTATTAAGTATTCTACATCTTTAATCATACATGCAGACATGCATTTTTTAAGGATCAACAAAACGTGAATCTAGGTATGTATAAGATATATAAGATATATACATAAGAATGTCTTGCAACTTAAATATTTCTTAAAGTGAATCTTAGACCTTTCGACTGTCACAATAAGGCCGCCCTGTGTTTGCGTTTCGGACGCAGATAAGCCGGATTTGGAATTCTTGTCGAGCAGACAAAGCCGAATAATTGTACTCAGGCTGCTACACTTACTGCGTATGCCGTTGGCGGCGAAAGCCTCGAAAAACTTGGTGGCCAGAACGAAGAAGACGGCACGGGGATATCTGTACTCCATGCGGATAGGCGGAGGAGCAAAGCCATAATTGGGCAGAGAGCTGCGCTGGGGCCTTTTCAGCAGGGTCCGCTGCTCACCTCTCCAACTGACCCACTCCAGATCCCGACCTTCCCCCTGGGTTAACTCAGCCAGAGCGGGCAGGGCTGTAACGAAAGGTGCGGGAAGATTTCTTGGGAGATCTTATCTTATCTACCCTCAGACTCACTTTCTTCGCTGCCGATTTCCGTAGCGCGGAACATTTTCCACAGCCGTGCACCTAATCCGACGTGAACGAACTGAATCGGAGAGCGAGTTGTTGACTTGCAAGCGCTTCGGTCCGGATCAGGTTACAGAGTTGCGGCTTTTGTGGGTCGTTTCGGCTGCAGCCACAACGCGCTTTGTTTGTCTTTGGATTTGTGCCGCGACTGACGACCACTTAGCAGTGCGGTCCAAGAGCTACTAACGACGCCCGAGATAAAGGGCACTTGGAGCAGTACGTTGCAGTCGCGATGCAGACAGCGCGGAGCTTAAAACTAGGGAGTTAACGCCACAGGTTATCTGTCCGGAGGCTGCTGATAAGCCAAAGACAAGCTCAGCGAAGCAAACATAGTCACGGGACCCGGCTCAGCTGACTGCGGCGATAGGGTGGACGTGTGGGTGCCAAGACAGTGCCTGTCGTCTGTTTTTGTACAATTGATTTTTATTAAATTATGCACAAGAAATTAAAACTAGAGGTGCTTGGAGTCGAGGCTTGAGGCTGGTTGTTGATGATGATCGATCCTTCGATGAATTTCGCAGTTCTTGCCGCACTTGCACCAGGAGAAGCCGAATGAGGAGAAACACGGAGCACGGAACAGTGAGGCAGCTGAGAAGCAGGCCACATCACACCAGCTTCTTGGCCTCAAAGAAGCTCTTCAGGTGGCGCATCTGCCAGAAGCCCATGCAGACCAGCACGACGGTCTGGGCCAGCGACCACCAGAGCACGCGGGAATTGGTACTTTCGCTGGTGTGCCGGAAGCGCTCCTCACGGTAACGCTGGTAGTTCTGCTCCTTGGTGATCTGGTCCACCTGGTCGAGTAGCTGCCGAATGCGCAGCTGCAGCTCAGTCAGCTTCTCCTTCTGGGCCACATTGGCATAGTCGATGGCGTGCTCGCCCACCTGGATGTCCAAATGGACGCGCAGCTGGGCGCCGCTGAACCAGGCGGTGCTATTGGAGTACATGCAGATGACGTGCTCGCCGGGTGTGTGCGAGGTAAACGATATGCGGCCCTGGGAGCTGTACACACGGGACAGCACTATCTTGTCGTCGCTATCCCGCACCTCCACATGCATTCCTATGCCGGGCGACGAGGGCATGAATCCGTTGGAGCGCGGATCGTATAGTTCCACCTTGTAGTTGACTGCAGGATTGAACAGAAATACCCGTAAGTGGTTTGAGCTAACCTTTCGAGTTGGCAAATTGGCCCTGTACGCCGCAGCTTACCTATGACCGTCGTCTCGTCGGGCACCTCCTCGATGAAGCACTTGCGCTCCGTCTCCGATATGTGGAAGTACAGGCCGCAGGCGCTGTGCAGGGCGCACAGGACCAGGGCCAGGCTGATGAACTGATGGCGCATTTTCGTCTATTTCCTGTGACTTTTCCAAATGGTAGTTTAACAAAGTTAGGCTCGCCGACACGTCATATGAAAAAGTGCCAGATCGAAGTTGAGTGTTTGGCATATAGAGATGGGAGCGTGACGAGATTTGCTCAGAACCCTTCCCGAACTAATCGAATGCAACAAAAACATTAATTTAAACTTCCAGCTAAAGCCTTAATAAATTTAAATAAGTTTTAGGAGTTTTAAATTTCATCAGGAATGTAAATAATATGCATAACTTAAAATGTAAAACTACCGCTTGTGATATTTTGCGTCACGCGTTCGTCCCTAATAGGAGCTTCCCGATATTAATTTGCGCTGGCAACGCCGTCGCAACAGCTGTGCAGCTGTGTCACTTTTGTTGACGTTTACCTTTTCGCCAAAACATCGCGTGCAATCCGTATTGTTGTGAGATAATGGACCTGATCATTCTCGTGGGGATCGCCACGGCCCTGCTAGTCGTGATAATCACTCTGTACCTCCTCCAGAAGAAGAATGCCGGCGTTACTGGTAAAAGAAATGTCATTGATTCTCTGAAATCCAACTAATCTTTGACCCCACATAGAAAGTAAGCCTGGGGCAGCTGCCCCTCAACGTGGCGTCCCACAACGCGCACAGGAGGGTGTCCCGCGACGCGCTCAAATAGCCAGGAATCAGCGTAATCGACTGCGCCAGAACGCTCCGGCAGCAGCTGCTCCGGCAGCTGGTGCTGCTGCGGCCCAGGCTGCTCACGCAGACTCTGACAACGACGATGAGGCCAACGCCGATGCCGATGGAGCGCGCGTGCCCCAGGGCGCCGTGCTGGATGAGAAAATGGGTGCCAAGAAGCGGGCCAAAATGGAAGCCAAGGAGCAGAAACGGATGCAGCGGGAACAGGAACTTCATGATCGGGAGCAGCGCAAGGCGAAGGAGGCCAAGGATGACGCCGAGCGGAAGCAGCAGGAAGACATCGAGGCGGAGATGGAGCGCAAGCGTATCGAGGCCGAGCGCCTGGCCAAGGAGGAGCGTGAGCGAAAGGAGCACGAGGAGTACTTGAAGATGAAGGCAGCGTTTAGCGTTGAAGAAGAGGGCTTTGAGGAGGGCGACGCCGACGAGAAGGACAACCTCCTCGCCGATTTCATACAGTATCTCAAGAATAACAAGGTGGTCCTTCTAGAGGATCTAGCAGTCTCCTTCAAGCTGAAGACGCAGCAGGCCATTGACCGCATTCAGGAACTGCAGGCTGATGGCACCATTACTGGGGTCATCGACGATCGTGGCAAGTTCATCTACGTTTCGGAGGAGGAGCTTGCCGCGGTGGCGAAATTCATCAAGCAGCGCGGCCGGGTCTCCATAGCCGAGCTCGCCGAAAGCAGCAATAACCTTATTAATCTGACGCCCGTATCCGCCGGCGTCGCTGAAGGTAGCTCCTGAGACTTGCTACCCATTTATAAATTAAATTTATATTTAGGTGCGATCTGTTGATAGAATGACAAGAACAAAACGAAAAGATGTACATGAATAAAGTCCGTTAAATTAAAAGTCTAATTTATATTTTTGCCAAGTCTTCACTTGACTTCGAGACATTGGCTTTGCAATCATAGCATTCGTAGACCAGCAAGAAGGTTTTGCCGGTCAAGTGGCTACTGCTATCTCTTTGTGAGCTGGCCAGGAGGCCGAAAACTCCGTTATCCATTGAAAACACTCTGACCTTCGGGCCCAATAAGTTCCATAAGTGAGTTGTAAGCCTGCTGTTTTGAACTAATTGGACTTAAGAGGGACGCAATTAGTTAAACTTAAGAACGACTTAACTAACACCTTCACTTACCCTGTCCAATGTCTTCTCAATGAGAATTTTGCAGAAGAAAGGACATTTTTGCAATTTTTAACCTCTCAATTTGTATAATTCCTATCACCTCATTTTTTTTAATAATTCGGTTATTATATTATATTATACAAATAACAACAAATTTAACGTAAAGCAATGATAATAGTTAATTATAATTGTTTATTAATTTATATAATTAGAATTAATTTTATTGTTTTAAATTATTTCATTCTAAAAAACTTTCTATAGCTATGGTTGAAATATATTATTTTAATTGTATCATTTGAATTCATCAATTTGAATTTCCCGCGCCTTATTGCGCTGGTGACAACATCACGTGAACGTGATTCGACAGGTTCGAGACAATCGAAAAAGTAAAATTTTAAATTTTAATATCATCCATTCGTTTAATGAAGAGCGACATAAATGTGAATAATTTTTTTCGTTTTTTTGTGCTCTGTGTTGAAGAGTTATTTGGAAAAATGAATAAAAGGAAAAAATTAAATGCACTACAAAAGTGTTACAAACAAACAATCCTCTATTTAACATAGTTGCAGGTGAGTAAATAACAATCTGCTGCTTATAATTGGTTTAGTTTATATTTTTAATCTGAAAGATAGGTGGGGGGGCAAAGCCCCTCCTAGGCCCTGGGTTGCTACGGGCCTGACTCTTCTTCATCATGCACTCGTTCCAATATACCGCTCCGTTCATAAGTTATTGCAACTCAATTTTAAAAATTAAATTTGACACATACTGTTAATTTAATTTTTTTTAAATAAGTATTGGAGAATAATTTTTGTTTTCAATTTTTTTTTAATTATTACACAAAAAAGTTGTTAGTCAAATAATTATTCTTCAACATTTTTATTATTTTTGAAAACTCCTGCAAAAATTAAGGTTTGCCCATTTTTTTAATCTTTCCAGCCATATATTTTGGTAGTAATATTTTCACTGGTTTACATTGATTTACAAAGTATGGGAACACTATTTTATATTTATACACTTTTATCTGGCTGCGTAACAATATTTGTAATTTTATTGACCTTGCTTGGAGACCAGAAATAGATGTTAGATGCCTTCGACGCGGAGAAATGAATTCACCTCTATGATTTATGATGCCGAGGAGGTCCCGCCCTAAAATTGCATGGGGAATTTATGCTCTAGGATTTAAAGTATACACAAATCCTTGTGTATACTTCTTCTGATAATAAACAAGTAACAAGGTACGCAAATTACTCTAGTTCATATCGTCGTCTTCTTCGTAATCATCCATTTCGTCGTCGTCTTCGCTTTCGTCGCTGGTCACATCGGGATCGGAGGCTTGGGCACGGCACTTTGGACACTGGCAGACAAATATGTAGTTCTCACGCAGGACCTTGTGTCTCGAGTGACGGCTCCGCTCTAGCATGCACTCGTCGAGGTAGGAGATACAGATTTCGTCGCCCTCCTGGATAGGGACCAACGCCTTCATCACCACAATGTCGTTTGAGTATGGAAATGTTGAGCATGCGTTCGGCACGCAGCTGTGGTTGATCTTGCTCTGAAGCAGGTAGAGTCCAGAGCCTTCGTTGTTTAGGAATTCGCCAGCAACTAATCATAGGGAATACGGAAATCTTGTAAACAGTTTGGCAATATGTAACTGGCCTTACATTCTCCCACTTTGGCGTAAAGCCCATCGATGACTGTGTCTAGCTGCGCCTTGTCAGCATCCGGCAGTGGCAGTTCGGAGACCTTGGTTACCCACTGTGATAGCACGCTGGTCGCAATTCCCTGGCTATTGGTGCCCATAATTCCCATTAGCGTTTTGAAGGCATCGGGAGTTGTGAACTGAAAGCGGAAACAATTTTAAAAGTTTTTTTTTTGTGTTCAAGTTGGAATAAATACCAAGGCAAACTCCTCGCCAGCGAAGGCGTTGCAGAACGCCCTATACAGCTGCTCCATTTGCTGCTCAAAGTTCTCGCCCAACATCTTGTGGTAGATCTTCTGCTCTCGATTTACTATTAAGGCTTGAAAGGATTGAAGCTGCTCGAGAAACTCTGCCTTCTTTGGGCTCTGTTTGTAAAGGGCCATCAGACGCACAATCAGCATAATGCCACCCGTTTCCGGTGGGTAGTGCATCTTCTTCCACGTCTCGTTGAGCACGTTGATGGGATGTGAGTCGTCGGCGCGGAATGCGCCCATGCAGCCCTCTCGATGGTAGCGCTTGTGGGCCTCCATGCGGCAGTCCTCGGAGCAGTAGTGCACTTTGCAGCGTGGGCACTGGGTAAACTGGGCCACCCAGGCGGCCGTGGGGTCGTGTTGCAGCAGAGGAACCTCAACCTTGGGGTCGCTGGCCAGGCGACGCACGTTCTCCAGCACCGTTTCCAGCGGTCTCATGCAATGGTCGCAGGCAGCATATCCGTAGGCCACGTTCCACGAGAACTGTTTGGACACAAACGGCTCCTCCTCAAAAATCACCTCATCGGCCGCAAAGTTCTTGGTGGCGATCATGGCACGCCCCTGGAACGGAACCGTAGGCGTCAGTGGGCGAAAATTAATTCATTCATTTACTTACCTTGCCGGGTATTTCCCGGATCTCAAAGTGGTTCATTCCGGCCCAGGTCCGTTGTTTGTGGCGCAAATAAAACAAAAGTTCCAATAGCACGTTGTTGGTAATATATCAAAATATCAATATATCGATATTTTTCTAAGCACGATATATTTATATCGTCGAAATAGCGATATTTTTATTTGATATTTTTTGTCAAGACGAATATATGCATGGAAGCCCGCAAGAAAAATGTATGAAAAATCTACAACGTTACATAAGTTCTTATTTTGAAGAAAAGCTTATCCAAATGGTCTTTGGATCAATTTTTTTGACCGCGCTAGTGATGCAAAATTGAACGAAAACATCGATGTCAATGTCGGAAAACATCACAACAAAAAAATCGATGTAAAAATTTGTAATGATTTTAAAAAATTTTAATTATCTGTCAACAAATGTAAACAATAAGCTTCTTCAGTATTCCTTTTAATATATATATATTTTTGTGTAATATAAAAACACAGCTCTACTATTCTCCCCTTACCGCCAAATTCAAATTGTTGCCATTCGCAAGGCTGCGCATTTCAAATTGTAGTCATTTTAAGTAATTTCGAAAACGTTGCCTAATTAAAAAAAACCCCTAAGGTTCACGCAACCCTGAAAATCTTTAAAGTCAATTGTTTTGCGTGTTCTTAATATTGGTGGAGATTATATATGCCTTGATCCAGTTTCAAAATCAAATTTTTTCCGAAGTTCTTGAAGAGACGCTATTGCACCTTTCTACACCTACAAATTTACAGTTTTTCATTGGTTTCTAAACAACTTTTTGCGACCTCACGACCTCACAAATCTTGATAAACTGTATGCATTTTTTTGTCATCCGCCCTGTTTAAATAGTGTTTTTCATTAATTTTAGCTTTATTACAAAAAGTGAATTGGCCATGTTCCATGTTCCTTTAGTTTTACCCACAAAGCTTTGGTCTGTGGCTTTCCCACTTCAAATATTTTGAGTTTCTTGAACCTAAAAATTGATCAACATTTTTACTTTTACTAACTGAAATTTTTGGAAAATAAAATAATGGGGTTCATTCTATTGTACTTGTTTGCTTCTTATTCCGAAACCATGTACACTAAGCGCAAATTAAAAAGAAGAATAATATTGTTTTAAATAAATAAGACGTGGATCCTAGACACGTACAATGTGAAATGTAGAAGTTGTTAGTGTAGTTCAAATCAAATAGGTCTCATAAAACGATTAAAAAAAAGAAACCCCATTTAATGAGTGACAGAATCAACAAATTATGGAAATTACACAATAAAGTGGGGTAGGATTTAATGATAGGAAGACCATACTAAGAAAACAGAGTATGTATTAGCCCTGTAAATGTAATATACACAAAAAATCAATCAAAATCAACCCTCGTTGAATGTCTTTTTGAGGGAAATAATTCTTATGATTCGCCTGATATTTTTTGGTTTTGCTTTTAATTAAATCGTCCGCTACGTTATTAATCTTCAGTCAAGCTTTAAGGCAGTTCAAACTTATTTATAAGTAGTAGAACGTTTATGAATTCCCAATGGAACAATTTATACCTTTCATTTTAAGAATAAAACGTTAAATTTGAAATAAACAAAATGTTTGAAAATTAAATTGAAGCCTCTTCCGCATCCCAACCATAAATCTGAATAAAACACCGAATCTGACTTGTACTGTACTATCATATAATAATAATCAATTACATCGTTTAAAATTTAAAGACACTCTAATGTAA
This sequence comes from Drosophila bocqueti, assembly GCA_018151655.1. Classification (NCBI taxonomy): domain Eukaryota; kingdom Metazoa; phylum Arthropoda; class Insecta; order Diptera; family Drosophilidae; genus Drosophila; species Drosophila bocqueti. The sequence goes on from JAECXF010000305.1 coordinate 791,901, forward strand.
TTTGTTTTGTTTTCGTTTGTGTGTGTGTGTGTGTGTGTGTGTGTGTTGTGTATATATAAACAGTTTGTTAACAGCGTTTGTTTTTGTTTTGCTTTTAGTTGGTTGTTGTAAAATACATAATATTTCATAATTGTAATAATAATATATCCTTAACAACTAGTAATATTCAAATATAATTTTCTCTGCTTTATCATTATTGTTGTTTTGGGTTCTCTTAGTTATTGTTTTAGCATTTGTTTCCGTTTCCTTTAGTGTTTCTGTTTCTGTTTCTGTTTCTGTTTCCCTTGCTGCAGCTGTATCTGTTTAGCTTGTGTTTAAATTAATGGTTTATTCACTAACCAGCGCCATCTCTCGCGACCCGGGCGTCGCTAGTGACTGCCCCAAGACGGAGGCGGCGGAGACGGCGCTGCTTAGGCCATCCTCGTCCTCTTCGGATACCCCCGCCGCGGCGGTTGCCTTTTTGTGCTCTATCTCCGCCAGTACCTCCTCGACATCCTCCTGGTCATCATCACAATTGCTGCGCTCGACATGGTCGGCGGCTGCTTCATCTTCATGCGCCTCATCGGCGAAGGACACTTCCACAGGGCTGTTGCCGCTATCACCATTAGCTGTTGCTTCCGTCGTCGTCGTCTCATGCCGATTGTTGTTGGCCTTATCCTCACTGGCGGACTTGTTGTTATCACTGTCAGAGTCGTGGCTCTTGGACGTAGGCGCCGTCGGCTCCTCCTCGGGTATGTCCTCGATCAGACTGCGATTGCCAGATCCGGCCGACGGACTGCGAGGCGGGGGCGTTGTCGTCGTCGCTGTGGCTGGTATTTCTACTTCGGCCATCTTGCGCAGCAGGACCGGATCGGAGGCGCGCAACGAGCTCTCTGAGCCGCCGACGCCTTCGCCGCTGGGCCGCAGCACCAGATAGAGCAGGATATCCGACAGCGAAATGATGCCGATTACCTTGCGCTGCTCGTCGACCACCACCAAGCGATGCACCTCGGCGCGGACGATGCGCTCCATGATCGTATAAAGCGACTCATCCAGATTGCACTTCTGCACGCCCTCGAACCATTCGTTGCGGTGCTCGTTGGCCTTGCGCAACGACACATCGAGATCGTTGTAGGTTTTCTCCGCGGCGAGATTCTAGTAGCAAGAGAATATGCAAGTTCATACGCATGAAGAATTTGAGAACTCATTTCCGTGGTCTACTTACAATCACATCAAACTTCGCATAGATGTCGACAAGCCGTCCCTCGGCATCCACTAGCGGCAGCGCCGAGACGCGGCGCTCCACAAACTTCTTGAGCGCCGTGATAATGCTCGTCGTCTCGTCGGCGGTCTCGATGTTATTGTAGGTGCCGATCTTCAGTTCGCGCAAACTTCTTTGCATGTAAGCAGGCTTTGGTAATTCATTAATCTGCGAGGGGTAAGAACTCGTTTAATACCCTGCAAGAAAGCAAGATAAACATGGCGAGGACTTACGTATAGGAAGAGGAACCTCAGAATGCGTTTATGTGTCAAAATGTAGAGCACATTGCCAGTGGCCGGATCAATGACGGGCAGGCGATGAATGCGGCTGTGGATGAGAATTTTGATGGCATCGTAGAGCGAGGCATCTGGCCCGATGCTGACCAATGGCATCACCTGGTTGTGCAGTACACCTGGAGGGCAATTCAATCAGCTCAGCTTGGAATGGTTCTGGAGGGGAATACCGAGTCGACTACTCACTTCGCCACGTGTCCAGCTTGTGCTCCTCCAGCTGTTCCATGGACGCATTGGGCGACTTGTAATACATTTGCAGGATCTTGATAAAGTCCGTGATGGTCAGCATTCCCACAAACTGCTGCTTCTCTGAATTCCATAGCGGTGCTGCACGCACCCCGTTGTAGACCAGGGCGTAGAAGGCCTTCTTCACGAGCAGCTGCGTGTCGAAGACAACCAGTTTGGCGGAGGTGGGTATCAGATCATAGCACTTGTGAAAGCGAAAGAACTTCACAAAGATCTGTGAGTCGTCCTCCTCTGCAAGAAAAGAGTTAGGAGATAGATATTAATGAGGGATATTCAACGCCCAAGGAAGATATTCAGTAGTTGAACTGCAAATATGTGGAGTCTGTGGTGAGCACCTTTCTTCAGCAGCTCAGCTAGGAGACGCTTCCATGCCTCAGAGATCTGCTCGAACTCTTTGATGCTCTCCAAAGGGTAGCAAAGCACGTCGGCCGGGCGACCGCTGCCACCGCCGAGCACCAGGCGACCCGCATGATTCGAGTAGAAGTGCAACTGTAACATGCGTTCTGGCTTCTCGGAGTGCCTGCGTTTCACTCGTTTCTGGCTGTGTCGGATCCTCAGTGTCTCATTACGCTAATCTGATTCGAACCGATCTGATCTGGTGTCGCCTGGGATCTGTGGGCGCTAACAATTAACTGGGAGACTCGATTTGCTCTGCTAATTGGTGTGGTCCTCTAATTGGGCAACCAACTAGCTAACATGCCACTAACAGCACACTAACAGTACCCTAACAGTACACTAACAGTACCCTAACAGCCTGCGCCGCTCTACGCGCTTCTCATTGCGTGTAGTTGGGCCAAAGAAGCAACGTGCAGGGATCGCAACTGAACCAAAGACACAACAGCATTCACCGATGTGGATCGACTGGGTTACCAAGCAATTGAATATCATAAATTTCAGGCGCGCTCGCTTCGAAAAATTAAATTAAGACATTTTTAATTAAAATAAATTTAGCGTACGACAGACGCAGCAACAAGCACGCCAAACACACCAGAATAGATTCACCGAATTGTTCAACAATAAATATTATTTCAATTCTCTTTGAGACAATGGGAAAGCCAGACAGAGGAGGGTGGGCAAAACTTAGACGGTTCTGGGCACAGTATGTAAACAAATAAATATTGAGGCGGGTCCAAAAGGTGTTAATCAAAAATTAAATACCACACACAAATGTATATAATTATAGGGACTGTGGTAGATCTGCCTTGTCAGAGGCCTGATAAATGCAAGCCAAACACAACACACCGACCGTTTTCAGCATTTGTCGGAGCCATTTTAGCGACCCAACAGATATTGGGACGGACAGTTGTGCCAAGAAATTAATTAACCAATGTGAACCGGGACTCAACACTAAAATTTCGAATGTCTATGGCGATTTATTCGCTATCCTATTATGGGGAGAAAGCATTTGGAAATTTGGGTACATTTTAAAATTGTTTATAGCTCACAGATTATTTTCGTATAATTTATTTGTTGCGCGGTTTTCATACCCTTCATGCCCTTGGTACTCTCATTCACCAAGGTAATTCACAAGGTAAGCATATTCTTGTGTAGCATCACCAGCCAAGTTGATCTAGCCATGACCGTCTGTCCATATCTTAGTATCCCGACTTTAGAGCTTCTTTTCTATCCAAATAATCTTTTTTTTATATTACAAATAATCTTTCATTTTCATTGTTGTTTTTCCATTTCCATATATTTTGGTTATTAACTCAGAAGTACGCAACTCAAAATATGGAAATTACCTTCATATTTATATTCATTTCGTATTCATTTTTCTCTCATTTATATATAAATAAATATGATATATTATAGTCCTTTTGAGCCTTGTATACTTCCTGGAATAAAAATCTATCTGAAAAGTTTCGTCATGACTAGATCGCCTCGACTGTTGATGCAGCGGCAGTAAAAACATTACATTAAAATAAATTTTAAAATATATATGGTGCTAAAAGCAAATGGCAAAATGATTTTCCGCCCAAAGCTGTGTAAACATTTTGTATATTGTTTACTAAATGAAATTACTGCAGCTAGACGCCGGGGCTTAAATGCCGAAAAAACAATGATAAAGAGCTCATTCCTTCGCTCTCTTTCTCTCTCTGTATTATTGATTGGCTTTCAATGCCTATAATCATATGAATATTAGTCTTCATACATATGAATATGCACATATCTATATATGGGTTATTGTTTCCAATACTACGTTTTGCAATTCTCTTGAGGGCACAACACGAGTTAATTGAAATGCTCCTTGGTGTTGTCGGCTTTTGTTGATTATTCTATTTCTTTGTGGCTTGCGCTTGTGAGGGATCAAAACAATTGTAAACCCATTTCCACAGTGCGTGGCATTGGGTGGGAAGTGGCAAGTACAAGGAGGTAGGTGCGAGGAGGTAGTGGCTCGGTTCAGTTGCTTTTGGCGTCGCGGCGCTATTCGAAAATTCCTGACGAGTGACTAAGAGCCAAAAGAGGCGAAGAAGACCTTCGAGGAAGCGACTTCGCCCGCCTGGCAGTTGGTCAATTCAGTTATTTCGCTGTTCGTAAGTAATATGTACATATAATCACTCAAGAACTTCGGCACATATAAGCGACACGTATAGAGCGCAGAACGACGCGGGCAAGATTCTCCGCTGCCAATAATAATTCCACAGAAAACCGTAAAACACACGGAAAATCGTCGAGATTTTCGTCGTCTGCCCGTCTTTCTTGGCGACGTTCTAAACGATTCGAAATTTTATCATAAACTGATCTGCAGTCTGTGTGCTGATGTTCTCTTCTCCCTCTCCTCGCGGTAGCGCTCTTGGGTCGAAAAAGTTTTTCGTCAGGAAAAAGCGCAAAACAAACAAAAGATACTCGCAGATAGAACCAAATACAAATTGGGAAAAACGCCCGAGCAGAGCAGAAATCTCTGAAACGAATCCGAAAAGTTCTCACAGAGCACACTACATTCTATAAATTGAATTCAATCTTTGGTGGGAGATCGGTTTGGATCGGATCGGTTGGGAATTGACGTTAATGAGGATCATGAAACGCTGAAATGGCCAACAAATTACATGCACTATTTTCTCCTCTCCCCTCTGCTCTGTCGATCCTCTGCCCACATTTACCACGTTCGCGTCTCTTTTCCCCAAACGATCTCCGGCGTACTTGGAACTCATAATTGGCATTGCTACTGAACTGAAAACGCGGAAAACCCAAATAAAACTTGGGGGTGTGTTCGGTCAGCCCACGTTCAGATCTTTCCGCTACCAATCTGAGCAGGAATATAGAAAAGAATATGTAGGTGCTTGTGTGTCTATGTATCCACCGCCCCAAAACTATTATGTTCAATGTCGCATTTAGACTGCCCACGCCAACAAGTGGATGGACCATTCCTGTTGCTAAATCCTCCTGCTACCATAATCCCTGTGAATTATGCCTTCGATTCCATGGGCTGGCTTCTTCTTCGATCTATATATACATCTGGCAGGGTTCTCTGTTCTATTAGTTCTCCCGATGGCGTCGTGTGCCCACAGAATGGCATCAGAGGCCGACTCTTGATCGAATGCCAAGTGTGTTTGCTAATTTATTTAAATTAAACATTTTTTTATATTCTCGTGGGAAAGGGGTGGAGTGGAAAGGGGCGCCACTTGAGGGGGTTGCTTGAAAACTTACCCAAGTCAGATAGGTTTACTTTCTCTAGGAACGGATCGGCTACGGGTAACTGCAATAAAAGAGGAACATGTTAATACTAGAACATTCTATTATTATTATATTCTTATTGTATAATGGTAATAATGTGCGACTGAGAAAATGTAAAACGTAGTCGCAAAGGAATTTCCATTTATTTTTAAACCCATTCCTCGCCTATACAAACCCCTATTTATACCTGTTAATTTTACATAAGCGACGACACCGTAAACCATCATTAACGAAATAAACGAGCGAACGCAAGTCGTGAAATGCACATACGTAAAGTGTTACGCCGCTTTTATTAGTTGGAGAATAGTTAACACCTCGTTTCACAATTTCCGCCGTATTCTTCTTGGCTGCCCACTTATATTCAGATTTCCTATATGGGTCACTATGATTGGAACTTTTTGAGCGGAAAACGCAGAAGGTGAAGAGAACAATACGATAGCTACAGTAAACAATAGAGGAACAGTTCGTAAATAATAGTTCTTAATTGCGCTGATACAGTTCTCATACGTGTTATCTGTTAATCAGCAGGCGAAATCACAGATAAAACCCGAGGAAAACAAAACCATTCCGACTCCAATGAAATATTTACTGAAGGGGCGCTGTTCATTCGTTCGAGTTTGCGTTGAATTAACATTGAAATGTGCAATTGTGGAATTATGACACATTAGTGAGGGACGAGGGAATCTGGGAGGGGGCCCCATATCACACACGGCAATTGAAAAATTACGCTCCCATACGAGTACACAAGCCAATTTTGGTTTAGCCTAAACGTTTGTATTGGCGCTCACGCTCCCCGCCCTCGCGGCTCCCGCTGCGCCCTCAGCAAGCTAATGGGGTCAAGAAAAGTCTGCACAGTGGGGAATATTTGTACTTTCAAATGCAAATGTATTCAGACAATTTTACTACCCTTCTCTATGAATTGAATTAATGAATGAATTATTATTATTATTTTGTAGACTAATTTAAATATAGTTTAGGCATCTTGGGAACTTTGATGTTTACATCTTACTGTTGTGATCAACTCTTTCTGATTGGCAATTCAACTATAGGGAATATAGTACATATATCATGCAAACGAGGTTTTAAGATCACAGTTGATCTTAAACAACCTTAAGCTTTCTCCTAAGGAGTGTTTTTGATACCCCTTCATAAACATATATATGGTACCCTAGCTATTTAGGTTCTGAAAGATATTGACCCCCATTTGGTCTAAATTTATTTGGCAGTACGCTCTCATCCGAATGCGATGGGAGGAGAAAATCATTCGGTCATCGAAGCATCGCCATGGCACTAGTCATGAATCTACCTCTACGCTTGGCAATCTCGCTGTGGTTTTCCTTTGTCTTCAGTGTGCCTCGAACCAAAACTCACGCTGATCTTGCGTCCGGATCGAGGCAGCATTTGTTGCTGGCGTTTCCACTGCTCGATCTGCTCCACGCTGTAATCGCTGCGCCGTCGCATCAGTAGGCACTGATGCACCGGCGACTGGGTACGGCGGGGCGAGGAGTGGGCGCTGCTCACACGCCGTCGCTCATAGACGAGTGTCTGCTGCACTGCAGCAGCGGCGGAGGCGGCTGAGGCGGCGGCAGAAGGTGAATGACCCAGCGAATGGCGGGCAGCATTGCCAATTGTGTGGCTGCTGTTCCCCGGTTGCTTATGCTGCTGCAGTTGTTGATGTAGTTGCTGCTGCTGCAGCTGTTGCTGAAGTTGTTGTTGCTGCTGTTGACTGTGATTGGTGTGTGCCTTGCGTCGCAGCAGCGATGACGACATGGCCGCCGTTAAGGTTGCCTTCAACTTGTTGCCATCTTTCAGAGGCTTACTTTTGGCTTTTGTTGGCATGTTGTTTTGGCCAATATGGCTAACGTTGCCGTTGCTATGGCTAATATGGCCCGGGGTGTCATCGCGCCGGCTTACGTGCTGTGAGTGGCGTTGCCCATCAACGAGATCGCGAAGATTTGCACTGTTCAACAGCTGATAGTTGGCGCTGGCCGTCGGCCCGTTTTGCGATGACATGAGCGACGGCAGATGGCCGTAACGCTTCTTGCGCTCATACAGCGGCGAGTTGCTCAGCGAACGGGCCTTGCGTCCGCCTTTCGAACTCGTATTCGCATTTGCATTTTCACTGCTGCTCAGGTTGTTGTTGCTGTCATTATCTTTGGGTAAATTTGGGTCAAAGCGCACGCTTAATTTCGATGGCTTTGTTGCTGCTGCTGTTGCTGTTGCTGCGGATATAGCTGCAGTCACTGGAGAGGGTAGCACACCCACGCGGGGAGTGCTCGACTCAAAGGCGGAATAGCGGCGGCGATACATCAACACGGACCCACCCGCACATACAGGCGCACGGATCTATCAACAATGACGACACGACACTACTCCACTGCCTCCCGTGTTCCGTTCCGTTCCACTGTGTTCTTTTCTTCGCTTCCGCTGCGCTTCGGTCTCGTTGGTTCTCTGTTGGTTCCGCTTTTTCCACCAGGCACGTCTGCGATCACGCGAATGTAAACTTAAACTGGTTAAGAGTTTCGCGAGCCCCAAACGCAGCCCCACACACATGAGATCGCCCCACCAAGAGAGAGCGACAAAGGCGAGAGAAAACACAGAGAGAGGGAGAGAGTGGGAGCTGGCTGGCCCACAGTGGGGTATTATACCCCAAAAGTAAGGATCTGGTCACAATTTAAATGGAAATTAATTTTTGATATGATCGAAAATGTTTCTTTTTGTTATGGTTTAAAAATATTTTCACATATGTATGTATGTAGTTATACAAATTTAATTGTATTTAAATTGGATGACGATATCATGTACATACATAGTTGTCATAAAAAAAAGAGATTTAATTTATAAATTATTTTATTAAACTAAAAACAATTTTGGTTTTTTAAAGTGTCTTGTGTATAATTTCCTTACTAATTAATATCACCAAAATCATAAAATATAATAAATATTCTTAAAAAGATTACCTTTTAAATAAATAAATTTAAATACAAATTATATTCACAGGAATCGAATCTCCTTGGCGGTATACTATCCACTGTGTTGCCTAGATGAGCGCGAGAGAACTAATGCTTGAGCAAACAACAAGAACACGCCAGCAACACAACCTACAATGTAAATGTAACGAAGCAACAACACTCTGCGGTGTTTGTTAAAGAACCTGGACTTTCCTTTTCCTTTCCTTTCCTTTTCTGGTTTACATAGGAAATAGTATTTTTGAGTAAGATATTCAGAATTCAAAGGAATATTCATTACAATAACAACAATATACATTCTCCAGGTTTCCTCAGTGTAATGTTATGTGTGTCAACTGCGATGAACAGTTACATTCTTACATCTCTTGTTTGCCTTGTCTTATCTTTTAGCCGCCTCCCATTGTGGGGCTTCTGCTCCCCAAGCAGAAGAAGCGGCCAAGTTGAGCGAGTGAAGCTCTGTACCCTGCTGCCCTGAAAAAGATAGGGTATGCAGAAAACAACCAGCATGGCGCTCGTTTATTTCCTTTTCAACTTAATCGTTAAATCGTTAAAGCAAACGAATGAACTGTCCACTGTGTGGGAGATGGAGCATCTTGTGAGAAGATTGAGTGGGCTAAGCGGGAGAGCGCTCTGCATGTACTTAAGAAAGAAGGCCACTGCAGGCGGAAGAAGAAGACGAAGATGAGCAATCCACTCAATGCGATTCCCACTCAATCGAAGTCAAGTGGCTCAGGGCGAAGTACGCACCAAAAGCAAAGAGAGCTTCTGTAAGCATGCACTGTTTGTTGTTGTTGATAAGTAAAACAAACTGTGCAGAAGATTGTGGCCCGCCCAAAGAGAGCGAGAGAGTGAATGAGGCACAGTAAGCAAGAACTGTTGACATGCGAAGAGTACGCTGCTAATTAATCATCATCATTAGCGGGCACATACCAATAACAAGAGAGCGGATAGAAAAAAAGAAAGCCCGTGCCCGCTGACGTCAGAGTGCAGAGTAGGTATTTAATAGGTATTTAAGACTACAGCAAAGAGATCCCGAGCTCATACAATCTGAAATACAACACTTGTCCCGTGATTCTATTATCCATCGATATAAACCAGTTTCCAACGGGTGACCACGTTGTGGAGTGCGAAATAAACAATAACACTAGTGCCGCCAAGATAGCAATAACAGTGCCGTATATTGGTCCATTATGCGACCTTGGGGGCTTACATGGGCGCGCTCGGACTTAATTAACCCACTGAAAAAGGTAAACGGCAAGGGTAGGTAGGCCTTATCCACAGCCTCTAGAAAATGGATATCAGCATGACTTTTCATTAATGTCAGTGATTCACTGATTAGTCCATGTTGGTATTTCACCAATATCGGTTGAATTTTTATAAAATCTCACATCACAGTAGGAAATTCTTATCAGAAGTTATCATTTATACATTACGTATACGTAATGTGTCCATAGTATAGGTAAAATACATTGTATAAATATGTATACTATGAACGTATGTAGATATACATTCTACGTGTCAATTAACAACGTCCGTGTACCTTAAAGTATGCAACAAGGATCACAATCAATATTTTTTGAATCTGTTTCAGAAAATGTATGTATTTAAATTGGAATTGGATCGCATGCAATGAAGATGGGGCTGCCCTATAACACAAGCTGCAGAAGCTGCAAGGAGCAAGCAGAACAGGAGACACCAGAGCACCTGCTCTGTCCTGTCCGCCTTGACAACGGAGAATGCGTCATTTCGGTGCTTCCGCTGAATCGCTGGAGAAGTAGGAAGCTTAAGATTGCAGCTATCCTTACTTTTCTTAACGATTCGGGTTGGTGCTGAGCTTGACCAGCTACAAGCAGAAAACAGAGGGTGTGGATCAAAACGGAGCTCAGCTCTAATTGGAGGCTCATGGAGAGCCTCACCACTTTAACCTACCAGCCTTATATTGGAATTAAGACAGAAGTACATAAGATACGACGAGCTCTGCTCTTTAAACGGAAATGTTTACAGTAAAGAACATGGTAAATACCAGGGATACCCGTATCCCTGGGAAGATATTATCTATGTCAGACGGTGGAAAAGGTGAAAATATGAAATGTCTATTGTTTAACATGATTGAAAGAGGAAAGAAAGAAAAAAATAGAAATACATGGTAATACAGATATGACGCTATTATTAGCTTTGAATCAGAATGCGGCGAGATTTCAAGGAGATAAAAAAAAAACAAAAATAACAAGAAAGGTATACTTTGTATACTTTTTCAGCTTATCGTTCAAATAACAAGAAAAACTAACAGGAATTATATAAAACATGTATACATACCATACAAATTCGTTTTTATCATTTACGTATACATGATATACAAAATTCTTACTATATTTACAGTTTTACATCCACGGTTTTAAATTTTTCTCTACTTGTATCGATCGTTTCTATTGCAACTATTTTGCTATTTACATAATGAAATATGGCTATATCTCCAAGTAGATATAAATATAACATATTAATACACGTCTCAAATAAGATAAAAATGCGTTGAAAACTGTCCAATTTTAATTTTTATTCTTTAAATTTTCCGATCGTTCATATGGCAGCTATATGATATAGTCGTCTCGATCCGGCCCGAGCCGAGTTATACAGAGAATAGTTCTCATTCGAGAAAGTTTAAAGTCTGAGGGACTACTTTGCGTATAATCGGACAGACGGGCAGACATACGGACATGGCTAGATCGACTCGTCTGTTGATGCCGATCAGATATATACTTTTAAGGTTCTGGAAGGTAGATCTTTAGAGTAACTAGAATCGTTCACCAAAAGCTACAATTTTAAATGCATTACTCGAGTTCTCACTTTGACTAATCTCACATGAATAAACAGAAGAAAAAGGAAATTGTTTTTAAGACTACGATATTATTCCTCCTTTTTACGGTTATTAACGTTGGAAACTTACCCCTCTGGAGTCTCGGAAGAGAATAGCTGCATGGTGTGGATCAAGCGTTCCATCTCCTCGCAGCCCACGACCAGCCGCGCCAACTGAAGCACGCCGTTTCTCCAAATCCGCGGATGCACGACGCATATGAGCACCTTAAAGTGAATAACAATCGAATTAGTCCTATATGTCAGGGCAGACTTTAAAAGGGACATTAAAAGGGTAAACCTAACAGAACTGCAAGTACCACAAACTCTACGCCCGGCCATCCCCGAAAACCCTTTACCTTCTTTGACTATGCGATCGTAGATCTTGTAAGTGGCCCCGCAATCGTCCAGAATGCGATTTGGACGACTGAGCGTGTTCACGTCCAAGCTCTTGGACCTGGTGCGGAAATTCTCCTGCGGATCGTTCTGCGGTGATGTGCAGACACTCTGCGCGTCGTGGTGCTTCCTGGGCCAAACGTGAATTTTCTTGCCAAAGTGCTTGAGCATCTCCTGGATCGAGTGGTGGTGGTGGTGGTGATGATGATGATGATGCTTGCCATGCTTTCCGTGGCCCTCCTTGTGCGGCGAATGCTGTTGCTCCGGCTCGTCGACGCTGAGGCTCTTGGCGAAAGACGAGTTGTCGAAGCGATGGCGCTGGAAGGGTCCGCTGCCCGTGCCGCTGTCCGTGCTGTTCATCGACTGGCGGGAGGAGTCCCCGCCGAAGCTGTAGTCGTCGAGCGAGTTATGGGCGGCGGTCACGCGGTGGAAGATCGAGATGGCCGTGGGTCGCTGCGGCTGCCCGCTGGCACCCGTGTGGGTAAAATACTGGTGGTCTGCCTGACTCTCGTAGATGTCGTCGAGATCGTGGGGAAAGTACCCACCGCCTCCCACTGGAGCTGTGGGCGGCGGGGATCCGAAGTCTGGACCTGCACTACGACGCATGCTCTGCAAGATGGGATTGTTTATGAGAGTTAGCTGATTCTTGGAACTTTTGTATATTCACTCCCTGCCGTGGGACTACAAAGTCAACTTACGCCATAGATTGCCGGACTCTGAGATCGTTCCAGAAAGCTGCGTTTCGAGGAGGGCGTCCGCTTCAGACTGCCGCTGGTGGCGTGCTGCTGGTTCTGGAGCTGATGGTGGGCATGGTGTGTCGGTGAGTTGCGGTAGTGGTTATGGTTGGCCAGGGACTTGTGGGCATCGGGTACCGCCTGTGGCTGTGAGTGACGTTCGCTCTGCCACTGGGCGTAGGCGCTGCCAGTGACACCGCCCATGCCTTCCCCGGCTGCAGTTCCACCAGCTCCTCCGCCGCCCGAGTTATTGGAGTTTGAACTGGAGCTGCTGGAGGAGTCAACGCTGTAAAGACGACTGCCCTGCGATGAGGCATCGGCACTGCTGCCGTAGCCGGGATAAATGTGGCGAGACCAGCTCTCGCCGCCGCTCAGCTGTTTTTCCACCGCGTGCTGGCGGTACAGGTGCGTAATTCCATGCATGGTCCTTCCCCTTTGTCTCTTTTCTTTGATTTGTGTTGTCAATTGTTTCGGCGTTGGATTTATTAAAGTTATATTTTTTGTTACACTTTTGCAACGCAGTGTAAACAAGTGTTTGTGTATGTTATTGTTGCCTTTGCAGCTGTCGCTCTCGTCAATTTAGTCAAAAGATAAAAACACTGCGATCAGGTGTCGCTGTCTCTGTCTTGCCTTGTTAAAGTCACATAATCCTTCAACTGTAAATAAAAATCACATCACTCAGCACTATGCTCTGGGCAAAAGGAAGAGAGAACGAGCGATGCATCGCGAAAAGCTCTCTCGATCTCGCTCGCTCCTAGGTTGAACGCACTGAAATTAAGTCAAAGCTGCTGCATTTTATTTGTTCTTGCTTGTTTTTGTTATTGTTTTTTGTTTGCCGCGACGCGTTTATTTATTTTCAACAATTTTAAGCGACGCGTTTATATATTTTTAACATTTTTAAGCACTTTGTGTCTTATCACTTTATTACACATTGATAATTATTAAGAAAATATGCACTTTAGCAGCAGTTAATATTATGATGCACTTGACCAGGTATACCACCCACACCAAAAATATCGATAAAAGCGCAGTCAATGCGCGCATAGCCTTATTGCCATTAAATTCACTTAATTGTCTGTCTTGTTGACTTAACGTTGCGGTTGCAAGGAAAATAAAAAATCGATCGATCGTCACGATTGCCACGGAAAGGCGTTCGCGACACTTGCGTTGCCTGCACACACAATGCAACCTGCACTGAGTTCAGGGTTGTTTCTAGGCAGGGGCAGCGACCCAGGCGACAGAAATCGCACAGTTCAATGCCATGCGAGAACACCATATTACGGCATCTTCAACTGGAACTGAACTTATATAGACTTTATTGAGAATGTATGTATATATCAGCACTAGTGTACAGGCTACAAAATGTTGCACTTTGAGCGAAGAAAATATTTAATTCCAAGTAGCTTTAGGATAAAATCAAATACAAGTATAAAGCAGTCAGTCAAGTCATCAAACTGCAATGCTCGCGAAACATTTGTCGCCTGGCTAGCTTAATACCGTTTTTGATCTCTAATATGCTCTCTCTCTGTGTTGTCTGCTGTTTTTTTTTTCTAGGCACGCCGCGCTTGAGGTTCTCTCGCTGGCACCCAACCCCTCTGAGAGAATACAATTATTTTATAATGCAATAAATGAATGTAGCGCATCTGTTGGCCAGAGGGAGCAGTGGCGGCTGATAGCTTTATAAATCGCTCACACACACACGCGCACTTTTGCGGGCAAATCGTACGCTTGATTTAAATAAACGGCCTTTATCTTTATCGCTGTGTAAAAACAAACAGCAAACGAAGAAGAGCGAGGAGGAGAGCGCAAAGAAGTTGGAGAAGGGGCTGGAGGTGGATACGGCGGGCAAAGCGAAGCGAAGCAAAATAAAGTAAAGTTCTATTTTTATTATCAACGCAACAACAAATAACAACACCGAGCGATTTCGAACGAAGAAAGACGAAGACGACGAATTGATAAAAGTGGGGGAGAGATACAGAATAGAAAGGCAGTACAGAGGCGAATATTGATTAACTTTTTTAGACACTTTCAGGGAATATTTCACAATTTTTATCAATTTTAATACAATTTACATGACAGCCGTAGAACAAAGAGCGCGCGGTTCAATTGAGGTTAAGTTGCCGTCGGCAGCCCAGAGCCACCCCCTTTTTGTCCCGCCGCCTATATACCGCAATCAAATTTGTATAAATAATGCAACATATATGTACGTATATATATATGTATGTGTGTTTGGGTCGACCGGCCGCCCACGCACTCACACTCGCACACGTCAACGCACACAACCGCTCCGCTTAAAGTTCGTCGAAAGAATGAGAGCGAAAAGAACAAAAGTTGCACGTGCTGCTGCCGACATCAACGTTTGTAGCTGCTAAGCGTAAACAAGTGCCAACGAGAGAGAGAGAGATGAAGAAAGAGGATTTTGCGTACTAACAGCGCTCTGTTAACCATAACAGCGGGTTGTGCTGCTGCTGGTGGAGCGTCCTTGAAACCCCCCAAGTATATGAAAGCGAAAGTGAAAGCATGGAAGTCGCAATGAATTGAATTGAACCATTTCCCCCACTCTGCGGTAGTGCACTTGCCGCCACCTAAGCATGCGGAATCCATTAGCGAATAGGGCATCGTAAAATCCGTCCGAATTAGTTGGGGGGCATCTCAAGGGCACACACATAAATCGTTCATACATCAGCTTAAATCTTCTCTTGGGCAGCAAAAAAACAGCATGTGTGAACACATCGAAATCGAAAGCGTAATGTGCAGCATAAAGGATTCAAATACGGCTCCGAGTAGTATGCAATACTTGAAACGTGATGCGAAGAATATGGAAAATAGAAGGAAAAAACGTTGCGTGAGGGTCAACTTCCTCTCAAACTTCCCAAATGTTTTCTGCCCCCGGTTTTAACGACGCATGCGTGCGAAGAAAGTGAAAGTATATAGGGAGAAGGCGGTAAATAAGAGTATTGTATACTATGTAGTCCTCGCGTGCTCCTGTGTACTCTATAGTAGGCTCCAAAAGTTTGACGCTCGCCGAGAATTGCGCATTTAGGTCAAGTGTGTACGCAAAAGAACTTTGATTACCGAGTGCAGAATTTTTAAATGCCAAATTATCAGCGCCTGGCAGACCCCCACTAGACAAGCCCTGTTGATAAGCAAATACATACTCGTACTACGTACTACGCTACGGGTAAATAATTTTTCGGGTGATAAGAACTCCAGCTTGTTTGCTTGCCTTGGGCCTATCGCAAAAATTAATTTGATTGACAGGGCAGCTTGGCCGCCGCACAAAAATAAAGACCGAAAAAGGTGCAAACTGTTTAGGCGCCGCCCACCGTGCGTATGCTTAATTTAGCTTAAACAGTGCTTGAGTAACTGTAAACAGTTATGCCTGTTACCCCTCTGTGTTGTCATTGTTATTATTATTATTATTTTTTACAGCACTCTGCAAAATTCGCTCATCATTTACCTTGAACGTGATTGGATATTGGATATGTGTGTAAATAAATATCGCAATATCCCCCATTACCGCCACCATCATCACTCACTGGTCATGCGGCCAGGCAGCGTTCTGACGGATATGCAAAGGTGTACGCTTTTCGGTTGGTTCTTTTTAGTTTATTTTTCGGCATTTTGGTCCGCTCCTCGAATTTCGCCTTTGGCTTCAACGCCGGCTCGCTTTTGTGCTGAGTTTTGTTTATCAGTTCTTTGTACATAAAGCAAATAACCCGATGATTCAGCTCAGAATAGGAGAATGGCTGGTGAATCGGGGGTATTTGAGGGCAAATATTTGATCTTGCCAGGCAGTTCAGGTGTTTGGGCGAGAGGTTAAGCAATGATATAACAACTGTATCATTGCAATTGCGTTTTTACATCAGCTGATTCTGGTAAAGTTTAACTTTACTGCCCAAAATACGTGTAGAACTTTAATGCCATTGGATGATGCCCTACATGTTCCCAGCCGCATCTATCCGACAACATTTTCATGTGAATTACTCCCTGTTAAACGTAGTTCTCAAACCTTTGTCAAGTTTGTCTTTTAATTAAACTGTACCATAGTCGTGCAAATTCGACAGTAGACTCTTTGAAATTCTGAAATAAATTATTTGATAATCGATGTTAAATATCAAAATATTTGATTTCAATTGAAAATGGATAATTTATTAACTTTAGCCAGGTGGGCCTGGGCTATTATTTTAATGTAAAATCGATTCCTGTTGGTGGGACCCGGTTCAGTTCGTTACTTGAAAACTGATGAAACTACGACACGCAGCGAGCCACTGAACCCTGCGGCATTGTTCGCATACCTTTCCTTGGAACACAAACAGATCCTTGACCGGGTTGCTTACACACACACAGGTCACGACCTTGAACTCGACTTGACTGTAAACCCATGACAGGGACAGGTGTTCTTGCGTTTTTCCGAACCTCACTATTCAAGAACAAACCCATAAAACTGTCACTAATTCGCACTTGGGGAATGCCAGCGCGAATGATCTGATGCAAGTGTTTCGTCCAAGTCGTTGTAGTGGGCGGCGGGCTTTGTTTGCCCCCCTTTCCCCACATATTTCGCGTATTTTCTTGTTGTGTCATTTTTGTTGCTGTTTCCGCATCATTAGAGCCGTGCAATTAAACAAATTCAAATGTACGTAGGCGAAGCAACCGGAAGCGCAGTCACTCGCACCCGCACGTCTACCGAACTTTGCACGTTAATTAGTTTTGTGTTGGGGAAAAGAAACGGAACCGCGACGAATCGGACACACAGAACCTTGGGGTTCGGGAACTTTCCGCTGCATTGCTCAGCAGAGAATAGAAAATGTCCTTCAATCGCACGCCTCTCTTCTGCCGTCGAGTGCAATTTTGGCAACGCACTTTGTTCGAATGCTTAAGTTTGCATCTCGTTGACAGGCGGGTCAACAGCGAGTGATCGAAACCTGCCCCCTATTCGTCCCCACAGACATACTTATGAGTGCCTACAACCCGGGAGTCATATTTGATGTGACCGTCAAAAGTGTAGGGCTAAATACATGAGTTGTAATGTGTGCTTACTAGTGACTAGAGGCAGACGATATTTATGGTTTCGTTACTTATCAAGGAGGAGAGAATACCAAAAAGGTGCTAAGAGAGGTATTTTTATGCTGTTATATTTGGTTCTTTATAAAAGCCCTATAAATTGTTAGGTACTTCAGTCTCGGAAAAACAATGCTCTAATGACTCATTCGTTCGTTCAAGTATATCTATATAATTAATTCTATTTCAATCCAAACCTAATCAATAGACCCGATTTGTGCATAACTTAAAGCCAAACAACACACTTTGTGTTCCACATTCGGTGTGAGTCATTCATGCCATCGAAATGGGAAAACCAAAAGAGGCCTGTCAGAGCAGGACGCCCTTTGCCGCCCTCTGCGACTGACTCGACTTTCGGTGGCAATTCAACGTTGACTCGACTCACGCGTTTGTCTTATATAACGGTGTACTTATATAGACGTGGATCGGTGTGCTCGCGGAGCTTCCCCGGTGGCCGGTATTTGCTCGCAGCCGGTGAAATTTGCAAATGAAATGAGCCGGCAGCACGAGTCAAGATTTCCTCGCAGCAACAAGTGAAGTTCACATACCAAATAACACACACATTAGCACACGGAGAGAAAAACCCTTTGGAAATGATATTATATTGTTGCATATTCCGATTGTATCTTTATCTAAAAGTTCCTTTTTCACATGAGCCATTCGAGTTCTCAAGGAATCTAGATGGAAAAGGATGAAATGTCGGAGATTGGCCAACAATTGGGCATTCATAACGTCACTGGCTATGCCCAAGTCTGCTGATAGTTTTTATACCCTTGCAGGGTATTATAATTTTAGTCAGAAGTTTGCAACGCAGTGAAGGAGACATTTCCGACCCTATTAAGTTTCTACGCAAACTAGTCCCTTAGTTTTGAAGCTATCTGAATGAAACTTTGCACATATGCTTATATATGCTCTCACTACTATATATGTCGGAACGTGCCGTATCGGACGACTATATCATATAGCTGCCCTAGGAACAATAGGACAATTTTTAGGAAAAAAATTATAACTTAGGCAATTTTTTAACATATTTTCATAAAATTTCAGACATGGTCATTTTGTAATATTTTAGAATTTCGGTTTTAATTTGATCAAAATCGGACCACTATATCATATAGCTGCCATAGTTTGTTCGCAACATTTTTGTTCGCAATATTTTCGTTCGCAGCATTTTCGCTAGCAACATTTATGTCAGATACTCTTTCTGAAGAACTTTATATAAACTCGACATACCTGTCCCCCAATTATATCATTTAGTAAAGGAAAGTGTTGCCTTAGACTTTTCTCGCAGTGTGCCCTCACACTGACTTGAATTCAATTAATAAGTGCACACCGCGCTGTTGCTTTCTGTTGTTTTCCAGCTGGTTCCCGTTCTGTTTACCCTTCTAATGGAGTCGGACATCTGATTCACATTTGCAGCTCTTTGCATAACCGATCGGGTGAAGTAGTAGCCCCCTCGACAAGCTAGTTAGTGGAAGGGGGCCAACGGCGGGGGCTCGACTTGGGTTTTCCGCGCAAGTGAATCTATATATTCAGCTGATCTTTAACCTGTCGCTGGCATTGAACGACAGCGCCGTCCGATAGATATTCACATAGTATATACGTACGTATTACTTCGTTATCTCCGAAGGCATTTTCCTTTTGTGTATGCCAGGGCTTTTGTGGGGACCATAACAAATGAGATTCACGCGCCCCGCCGTAACAAAATCATTTTCTGCTAACCGTGGTTACGTACCCACTGACGTCATACGAAAAAGGCGATTTATCAAAGCAAGTCACGAAAGTGAAAGATGGAGACAGAATGGACAAATTAAAAGTAGATTAGAGCTAGAACTCTAAATGGCAAAGGGAAGCAAGTAGGGAAAGGCTCTCAAAAATTAAGAAGGATATGGGCCCCAATAAATTGATGATAATATTCCATGTTATTAAGGACCAAAGGTTTCTATATTCAAGAATCTGTGAATATCTTTAAGCTTACTAATCTAATGCAATGATTAGGCAAACTTATGACTTTGCCAAGCCCTAAGGTTTTTATCTTTCTAGTTCCCGTTCCCCCTGGTGCCCCTGAACCTCCCTCAGTCCTTGACAATGTGTTATTTATTGGCTCCTACTCGCTGACGTCAACGAAATGGGCATTTGGGCAGGGAAAATCATGCAAATGAGCGAGCACGAGTCTCGGGATCGTATTTTGGCAGGTTGTTCGGCAGTGCTAATTGGGTTTTACGAGCCTACTGTGGGTGTGTGTTGGCGGCAGTTATTGAACCTGGCTTTTGGCTTCTGGCCAAGATGCGAAATTAAGATTGCAGAAGCAGAAGGCGTAAAAAAGCCACATACGAGACAGACTACGCCCATTCATCCGTTCACCCAGTCAAGGACAATGGCTCAGGAACAATGTGCGCGGAAGGGCAAATACGAGACAGTTGTCGAGAAAAGGAATGAAAAATGAAAATGTTAATGTCATGCGTAATGAAAGAAAAGCCTGCCCGACGGCCGGAAAGCAGCCCTTAACTCACGCATTTCCAAATGAGAGAAAAGAAAGCTTAAACCTTGCGGTGGATTGCGTAATTTCACAATATAATATATGTAGATCTAGAAAAACTTATAAAGAAACTTGACTTCTTCCCCATGGATCTTCGGATTATTAGTAATATCTATTATATATTTTTTTAAATATTTTTCAACATTAATGCATATTACATGAGACATACATACGTATGCAGTTATTATATATGTACGTATTTAGCTCCGAATATCTAAATATTTTGAATCTGTTTTCTCTCTTGTTTTTATTCCATTTTCTGTATTCCTATATTATTATTATTATTCCTTTAGTTTATAACATTTCTCCTAGTATTAAAGAACACTCTATTACAACTTCCGGGTGCCAAGTCAAAAAAATAACGCAGCAAGCAAAAATGAACAAATATCATTCCCGCCCTGCCAGCCTCAAAACCCCTCAGGGGACTAAAACATTATTAATTGCACACAGGTTCTACACAGATCTTACAGCGAATTAATTTGTTGACTGTAGGAAAGTACACTGGGATATATACTGCATATACATATATACACATATATGTATCTAGTCGGGTGTGCGCATAAATAGCAGTGCAAACGATGAACAAACATTTGAATTGTTATTCTTGTTTTGTTATCAGCGAGTGAAGCAAAGCAAAGTCTTGGCTGCACTGCGAACGTACGATTTCTATATAGTGGATATAGTGGCAATATACGAGTATATATATTCCGAGTGTGTGCGCGGGGTAAATATAAACTATATTCCGCACACTGTGTGCACAAGATTCATTACTGCAAGTTGTTTACACACTCAAGTGCGACGCGAATTTGAGCATTTGCTGTTGACCAATTGATGTATCTCGACGGCAATCGAAGATGTTTGATTTGTCACCTCATTCTGGACTCATGACTCCTGACAGTCAAGGTGAATTTCTCCTCCTTGCGACCCTCTGGCAGACCGAAGATGTACGATCGGGAATTAAACCAGAGGGCACAGGGCATGCCAATTATCGCCTTTTAAAGTAAGTGGGTATGCTTGACTTTTAGCAACTCTCTTACCATATTTGATTTATATATATAACCACCATCGCACATCTGTATTCGATGCTATATATACCCCATATAAATCACAATAAAGAGCTGCGTGCTAAAACCTGTAAATTGTATTGAAAACTTTGTATTTCAAATTAGCAACTGGCACAAACAAAGAAAAGAAGCAACAAAAAATGAGAAAAAGTCACGTTTTAAAACCTCACATTTGTTTCAATTATAGAAGTTACATATACATATATAATTATATGTACATATACCCTTTCACAAGATGAGGAAGAAATTCCCAGCCCTAATTCATTATCAACCTCAACAGCCGATCCGATCTAGCAATGTCCTACACAAACTAGTCGCTCAGTGCTATCTGGTTTAACATTTCTAAATACTTTTATTTCATTTATAAATATAAGAAGGATTGGATGCTATTATTAAAAGGTGTCACAGGCTTGAAATAGATAATTTTTTATTACGGAAAATGATCGATTTGATTAAAAAATTGGTCATAACATAGCATATATAAGTCGAAACGGGGCAAATCGAAATAATACAATAATTACTTATATATTTTTATTTCATGTGATTCTACAACTTCGAAATAAATTTGATGATAAAAGTCGCATAGCTATATCATCTACATTCTGTGAATTTTTATGTTAATTAAGGAAAATAAAATGTTTGTTATATACTAAAGTGTTTTATGCCTCTCCTGTTTAGTTTTTTTTTCTATTTGGCCGAAATGGCCAATGATCCAAACAAGAGTATATTCAAAATTGAGTAGCTGTGACATTTTAAGTGCCAATTATAAAACTCAGTACTTTTTTGGATACACAAAAGGTCTACATATGTAAAAAAAACTCAATTTTATAATATGCTAAATTTCAACACATACGTTATTAAATTATTAGTGGAAAGTTCCCTTTAACATTGTTTCTTTAAGCTGTCCTTAAGTGTCAACGTGTCATGAGATGCACATTCAGCTCGTTCGGTTGATAATGTGGCGCTGTTTTCCCCGCAGTCGCCTTCATTGTCCATATGAAACAGGATTAAATGACATAAAAACAGTCCAAGGACAATGGCCGTCATGTGCGTGTGGGGAAGCATGGGCGTGGTCTGGAGCTGCTGCTGACGTGGCAGAGGTTGTTGCGCGGTTCCCAACACGGCGGCTAAGACCAAGAGGAGACCGCCTGGGGATCTCATTAAGTAGTTCAGCGGCTTGAAAGCAATTAACCGAGAGAAATGTCCTCCAATTACTGGGAATACTTAGTCAGGCTAATCTTGAAATAGGAGGAGCGGTTTAAACAATAATCAAGCCCTAATTGCATGGATTTATGTGCATATATGCATACGTATTATATATGGGGTAACTTAAGAAGAATGCCTTAGGACCTTTGTTTAATTTTGCATAGGAAAATTCAGAGTTTTTACTAGAACTGACAACCGGTACTAGATAGCTGGCAATGCTGTCTTGATTTCATAATGCTCGCTATGTATAAGTTGTTTCAGCTGTTTCAAGTTCAGTGTCAGTCATGATATTCCATTCTGGGACACCCTGTATGCTAAGTGCGCTATAAAATATATGCGGCAACAACAGCAATCGCAACGTGTTGTAATTAAGGCAACACAGCATGAACAACAATAACGATAACAGAAATCATCAGGCAACAGACAGACAACAATATGAAATATTTATGTTGTTGCGGCCTGGAGTTATAATTCAACAGCTCGGAAAAAGCAACAACAGATCGAAACAGAAATTTAATTGCCGTTTAAAGTAAGTTCCTCGTCTTGACCCAATTCTCAGGCGCCCGACCCCACAAAAGCATTTAAAAAAAAAACCAAGAAAAGAAGCTAACTTCGGAGCGCCGATGTTTGTATACCCTTTTACCTTTTCACCTTTTGTTATTATATACATATATATTATACATATCTGTGTCTCTCATATATAGATTTGATTGATGGCTCCCATGACCGCCAACTTATATACTAATACGATATTGAAAACATTTGAAACCTTATTTTGAAATTGTATAAGAAAAACTATATTTCAGAGTTTTGTGCGTATATTTTGAAAATAAAATTATATAATGTTGATTATACATACATTTTGACAGATTCCTATACATTTTCCGATCCTTCCTATGACAACTAAATATGTATATGATATATTCGTCCAAATTCAACCTAATAAAAAATATTTTGCCCTGTTACTACCGGCTGTTGATGTTTTTTAAGAATATAAAAATACTTCATGGAGTCGGCAATAACTCCTTTATTGCATTATAAACTTCAAGTCGAAATTATAATACCCTTCAAAAGAGTAGAACAAGCAGCTTAAAGCCGTGATCTTATCTGCAAGTAAAAATCGGGAAAAAAATCTTATTTCGGCAAGATAAACTCAAACACAGCCAACGAAAAAGACACGTCATAATTGATGAGATACACAATCTGTATCTGCTAGATGCATCCACGTTGCACGAAGAAAATTTGTGCGCTGCCTTCAAGGTAAACTTTCTAGAAGTTCACTGAACTAGTGTCAAAAGAAAATATAGATGGGACTTTCGTTTGAAGCCTGTTGTTAGTTTGTGACCGAAGCAGGTTATGCGAACGTATAATTTATTTTGTGTTCAGAGTTCAACCTAACAATTCCTAAGATCTTACCATTTGATTGAAAATGCAATTAAAATTTCAAGAATGGAATGCAAATTCATCTTATTTTCATATCGAATTAAAAGATGGTTTCCAAAAAAGAAGGCCTGGAATTACATGATCGTAAATGCTTTATGGCCGCATGCTTGTCTCGAGGGTCTTGGCAATGACAACACCTCAACTGCCATGATATATGTAGGCACATATCGATAATAGGAAAGAAACAAATTACAACCTATCTCAAAAAAGAGAAAGAAGATATTTATAATATCTCACCCAAAATAAGCCCACGAAGGCTTGTCTTGTTTGGTGGCTTTTGCGCCGCACGCAAAAATCAGAGAGTGCGAAATGTCGTTCTCTTTCGCTCAAGTGGTTGGTGGCCAAAAAAAAAAAATAAAAGCAAGGGAAAAATAAACGAAAATAAAGCGCAGCGAGAACATTTTTGCTGCGCAATTTCTTCATTGCCGTGTTTTCATTTCTTCGCTCTCCTCAGCCGCCGACGTTCTCCCCTGCTTTCCAGAATTCCGAAACCCGAGTGAGAAGAGTGGCTTGCCACATGCTGTTGTTTACGTTCTCCGTGTATCTCGTGTTTTGAGCCGGCTGGCCGAAATTCTATGTACATACATAAGTATGTATTTCATTCCCATAAAACCAGAAATAACCACTTGCAAAACACATCGCTGCCTTACATAAAATTTTAATTGGATTAGCTGCGAAAACACTTTCTGCTTAGAGTGTTTCGTGAATTACTCTTTTTTTTTTCGAATACAATGTTCAGTTTTGTTTACCCCTGGCCAGACGTACATACATATGTTTATCGCAGCAAACAGCTTTATGTTTATGCCTTATAAATCGGCGACGAAGGAAACTGAATCTGAAACTGACCTATTCCAAGTGGATTTCAATTGTAGATCCGCCGCCATTGAGACTGATTATTATGGAGCGCTCTAAGCGGGGTTATCTCATCTCATCCCAACTACTGTACATATTATATGTGGTTTGGTGCTTATCGGGACGAATCCGCTGCGGAATCGATCCAGAAATAAACATTTGCACGAGCATAAGCCGGCCCTGCATTTCCATTCGTTTCGGCCGTAAAAAGAATTTTTGCGTTTATTTATAAGCCAGCCAGAAATATCAGCCTCAAAGAACACCTGCAGAGCCCGTTTTCCAGATCATTTGACTTTATCCAATCTTAATTATGGTTTATTATGCAAAACAAACCCGCAGCGCAACACACCGCACAGATACACTGTCACAAACCGTGTGTGTTTCTCGGTTCGGCTCATCAAAATATCATCCTCGGACATTTAGCTCTGCTTACGTCACAGCAGCATCATCGAAAACAGCAGCCGATTGGCGCCTCTCGGCTATAAATCAAATCTCATCATTCCCCCTATTTCTGCTATTTAAATAAAGTTTAGCAAAAAGGGGAAGGAACCACAGCAGAGGAATGCGGAGGCAAAAAACAGAAATGTAGATTAAATATCTTTTCTGGGGGAATACAGACTACTCCGCAGGTATGAAAACAGTTTCTCACAATAATTATTAACCTTTAAGTAAGTTTAATTTTCATAAACTGGAAACGTTAAAAAATAGGAGTATTTTTATCAAGCATTATCTTATAGCTCCAATGAAAGTATTCCTGTCTTGTCAAAGTTTGGATGCCCGAACACAGTCTTTTCTCATCCACTGTTTTTTGAATTTCTGAACTATTTTATTTTAAACGTTGAGTCACATGTCAGGCGGCTATTTTTCGGCTTGCTTAAGAGGCTGATTTTAATTTTTTTGTTTTCTGTTAAATTTTTATGGCAATTACACGTCCTTGGATTGTATTGTTTAAATTAAAATGTTAAGTTATGCAAATGCATCTCCTCTTTTTTTGTTTGTTGTTGTACGAAGGTTTAATTTTTGTGTATTAACTTGTTAATTAACTTGTTAATATCGTGCATTGCGCTTAGTCCTAATTTTGATACAGGCGCTTAAACGTGTTTCACTTGATTTAACTGCTGACGTTAATAATTCATTACTCTTAGTGCAGTTTTCTTGCTTCTTAATAATCAAATTAAAGAACCGAGATGTTTCATCCACGCACATTTGTGATTTTATTGTTGGATTTTGACCATAAATTGCCCGCTCATGCATATTTATAGTTGGATAGCTCGAAACGAAAACAGAAAATATCTGTGTGCTGCCGAAATCCAGTTTTCTTCTTTGTTTGCAACTAATTATGTTTTCGGATATTTCAATAATTGCTGTTTCTTAAAGATAAATAATATTAATTCTCTTCAAAAAAACAACCTCAGCCAAGTATTTCACTCTCGGGGCGCGCGGATTAATTAATTAATTAGTGCCCAACCTCACAAGTCGAAAATTCACGAGTCACAAGTCACTATATGTCGAAAAATCACGTGGAGTGTCGCTGGCAGCGACGAGGACTGAGCATCCGACTCTGCCGGCAATTGGTTTCGAAGTGACGGCGCTCCGCATTCGCCCATGTGGCTCAGATCGCCTGTATCTATGTGTATACAGTTGCGGTTGAAAGTATAGTAATGATATGGATTGTACCTAGAATTTAAAATACAAGGAAATCCGAATATTTCAGGAATATATTTGTTGGATTTTTGTTAGATTCTTTGTAATTTAATCACTTTGTTTATACAAAATATTATATTTTCCTAGTTTGAATTATTAAAAATGTTTATACGTCCATATCCTAAAATTCAATTTAGATAGAATATAAGTATCTAGATTCAACATTTCAGCAAAGTAATACATAGTAAGAACATTTTATATTGTATATTATATATATATACTATAAAATCTGAAAGATCCAAAAATATCATTTAGATTGACACCCTCAATACTGCTAATACTTTAACCGCAGCTGTATGTACATACATACCTATGTGTTTTCACTTATCTTTATATATGTATAGGTGTGGCAAACCGGCAAGGCTGCTTGAGGGTGTGCGTGAGATTTTATTCCTCTCTGTTTTGTAGATATATAAACCAATACACTGCCAAATTGTGTAACGCGAGAAAAAGGTGAGCACAACAGAAAATCAAGCGAGCAAAGCAAACGCGGAGGAGTCGGAATACATTAATAGGCAAAAGGCCGTGGATAGATAACAGCCGAGTTGGCCAAGTAGATTAGGGCCAGACTAGGGGTAGGGCGTTTCATTTTCGGGGCGTGGCACGACGTCAGCTGACCTTGCAAGGTCACTGATCTCACTTGATTCCGAACCACTTTCTGTTTTTTCGCCTCATGTCTGGAACTCTCTCCGCGTCTCCGCCGCCCTTATGATTGCCTAACAACGGAATTTGGAATCACAGTGCTACCTCGGTAACCCAAATTACCCCGCTTCATGCATCGAAAATTCATGAACATTTTCTTTCCAGTCCCGAATGAGAGCTTGTTTTAAAATTAGCTCAGCATATTATTTACAGTGTTTTCTTAATATTTAATAATATTTTCCTTTTTAACAGGCAGAAAAGTAAAGTGATATCGAATAATAGGACCGGTACGGTCGTTTTCTAAATTTTTTTTGTCAAACTCGATAGTAATTGGATAAGTTTATGTATTTCTTAGGTACAATTATCAGAATTAGTCTTCATAATTACAAATTGCTATTGCCTTCTGCACCTGTAAATTTAGGATTTTCAAAAGTAAAAGCTTCCGACATGTTCCTTTTAATTTCCTCCACAAAGCTTTGGATATCAGGTATATCACAGTCGGACACTGTAGCTTTTATACTTGTTTTTTGCTCGACTTAAGAGAAAAGAAAAGAAAAGCCTCAGTCAGGTGTATTTGGGAGCTGTTGTTCTTCAGTATTAATTGCTACCATTTCCTATGTAAATGGGGCGGCACTTTTGGTCTGCTTACCAAATGCTACCGCTTTTATTTACATACATATGTATGTTTGTTTGTTTCAGTTTCAGTTTTTACATTTTCAAAAAAAGTTTAATTTAGAATGTTCACTGTACTGTTTTGTTTTGTTGTTGTGTTACATGGGCATTTACATTGCTGTTATTGTTTTGTTTTCCTTTTTTCGCTCGTTTTCTTCGTTCCATCGATTCTAATGCTCTTTTTGTTGATTCTTGCTGTGTGTGCCATAACGCACGTAGGCAGAAAAAGAGAGAGATAGAGGGGGAGACAGAGATACCAAAACAACAGTCCAAATATTTCGCCCTTAGAATGGGGTTGTGCTGCCTGTCTTGTCCCCCCTACTCGACGTGATTCTCTCTGTTTTTCAACCCATCGTCTGTCTCGCTCTTGCGCCTCTGCGTCTGCTCTAGTTCTGCGACGGTTTTGTTGTTTGGCTTGAGAAATAAATGAAGCTCGTTCCTATGCTGAACAGCGAGATGATAACAGCAATAATAAATACATATAACACACAACATATGTATATATGCACATAAATATGTATGTATACAAACATGCAACAAAATACACTAATAAAACCCACACATATTGTATGTGGACTGCCTTCAAAATCAATGCCGCTTGAGATTTGTTTGTGGGTTGCAAAAAATCGCTTTAATGTGCTTTCCAGTATCCTACATTCCCTCCCTACCCCTTCCCAGAGCACTCGCCACCTCTCGCTCTCTCGTGTGATTCAATTGTATTGCGTCATAAGCCGGGACACCTTGATACAAAACAGTAAAAGGGGTAACGCGAAATACATAATAAAGGAAAGAATAAAAAATAAATAAGCGGCGTGGCACAAAAACAAAATACAAAAATGCATCTTTGAGCGAAGAGAGAGAGAGAGAAAGACAGAGGAGAGGGTGAAAACGAGACAGGCAGAGTGAGAGAGACCCTGTTTTACTCCGTTCTTACTTTTGATTGACATTGAAACTGCAGCTCAGCATAAGAAGCAGCAACAAAAGCAAAAGTGCAGCCTGTACTCGCCAAAATTTTCAAGGTCAGGCAAAGGGTAAGCATGCCGAATGCAGAAGCAACAGTTGGTTTGCAACTCACTCGCTCCCTCGTACTCTCACTGCACACTCACAAACACAGGCAGCACTGGGGCAAAGCTCGCAGCGGGAGAAGACTACTTTTTAATGCTTTTTATGTTGCTTGAAATTGGTAAACAACATTTTATTAGTTGTTATTTGTTGATGTCGTCTATCTATTCTGTTGTTATTTTGTACTGCGAAACCGCCTTCTTTTTCTATTATTCAATCTATTATTGTTGCTCTTTTGGTTATATAAAAGATTACAATGCAATTATCACTTATTTAATATTTTCAAATATTTATATTTATTTTAGAATCTGAGTCTACAATAATTTTCCAAATAAACGGAAAGAGATTTCAGATTATGTCGTAGGGCTTCTAAAAGTATACAATAGACTTTGACTAGCTCGAGGTAACAATAAAATGAAATTGCAAACAAAAAAACTTTGATCTTTATATGCAATTTTAATTTTAGGTTATTTCAAAACAACATCGATTTGACAATAAAGCTATTAAAATTGTGAGTTCATACATCAGCAATCAAAATAACGTCTAGCCCGATAAATTCGACAATAAAGTTCTTAATCGAATTATATGTAATTTTTAATTGAATAATGCCACCGATGTGTCGGGCATGTTTTCACGACACCCGGATCAGAGTTGCCAAATGAAAATATACATAACTTTCCCACTAAAAAATCTCAAAACGGTGCAATTTCCCACTAAAAAAATTCAGTTTTCACCCTAAAAAAAATATTTTGTAAACTAGAAAACTGTTAAGAAAAATAATAAAAGTTGAGTGTTATTTCATATAAAACATATATATTTGAGATCTAATTTTATGTTATGGCCTCGAGAACATCTTTCGAATACTCAGTTTTTTTGATGGTTCAAAGGTATTACAACCATTTGATAACGTTAGCCTTATCCGTAAAAGAGCATCTGCAGCTTTTGTTGCAATTCTATTTAGTAATTTATTTTTAACTACGTTGAATTTAATTTTAATTTTTATTTTTAGAGTATTTCTTTCAAACGGTTAAATAATATAGGATTTCAAAAACCCCCTAAACATTCCCCCTAAAATTCCCCCTAGGACGTCATAAAACCCTAAATCTAGGGGGAAAACCACTGATCAGGGAACACTGTCCCGGACCATCAATGAACGAGCAACATGAAAATATTCCACAGTTCCCACACCCGCGCAATAGAATTAATGGCTTTTTCGGGCCTTGTTTATTTGTTCTCTATTTCGAGCGGGCTTCTATGTCCGATCTCGCATCGATTTCATCGGTCAGCAAGCAAATAAATACATCTTACCCGGCATTTACATATGTAAAACACTTTGTGTCTGCTTATCTATGCGAAGCTCTCTTCGCTCTCCGAAAACTCCACTTAAGGTGCCGCTGATGATTTTTTATTTGCGTGATTTTATTTGTTTTGTTTTCAGTTTTCGCAGTTTGTTTATGTTTTTTTTTCGTACGAACGTGGCTTCGATTTCAAAGTCAAGGTTGGTTTGACTCTGACGTTGTGCTGTGAACGTTTAAATTAAATTCTCTGATGGTTTGTGTAAATGGTTAATTCAGTTAAGGCGTAGACCGGTACTTGCAGTTCTATCTAATAGTTTTCTAAAAATCGTATTCCACAGAGAATAGTACTCACTTTGAACAGCCAACTGTTGTTGATGCGCCGCCGCGCGCTGGAAAATAAATAAATAAGAAATTATTAATTATCGGAACGGTTCAAGTGTTTTGTTGCTGTATTTTTTATTCCTTAACGTCAATGTATAATAAATTTCCTTGAACTTTTTTAAATCTTAGAGTAAATTACCCTACTTTCTCTAATTAGTTTTCTGAAACCTGAAATATTAAAGAGTAACAAAGAGATCACACATAAAAAGTAAAAGCTGGATCCCCTATTAATTTGTATAAACGTTTTAAATATTCATTAGTTTCTACATTCACAATTAATCATAAAAGTACATTAATTGAGCTATAATAAACTTTTAAAATGTTTAACATTTAAAATTGTTACAAACTTTTGCTAGTGATCTATTTCATAGAAAAAACATTGGAGATACAACATTTAATTGGGAGCAGTAAAATATTTAAATGATCACTAAGGTAAATTATATTTACTATGAGTAATTGGTTTTATTTTAATTGAAAACAGCTTTGCTTGGCATACGACCGTTAATTTTCACTTCATATTTTTTGCGGTTCACAAGTAACTAAGATAAGAGCTTATTTGGTCCTAAAACCTTACATTGTTGGTCATCATGGCTCGAATTCCGGGCAGGGATTGCACATCGAGGGAGTGACTGCGCCCGCGCCGCGTTTTCGTGGTGGGCGAAACGGGCGGTGGCCCAGGGGGCGTGGCCGAGCTGCTTGAGTGAGTGTGTCGGTAAATCCATCTTTTCACAGCCGACATTTTGGACACACGTTAAATATATTCTATATGCACAGTTTGTTTAATTGAGTATCACCTCAGGTGATTCATACTTCATTAGGTTAACTTTTTGTGGGGTTTCCATTTAATAAAAAAACAGAAAGAAAACTTTAGCGACAATTTCAAATTGGACTGCTTGCTTAGTGGCACACTGCTTGAGTTTCAACTGCTTTAACACGAGCTTTTGCTGCTCGACTCTAGGTGGCGCCTGAGGTGCTATTTATCTGTTCACTTTTTTTTTTTAATTTGTTTTATATTTATTTTTACACTGTGTTGCCCACTTCGAGGTATAATTTATGCAAATTGTTCTTACATCTTCAGCGGGAGCTCATAAATTGATGTATATTTTTCAATTATGCGACAGGCAAGGATTTCCCTCTTGACTTTTTATTTATTTTTTGGCTTTGCGGAAATGGAAAAATAAATGAAATAATGACCACAATGCAGAATACTGTCCGAATATGGAACAGACATAATTTTCACAGCGACAGCGTTCTTATCACCACTCTCGATCGTCACCCCACAAATTAATCCCTGACCCCGAACTCTTCTTTTAATTAAATAAGAAGAACAAAACACGCTCATCAGAAGAGCAAGAAGCGGATGACGCATTAGAGTTGATTGAACGCAGCATAAAAGTTCACCGGATTCAAAGGGAAGGCGTGCTTTTCGTTGATTGTGATTGAATGCTCTCGTGTGCCGACCAATTGAAATTGACAAAAACTTTGATTGAAGGTGCACACACTCAGCGACGAAGACGCAATAAATAAAAGGAGGAGGCGATTCTATTGAGTGACGAGCAATTGACGAGCTAAAGGAGGGATTCACCTCACTACCAGGAAACGTGTAAGCGCAGTGAGTGTGTCAAGGGCGTCCCTTAGAGAAAAGGAACTATTGGGAAAAGATCACATTGCTACCTACCATATGCAGCTTTAAAATTGTCGACATCCAAAACCACATGCCGACATAGGGGGGAACAGATATATCACCGAGAGAACACGTATTATTACCTATGATTCCAGCTTAAGTAAACAAAAGACTAAAATGTGCCTATCACAGTAAAGCCCGAGCAAATACTAACCAATAATCTTAGTTAATTTCCAAACTTAACACCTGCCAAATGTCCCGAAGACTTGATAATTTTCCCAAATTTCGTCAGACGGACCACAGGGCGTATACTTGATACCGCTGCAAGCTATTGCGTTGCTCATTTCGATCTATTTTGTTTTGCTTGTTCTCAGCTTTTGTTTAGCCAGCCGCACGACTTATGCATGTAAATATGGCCAGTAAAATTAGACAATTATTTTTAGGCCTTTGGGGGGGCATTTTAGATGTGGAAATACTAATTTGCTGGTAGTTCAGTGCGCTTTCTTTGCCCGTAATATAAGTTGTTTAAATATGAGCAGAAGAATGTAATAAATAAATAACAGACAGCTGGGGGGAAATAACACAGACTCCGAGGGAAGCGGACAAAAACAAAACGCAAACAGAATGTAAGAGTCATTTACGTTAATTAGCTGCCCCAGCAAAGGCAAACACACAACAAAATGTAATACAAAACAAAAAACAGAGAGGAAAGGCAGTCTCTGGAAAGGTTTACGGGAAGTAGGGAGACAACGTATTATATTCGGTTATAGTTCCATTTAGCAATGCGCGTCTGGTTGGAATTCTGCCAGATCGAAGGTCGAAAATCGTTTCAAGAACATCGAAACTCAGGGACTTTCAATTAACAGAGCGCTAACAGAGGCATGTTAATTGCCATTTGGCATGTGACCAAGCGCGTAAAAGATTCTGCAATAAACGGCAGGAGAAAGCGAAGCCAATGGATGTAAGCTCTCGCCGGCGAATTTTCAAGGGAACACAAAGTAACGGAGGGAATAAAACTGTGATAATAAAAATCGTATTAAAACTACTCAGGCATTGAGCAGTGGACCTTTTTCAACACATAAGTTAACAAGTATGAAAACTACAGTCAAGGGTGCTCGACTGTGAGATACCCAGTAGCAAATCCTTGGGCGTTAAATTAAACAAGTACCAAATATAAAGAATAAAATGAGGGTTAGGTGTCCAATTCTCACACTCATCTCCCTCTGATTTTAAAATGCGCCGTAAAGTTTAAATAACTTATTTACTTAATGCACAGTGAGCCAGTTAAATTTGCTGCTGCTGTGCATTGACTATGAAATTGGGAAAGCTACTGTGAAAGTGTGAGCGACTGTGGGATACCCAGCACCTGGAGTATTGCAGGTAAAATTAAAACGAACATCGTATGACTAAATAGGACATGCTGAGCAACACCCAGCACGAATGTAGATGTTGCAGAAGTTCAAAATACACAGAAAATTGTCTAATGACTCTAATGTTATTAGCAGATTTTACTCTGAAAATTAATTATACTATGTAAAGATATACTTTAAACCGTTATTCACTTAGCAAGGGTCGAACTGGGCGTGGTCAACTTAAAGGAATATAGTAGCCAATTTTAGTAACTATATTTCTTTATAGTTTGTTGTTTCACAGGGACAGACTGCAAAACGGGCCTGGATAAATCGACTCGCCTGGTGATCCACATCAAGAATATATATTCCTAATGCGGTCGATGATGTCTCTATAAATTAGGAACTTAAGTATATGCCTCATCCTGTAGTTCATATCAAAATGAAAGTGCAAATTTCAAATCTAAAAAGCATTCCGTACACTTAGCTTTGTTTTTTCCACCTAAACTTTAGCTTTAAACTTCCTACCGATTTATTTTGGCATAAACTACTTTAAAAGATAATTGGAAACGAACTCTATATGTATCTCGGATAATATATATTTTGACACATTCCAAAGTCCAGACTCTCAGCGCCATAAACAAACTTCCTCCACATCAAGCCAAAAAGCTTTGCCGCTTGTCAAGTGGTCGACCTCTAGGCGAGTGAGATGAAAATTAAAATACAAAATAATAAGCGAAACGCTGGTGCACAGAGTGAGAGAGGATGCCAGCCGGCAGA
Organism: Drosophila bocqueti; assembly: GCA_018151655.1. Taxonomy (NCBI): domain Eukaryota; kingdom Metazoa; phylum Arthropoda; class Insecta; order Diptera; family Drosophilidae; genus Drosophila; species Drosophila bocqueti. The sequence continues at coordinate 825,981 of JAECXF010000305.1, forward strand.
ACAGGCACACAGAGTTAGCTTTTGACAAGTGATTGATTAACAAGAATAACACAAAAACAGAAATAGAAATATTTAAATAAGCGGGAACAAAACAAGACGAATTTATGCCTGAGATATTTCACTTTCTTTTCACTTCCTCGAACAGCCATAAAAACAGATCTGAAGTCCCAAGTGGGCATTTCCCATTTAGGGAAGCCAGATTCCGACCCGACTGATATGGCTCTGGAGCTTTGAGGCTAGGTATCGATCGGGCCTCTTTCCCATTCTATATCAGTGGCAAATATATATACTCTGGGCAAACACCCGAGTTATCTGCCAAAAAGCAGACTCTCCACTTAATTTAAACGCCCTTACTTGCATTTATCTTATCGGCTGTCTTCTGTCTTCCGCTGTATATTCTAAATTAATTTTTGCGCTTCCCAAGTGAATCTGCCTTTCTGTGGGTTTTATTGCTAATGCTGATAACTTTTTGTTTTTCATCGGTTTCCATAACACTTTCGCGCTTATCTCCACCGAAGGTTAAGTAACCGTGGCGAAAAGGGCCGGGGCCGCGTGATATCATCCATTGAAAGGCCATAAAACAGTCAGCCAGCAGTCAGTCAGAAGCAGTAATGACCAAAAGATTAATGGAAAAAACCATGTCTAATTTGCGGAATGAGCAGCAGCTGCTGCTCCTCACAGAGAATGTCAAAATAGTGTGAAGGATTTCATATCCTCTCTAAGCTCGAATGAAGAAGCCACTTCCTGGGGAAACTCCTGCCTTCGTCGGTACTACTAATAAAATACAGAAGAGTTTGGATTAATTCCCAGTGTTGTCGTGATTGCTCGTTTGTGAAGTTTGTCGAATTGTCATTCTTCGGTCTTAGGCACATGCTCGCTCTCCAGGCACTTGACAAATTAGCGACTAAAAAAATTGGCTTAAAGGCTTTGGTAACGGCAAAGCCAGCAAAAACCACAGCGGCAGCTATTAGTTAGCAAAAGTTTATGAATACGATAATAGAACAATAGCAACAGCAGCAACACACACACAAATGCGAATCACATGTTGGTCATTTATTTTGTTCGGTTTATTTATTTTCTTTTTTGACTTTGCTGTCGCACTCTAAGCTCATTTCCATGCCCTGGGGATTGCTTTGAATTAAATAAAAAGAATCTCATAATGGTAAATATTATGAAACGCTGAACGAGCGTGCCGCTTGAGTTTCGTCACTGAACTTGAAAATTAAAAACAAAATTTGTCCGCCAAGAAAGAGGGAGGAGGAAAAGCCAGAGCAGAGAGAGAGAGAGATGAGTGTTTTAAATGAAATTAATTGCTGCGGCACATTAGAACCTAAATGGCTACCAAAATATACAAATTGTTGCTAATTTTCTTATACTTGAAATGGTCCGATTTGCGCCAGAAATAGAATATAATTTTGTTTATTTTATGGTTATGCTTCAATGAATTTTTATTTCCCTAACATTTCATAGGATTTGATTGCTTAATTAATGTTTAATGAATCTGAAATTCATTTGGAACTGTTAATTAATCTCTTTTGAGGCGTACATGTTATTAGCACTAATTTCACGTTCAAGTCACACAATTTTAGGCATTTTATATCTCTTTTATAAATCGAAATTCACTATTAAGAAATACACTTTAAATGCCGTGGAAATCTACATTCAAAATGTAAATCCACTTTTGAGATGATTTTAAATAGCTTTCTTTATAATTTATAGGCACATTAGGAGGCCCTCTTCTCATAAATTCATTTGAAGGCGCCCTCGAGACACCAACTTTATATCATTTTAAGCAGTTGCAAGTCTTTTTTGGCCACAAATAGTTGTCCACACAAACACACACATGATTTAAGAACGAATCTGACTTCCAGCCGATGGGTTAATATCCGAGTTAATACCGGCGGAGGGCGAAAAAACGCGCACAATTCGCCGCTTGGCCCGTCCAATTGGAATTGCAATTGAGAATAACAACACACGGAGCAAGGCGTGCGAAAGAAGAAAACTGCGGGCCAAACGGCAGCAAATTGACGGCGGAGAGCACGACGCTGGCGTATACGTAATATTCCTACGTCCGCCTTTGTTTGTGTGCGCCTTGCCTTTTCCGCAGTCCAAAAAGAAAATAAATAAATAAAGCCGAGCGAATCGAAGAAAGTCGACGACAGCGCAAGCTTCGGCAGAGAGCGGAACGCGAACAGCTGGTGCTGCGATCACCTGTTGTCGAAGCTTTTCCCGCTCTCAAGGATTTGTTTTCTCTGTGCATTGATCTCTTGTGTGAATTTTCCATTCCCGTATTTTGATGTACTTGTTGTTGAAAGCTCTTCGCACGCGTCTGCCGTGTAGCTGCTTTTCGGCGACTGATAAGCGATAAATAACGCACAAAAGCGCCGCTTATCAATCAAATCGAAGCCCGCCAAATGCCTCGAAATCAGCAATTGCGCATAATTATTTATAGATGGATGATTATTAATAATGACGCCTCCAGTTGCCGATAAGGCTCAAGTGGGCATTTCGAGACTGCCTGGCATTCAGGGGGGTGGATTGTTGGTTAGGGATTGCTTTAATCTCCCCAAGCAATCAATCTAATGGACAGCGATTAGACCTCTTGGCGATCTGAATGATTATAAATTTAGTTGCGTGGTTCAGGCAAATATAGAATTTTAATTATTATAAAAACGAGTTCAATCACACCGGAGACCTCAGCAAAGGCGGCCTTAACCGCAGATTTTGGGCCAATTGATAGTAGGTTCACTTAATGTTAAGATTGGTAAACAACCGGCTACTCAAGACGAAAGTGGCGATGCCAAAAACACAAGTCAGTTGCTTGCCTTTGTGATTGGCTTAAAGTCGCAAAAGGCTTTATTAGTTTAAATCAAGCCAGCTTTACATAAGGTGTGCAAGATGATCTTTTCACAAGTGAAGCTCAATCAAAGCTAAACTTAAATTGGACTACAAATAATTTATATTTTAAATAATCAAAAAACACTTTAAGCTAATTGAAAATTTGACAACCGTTGTTCACGATCGATAACGTTGTTAAAACTGCTTGAGAACTGCTTTAACGCATTGTGCTCTGCTTTGCCGTTACGTCTGCTTGCTCTCCATAAGCATAAAGCAGTACGAGTTATCCCACCACAAAGCAGTGCACGTTATTCACCACAACGCAGTACGATTTGGCCAACCGAAAAGCAGTGCAAAATACACTAGTTATAATACTAAGTGTTTTTATGCAGGGTATTATAATTTTATTCAGAAGTTTGCAACGCAGTAAAGGATACATTTCCGACCCTAAAAATATGTTAACAAATCCGAAATGAGGTCTTAAAATAATAGAAAAAGGCCATACCTCATTTGATATGAAAACTATGTGGAGAATAAAAAAAGTTGGGGATTTTTAATCCTCAGCAATTTTGGAATGTAGCTCAGGAGTCTCACCACTGATATACGCGAAACTTTCGACGAATTTATTTAGTAATTTTGTGCATATAGAAAACAATCTGCAAAAGCTTCATTCAGATAGTTATTAAAAATTAGGGACTAGTCGTGAAACGGTGTAATATAGGGCTCAGTAGACTCTTCTTAGGTTATTATTCTGGAAAGCAACTAAGCGGTGTACTGTAGAAGCAAATTTTCGACGAATATTATATTAGTATATTTTTGGTTTTACCTATCAGAAGGGCACAGCACTGCCACATACGTGTTATTGGGGTTTTTAAGAATACAAAACTTGACGTAAATTTCAATTTAATCAGGGCTCAGTACTCTTTTAGTTTTCATTCTGGAACAACTGCTGTGTTTAAATGCATTTTTGAAAATATTATCAAAACTCTTTCTCTGATATAATTTCTAGGCATAGAGCCTAGAACCTATTCCACTGTTAAAATTTCGCGATCATATAATACTCCACTAAAAAAAAAGTTAATACAATTATCGATAATGACTCGAACAGGTAATATATGATATTCATCGACACTTAGAAAAACTTTAAGATGGAAGGAAATTAGTTTGATTGTCGATAAGTTTATCGGTGAACATTTTTTACGATCATATAGAAACCGTATTATTAAAAACAATTTTTACTTAGCACAGAGCTGGAATTAAGCTTATATAAAATTTTGAATTTCTATAGAATATCTTAAACTCAGTTTTACTTATAATTAGTACGGAGGCAAACTTTGAAAAGCAGAAGCTTGTATACCTAACAGCAATGGCTATAAAGCACAGAATTAGATTTCGATTAGAAGTGAATGAAACTTTGGTGATGATGCATAAGACATCAATGTCTTCTAGGTTTTCAAAGTTGATGTTATAAAAGGAATAAAAGCTCCAAAACTTAGTACAGATGGATAGAAAATATTGAAATAATTTTTAATTTAATAGATCCAAAATTTAATAGATCCCTAACTTAATAGATCTTAGGGTGGAAGACATCTCCTAACTGCGTTAAAAAAGTTTGACTAACATCATAATACAGTACAATTTAATTATATAATAAAATCGTCTCAATATAAATTGTAAATGCCCAAAATGTCCCCATCATTCCCTTTGGGAAGCCAGTTGCTACTTACCGCTTTGCGTTTGTCGGCTTCGCTGACCGCCGAGTTGGACCGATGCCGGAACAGGTCCATCACCTTGGTCATGGGCGAGCGCTGGGAGGCGTTGGGGCGCACCGCCGTCACCGTGTGGTAATACTGCCAAGGAGAGAAGGAGAAGGGTGCCAATTAGAAGTGCTGCCGGACGCATTTGGAGCAAGACCAAGGTGCACTAACCTGCGCGTCGCTGCCTTGATGCGGATGGGCGCTGCCGTCTTTGTATTTGCTCTTCGCGGAGACTGTGCCATCGGCGTTCGTTATCGTCACGGCGGGATGCTGGCGATGGCCAAAGTTCTGCATTGCCACCTTCATTGAGTTCATAAGGCCACCGGCTCCGGCTCCTGCACCCGCCGCTGCACTCGCCCCGGCTGCCGCTCCTCCGGCTCCGGTACTCGAGGCGGGCGCCGTGCCACCGGACACGGAGTACGTGCTACTGGTGGCGCTGCTGTCGGCGGAGGAGGGGTCCAGCAGGTGTTTCTCCTTCTGCCGCTTAGCATCTGATTTCGCACGCGGCCGGAACACGTCGAAGATCGTAGGCCGGCGGTTCGGAGACGCGATGCCGTGTACCGTCGACTGGTTGAGCACCGGCGAATCCTCGCCGCTCCGCCGCCGCTCCAGCGAGCCGGAGCGCGATCCGTGGCCGGCCATAGCCATGCGCTCGGTGCTGCGTGAGATCTTCTCGCTGTGCCTGTTGATCTTCTCCAGCTTGGCGGCCTCGCGTTCGATCCGTCGCGCCGTCTCGCGCTCCAGCTTGCGGGCCTCCTTCTCCCGTCGCGACTGCTCCTTCTCCTGGCGTCTGTGGGCATAAACAAAGAAATTAGACTGGCTTCTCTAGAATGTAATATGGAAACTGAACTGGTCACCTTTGGCCACAACTCAGGATTCAGCTAAAGGTGATTTTGATGAGGTCGTTGGTAATGGAAATGAGTTTAATGTCAGAAGAGTCTGAACAAAGGGAGGTGTTGCTCACAAATTTCTTTGTCATTATACAATATTGCAAACAAAAATACTCTTGAAAATAATTAAAAATGAGCTTGAATTTTACGTTCTATGGAGTCTTGTCTAAGGATATACAAATTGTCTGATTATTTTCATTCTACATGTGTTATAAAATATTCAAAGTTTGGAGAGAGAAATAGGAAATTGGAAAGTGGAGTGATTTTTAAATCAATTAAAATGAAAAAAAGTATGACCTTTACAGCTCATGATTAAAGGAAATGCGCGAAGAATTTAATATATCTCTTATGTGTCTTATGTATAGTTTCGACTCTAGTGGCACCGGAGCTTAACATAAAACCGCGACACTCACCGCTGCTCCTTCTCCATCTTCTTGTAGGCCTTCTTGGCCGCCTTGGCGTTGGGCTCTGCCGGGGCGCTCGACGGCCGGGATCCTGGCAGCCGGTTGGGTCCGCCGATGCTGCCATCCTGCTCCTGGAAGCGAACGTGACGTTTTTGGGCATTAGTTTGGGTCGGACTTGGCGCGTCGGAGGGGTTCGAGTTGGCATCTACTAGGGGACTCTCGGCTGGGTGACTACTTTGCATGTTTCTGGCGACGCTGGCCAAGGCAAACTGAACGCCGAGCGGCAGCCGGTTGGGCCGGCCGATAGATAACCCACTATCCATTATCCCCACATCCCTTTACCTCTCCCACTTATTAGTCGTCCTCTGCCAGCTGCTGCAATTATGCCGAATTGTCTACAAATACAATTTATTCGCCACAATACACAGTGGCGGAACCCGTGGCCCACAATTGAAGGAGCAGGCGACACCCGATGCGTCCGCTTAATTGGGCCAAGGCGGCACAGGCAGGAGGGGGAAGACCCATCCTGATGCCATCCTGCGGCGCCTTCGATCGCGCTTAATCAATTAATTTATGATTACGCAAAATTGCAAGCGAATGTGGGCCAGGCGACTGACTGACTGTTTGCCCAGGAACCAATTTGAGTGGACTTTAAGCAGACAAGGCGGTATTTAAAGTGAACGAAAACTGTGAAACATTGAGAGCCGGGCTGGGAAATAACTTTCAGTGGGAATCCCCTCCCCTCACACAACATTTGCGATGCTAATGAGAAGCTAACTAATTATATATTTAAGATCATTTCTTTGTAAATGAATGCGATTAGTCTAGGTTGCTGACATACTTAAGTGCTTTTGCAATAGTAATTTTAAAACCCCTTTTAATAAAGTTCTTTAAACTATTGTTGTTTGCTACATTTATATAACCAAACTCTCCTCTAATCAAAGTAATTAAGTAATCAATTTAAAACCAAGAAATTGAATAACTCAAAATATTTCCCACAGAAAGCTGTAGTTCGGATGATGACAATAGCGAAATATTTTAATTGCCCATTTCCTGCATTTCCTAACAACTTTCACAACCATCAAAGTCTGCCAGCCAACTACACCTGGGATACAGATATTTTTGAGGGAAGAGCTCTCAAGATCGGGGACAGCAGACACCTGTGCGTTTGAATTATTTTTAGCAAAAATCGGCGAGCGTTCAAAGCCGAAATGCTGTATTCGTTGCCCTTTCTGTTTGTATTTTTGCTTAGCTTTTTTTTACGGCCGAGGGTTTCATTGCCAAAGTGCCGAGTCACGTGCCCCGAGGGTCGCAGACGGCTTCGATGAGCTAACACACAAAAGCCGCCCCGAATTGTGATCGGATCGGGGGAACGAACCGAAGTGGGTTACCATAAAAACCAGAAGCTCTCCATCTTCGCTGCGAATCGGGAATATGTATGTAAGTTCATACGCTCCGGTGTGTGATTCAGGCGGGGCTCCGATATCAGCTGTTCGCCAGAGTCTAACTAAATATTTGGACAGCAGCCCGCCCCTTCTGCCAGCTCTGGTTCTGGGTCTTGGGTTCTGGGTTCTGGGCTCTGGGCTCTGATGGGAGCGGCGGCGAGCCGGCTCAAAATTGACGTCATTGTTTGCCAAGACCTGGTAAATACACGGCGGCTGCCTATATGGAAATTTTATACAAGTACGCGATACGTCCGCGTTCCGTCAAAACAAATACGAATCGGCGGATTCCGGGCCGAAACTGTTGACAAATTGTGTCATGATAAGCGCGAGAGCTGGAGGGCTGCCTGCCTCCCCAACTCCCCAACTCCCCGACTCTCGGCGAACAGATATACAGAAAATGCCCGACTATATATAGCCCGGCACACATATACATACATATGTGTGTGGCTCGATAAAAACAAGCCCAGAAAAGCTGATTTTTCACCGTGTCGTGTTTACCTTTCGGTCAGACAAATAAACTCTAAAAGGCCGAAAATGAAGCACAATACCAAAAGTTGAAAATTGAAATATTTCGTATGCCCCTTTCCCTTCACGAGCTATAAATAGACCACTTTATGGGTTTTGTAGAGGCAGCGGAGGAGCTGGCGAATTATGAATATTGAATAAACAAAATAAAAACACGAGCATGCCACAGATCCACCGAGGAACTGCACCTCGTCAAGAGAGCTACCCCCGAGGGAGCTTTAAGAGATCGGAGAGTATATTGATCTCGTGGCTAAGGTACTTAAGATGATCAAAGACGGGACTATTAATACTTATGAAAAACTATACTAGAATTCTAGAATTCTGAGATAACGCTTTAGAGAGTGCCCCGACCATAACATCCTTTTTTGCGGCTGTAAACTGCCTCATATTTATTCTGCCTTCAAATTAGAATACTAAGTCAGTTGTAAGCTAAAAAAGGAGGCAAAAAAGGAGGTAAATAAGATCTAAAAGTGTAAATAAATTGATATGGATGGATACATATTAGCTGGACTATTACCTGGATCTGGGATACCTCATTAAACATAAAGCTTTATTCCCCAAACTATATAAATTAAGATTCTAGAAATTCAATGTAGAAAAGGTGCTGAAAATCTAGAGTACATTTTTAGTACATTTAAGAGCAATCCACTGGCGGTAGTTCTTATGACATCATAAGACGATTTGGCGGCGCCTTCCCCTTTTTCCTACTTTGAAGCTTTCACTGCGTGTACGACTCGCTAAATGACTTCATAATGAAAAGCGCACATAACTCAAATGACGTCAGTCAATTCTGTGAATATACAAATTACACAAAGCCCTTTTTAGCCCCAATTAGACTTGGACGTAGTCGTCGGTAAAGTATTGATCTTACGTGCTTTGAGTTATTATTAGATAAGTTTGTTGCAATTAATTTTTAGGCAATTTGGTTAGTGAATAGATCACTGAAAAATTAATAGGAAATAGATTCGCTAGTACCAAGAATAACTTTGGGACTCAACTTCCGAATTGAAACTTATTCCGAGCTCATTGCTAAATTTTGTTTGATGCAAATTGCTAGGTTCAGCGCAGGGCAACAATTATAAAGGACCAATCATACAAAGCTAGATACTAATCGCTTGGTATCAATACTATTTCATTTTAAAATAGGTGGTTCATACTTGGATTTAGAAACTAGTTAAATTATTTGTACATAATGTATTCTTGGTGTTACTATTAGTGGAGGCTCTGGATTAGAGCCTCACCAAGGTAACCATTAACCGTCTCAAAAGTTGATATCTGAAATTTATGAAGTCACTCTTATCTCACCTCGTTGAGGGTGCTTTTGTTTAATAATTTTAAGCTTTGGATAAATGATTTTATTATGACATGCTTCATCTGTTATAAGACCCCTATTTCAATACTTAAAAAAAAAACTCGAAGTTGTTATTGGGTTAAAGTCCTCTTCATATAGATAGCCTTCGTTATATAAAACCTGTGGTCCCAATCCACTTAGTTCCTCCGCCTTTTCTTACTCGATGTGTGAGCTAACATTAACAGAGACCCAAAGTCCCTGTGACTTATTTTTCAGGTCGGCAAAATAACATCTCAACTCCGCAGTTCTATGCTTCACAGAGCTCTGTCGATCTTTCAGATACATTTCTGAAGAGTAGAAAATTGATTCAAGTCAAGGTGATGTAGGATTAACATTTTTTGATAAGATAGCTATCAGGAACTTTAACAATGAGAGCAGAAACCGCACGCACGCAATCCATCAAAACAATAATTATCTATTTGAAGTATCATAGTTTTCATCGCGTTTAACACCTTCCTCAAGGGATATTCGCTGATCGTTCTCCTACTTCACTTCACAATAAAGCTCGTCGCAACCCTTACTTACGTCGTCCGACACTGAAACCGAGACGGATCCCGAGTTGGTCTGGCGGGATGGACTCGTCGTGGAGGCGCCGCTCTCGTTTCTCAGCAAACGGGGCATGGTCGCTGCCCCGCCCAGGGAAACGGGCCTCTGCTGCTGCTGCTGTGGCTGCTGCAGGAACGGGGGAGGTGCCGCCGAGGCGGCCGTGTCAATTCCCCCATCCTGGCGACGAATCCAGATCTCGTCCAGCTCCCGTTCGCTGGGCGTTCGTTGCTTGTTAGCTAAACTATTCGTATCACAATTGAGGCTTTGGTGATTGGTGCTGCTCCCCAGTGCCAGTCCGGTGGTGTTCAAGTCCCCGTTGCTCTGGGCTGGCGTGCGAATCTCCACCAGCGACGGCTCGAAGAACTGCTTGGACAGGTGCGGGGCGGCGGCGGGAAAGCGATTGGATCCGTATCGCTGCGAAAAGAGGCCCTGCACCGAGGAGTAACCGCCGAAGCTGGAGGGGAAGCTGATGGTGTGCGCATTGGAACTGGCCTTGAGCTGGCTCAGCTTTGAAGCTTCGACCCGCAGCTCGGGCGTTTCCTGTGCCAGGGTCACCTTGAACTTGCCCTTGATGATCAGCGGCGGTTCAGAGGGCAAGGGTAAGGGAGATATAGGCTCACTGGCGACCGGGGGACTCGAAGGGGTGTCCTTGGCCACCGGCACGGCCTCCTTTATGGGAGCGGGGGTTAGCGCCGGCGGATTGACCGGAGCTGGAGGTGCTGGCGACTCCTGGGTGTGCAGTAACGCTTTGAGGGCCTTTGGTAGAATTGTGGCCGGGATCGGAGGCGGCGGCGGAGGTGGTGGCGGGGGCGCCTTGCTCTCCTCAATGTTCCGCGTGTTGATCCGGTCGATCTTGTGCATGAACTGCTGCCTCAGTCGCTCCAGGTCCTTGAACTTCTCCTTCGAGGCCTCATCCTGCGGCGTAGGGGGCGCGGCGGGGCCTTGGAAGCTCTCTCCGCTTTCGTGGCCTCTCCGGCTCCAGCAGACGATGGCTGGGTCTTGTCGACGTCACTGTCCTCGTCGTCCTCCTCCTTGCACTGCGACAAACGGCGACGCTCGATGAAGGGAGCCAACAGGTAGCCAGGTCTCTGGTGACCCGCATAGAGATCGGCCTTGGCGAACTTGCCACTGAGCGTGAGTCCCAGGCTGTGCTGGACCACATCGGGGTCGTCATCGTCGTCCGGATCGTCCTCGTCGTCGCTGCTGCTGCCACTGCTGCTGTGGAAGTCGAAGGAGTTGGATCGGGGCAGGCACTTCAGCATTTCCTGGTCAATGTGCTGCCCGTGGAGGGCTCCAGGCAAGCCCCGCGTCCGCTCCTCGCGTTGCTGCACCTGGCCCAGACTGCCAGAGGAGGCCGAGTCCGTGATCTGCTCGTTGGCACTCGCCTCAGAGTCCGATTCATAGCCGTCGAGGGTGCCCTGCTCCAGGTCGTCCATGGTGGACTCGAAGGCGCACTCGAAGCTGTCCTCGCTGGCGAACTGCTGGTAGGGCAGGTCGCTGGCCGATGGCGGCAGCCCCTCCGGCAGGTGGTCCTGCTTCTCCTTGGCATCCTGATTCGCCTCCTCGCGGATGCCCAGCGGCTGCTGCTTCACGTGCTCCTCGATGAAGTCGCAGGGTGTGTCCATTTGTGATCTGCTTAAATCTTTGGCAGGCTGCTCGGAACAGGTGGCGTCTATGGCGTCAGTGTCTATCTATGGGTGTCTCTCTGCGCTATGCGAAGTATTTTCTTTTGTACGACATTGATATGCCGCCTTCTCTGGGGATCTGGGGAAAAGAAGAGTTTTTGGTATCATTTCGCCTGGCCTAGGGGCGCCTTCGATCAGTCCCTGTGTGTTGATATGAGCCGTCCGACGTTCTTTTGCCCGCTCCCATCTCAGGCCAACAAGTCGGCCAGCATTCCTCCAGGGGTGAAGGTCGTCCCACTTTCCCCCATTCCCACACCAGATAGAAACCGAGCAAAACAAAGCTAATTTCGTTATTTACGCGTCGTCATCGGCGGGGGAACAAATCAAAAGTCGGACGGGAAAAGGAAGAAATGGAAAAACAGAGGCAGCAGCCAAGCTGTTCCAAGCTGGGAAGAGGTGTCCGACAGATGGCAGCTGATGACACAGCAGAAATGGACCGAAAATAAACTCAAATGGGAAACATAATTAGAAAACCAGCGGCCAGGTAAATAACGCCAATGAACAGGGAAATGGCTCGGAAACTTGCTAAGGAAACGTTTAATATTTCCAAGTTTAGTAGGTTTTTTTAATAGCTCATCGAGCTTAATATGAAATACTACATTTTGTAAAATGGAATATTTTTGAAATGGGACTGGGATCCCTCGCACCACAAGCATATTTCTCTTATATTTAGAATATATAGAAGTTGATTCGGTTTTCTGGGATTTCCCTATGGATTTCCCTTAAATCAAAATGCTTAAATTGATCTACCTATTACCGTGAGGTGACCACAACTGCAATAGGCACTCCCACTAGCAGCAACAAGTGGCAGCAGATTGGGTGGAATCAAGACCCTCGAACAAGCCAGCCATCAAAGCTCGACCGCAAGTCGGGTAATCGAGCATATGGCGTACGCATCCAATAGATACCCACCGCAATTAGTGGCAATTAAATACGAATGTATCTGGTATCCGCACATATGTTAATGATGACGCACGTGGCTGGCGGGGCAAGTGACTCAGCCAAAGGGTTGCCGCCTCGTCCGGAGACTCTAAAGATACTTGCTCGCTTCGGGGGAATTTCGCTTAGCCACCGTTTTCGCACCAATCGCTGACTCAATCCCTAAGTGCACTGCATCCGATGGATACAATATATGCAATTACACGGCCCCGGGCTCTCCTCCCCTGAAATGAATTGCATAACTTTGGCCGCTGTCACGAATCAATTGCAGTCAGCTGATCGCTCCGTCTAATCTGTATCTATTAATTATAAGCTGCGGCCACCGCTTGAACCGCCTGCCGTTTCTGTTTGTATTTTGTCCGTCGTTTCCGCGTATCTTTGCCTCTGCGGTTTACTTTGCCAGACTCTCTGGCGTCTGGTGTGACTCGCTAAGCGGAAAAGCACACCTAGCTGTAGGTTTTTGGTACGCGGTGTTCTCTGGTTAACACATTTTGTATCCAACAATGTTTCCGAATGGTAATGCATGTTCCCCCATGACCTTCAAGGAAAAGCTGCCATAGAACTTCCCCATTGGGTCCACCCCTCGCACACATTTTCCTTGGCTTCCATTTACAATTTCTACACTTTGGCTTTCAGACATCAACTGAAAAGTCGTATTCAAACATCGAACTCTCGTCACGTAATCGAAATTATTGTTTAATTGAAGAAACCGCACTGCCAAAGCAACGCCTGGCTGTGCGCAAATATATCGCCAGCGAAATATCAGACACACATAGCGACGTCAGCAGCAGCGACGGGAATAATTAAAAGCACACACAACAAAAGCAAAATGGCATTCAAACAATTTTCTGTTTCATTTGGGCCTACGAAGTGTCGCACGAGGAGCGAATAAAACAAAATTGCAGCTTTGCTCCGGGGTGCAGCTTCTGGCTGAGGGGTCACCCAGTTTTTACTGGCAGAAGGCGGCTGGGCAATAAATTAACCAAAGCTGCATTGGCAATGAGTTTTGTAATAAAATATAAAGCGTGAAGGCAGTGGCCTGAGAGTTATTTGATACTGCAGAAGGCTTTTGCATATGCCTTTTGCCAACTGATCAAAGTAATTCGAAATATTTTGTTTTTAATTACCAATTGTGTCTTTATTGTAATCTCAGAGCTCTTCATGCAAATCCTCCAACCTACTTGTTTGCTTAGTACCTTGGCTCATACTACCCCGAAGTGTCGCTAAAGGTGTACGGTACCAAAGCAAATACATATAAATATGCAAATGCATTTGCTTTGGTGACTTTGGCACTTGATATCGTTGATGCACAAACAAACAAATGAATATTTAAGCAGAATGCTACACAATGAGTGGGCTGTAATTGCTGCTAAATGATGTAGGATTGCCAGCTGCTCAAGGCACTTCCACTACCCCCAAGCGCTTGAACACGATCGGCACTGGGTCTGTCGTCTCTGGGGTTTATGCAATCAATCCTCACGTGATTCCGCAACTCTCACCGATGATTCACTTGACTCGACAGGCCGCCGATGGCTGATAGTGCAAATGTCACTCGCTTTTCATTGACTTCGGGGCAATTCATTAAACGCTGTCAGCTAAAGGGAATTGATATTCCCATTATAAAAACCAAAGAGTATATTAAGGGGGTTGGGCTTCTGGAAAGCCAACTTCGCAGGGTTTAAGACATTCCCATTCGCGAAAAGAAATTAGCAAAGCAATGCCAGAGGATTCGAGTGGGCGGATGATAGTGGGATGGATTCCTCACTGAACTGCTAATTGTTACACTTTACCCCTTTCAAGTTGCCGGCAATTATAGAAGGCTGGTGTAGATATATCCACTTGTGTAGGCGGTCTTTTACCACGACCTAACTTTAAAACAAGAAAGGAAGCAAACTTTGGCCAGCCGAAGCCTACACACCCTTAACAAAACACTCGGAAACTTTAATTTAGGTTCAAACAAACATCTATGATCATATCATATCATATCTCGTTGAAAAGCTTTTTAAATTATTATTTTATATCCAAGTTCACATGTCAAAGCGAATATTTAAGAACAAATAAATAAGGCATGCAGGCAGTGATGTCATTTCCGCTTTTTTCCCGTCAAATTCAGCTTTTTTTGAAGTTTGATTGCGGGAAAATTTTTAAAACAGCGGGCAGCGGGAATTTCAGCTTTTTTAGAAAATTTTTGAAATTTCCTTTATTTCACTTTTAACTACATTTTAAGTGCTGTTTTATTTGTGTTTGACGGTTGACATGTTAAATATAGGTGGCCAGTCGCAGTAGCTGCAATATGCTTGATATGTCAGCATTGAATGCGTACATTGCGTATACGCAGCTGAATCCTCTGTGGAATATTCACAAGGAGAACTTCCGCAGGCGACTTTTCTTAGTGGAATTGGGCACTGCACTTGTCTCACCAACTGTTGTCCTACGGGAGATCATCCCCAGAGGGGAAGGAGCCATGGCAGTGGTGAATGAAATGAGGGGAATTTCACAGGAGCCGTCAAGATCCTGGTGACGCACCACATCCCGTCCAGGAAGCGGGCGCGGTGCCACTTGTGTCCGGATCTAATGTGAATCTACACTCTGTGGAATGCGATAAATGTTCCAAAAAAGTCTGTCCAGACCACAGATTCACTCTTTGTAAAAATTGTGAAAATAATTAATTTTTTTTTTTAATTAAAAAAAAAAAAGTTAAAAAAAAATAAACACTTTAAAAAATAAAATAATAATAATAAAAGATAATTATAGCAAAAAAAAAAATTTTTTTGTGCTGTTTTTCGACAATTTTTGTCTTGTGTCAAATTGACACAAGGAACAGATTCGTAACTTTTTCTTAGGGACGGATGCGTGTTAACGAAAATAATATATTTAATTAAATAATATAATTAAAAATTAAAAAACAAACAAAAAATGTTTTTTTAATAAACCGCTTATTTTTCAGCTTTTTCCCCATTGAAGTCCGCTTTTTTTAGCTTTTTTTTTTTCCTAATTCAGCTTTTTTTGCTCAGAAAAAAATGACAACACTGCATGCAGGTGAACTTTTCCAAGTATAAATTCAAAATAGCACACAAAAAAATATACAACAAAATGCAACTCCACAAAAAAAGGCTTAGTGAGTTGCTAATTATACATTTTTGAATAAAAACAGCCTTTTGCAGTTATGTTAACTTCCGGTGGAGAAATCATTGCTTTAGAAAAACGCAAAAGAAGAAATTGTAAGATCGCTTAAAACATGATTAGAACAAGGCATTTTCAGCGATCATTGTTTTCAAATAAAAACCTTTATTTAATTTATTGTAACCCCTTAAGGAATCGGCGGAACTCTACAATCTCATAAATGGAGTTGTCTACCAAAACATTAACTAAAATCTTTGAAAACCCTGTTCTGTGAAGATCAAGCTATACTTTTTATTAACGATCAAAGGTGTATTCAGCAATAAAGCCAGTTTTCCCTGAGAACCACTTTTGCCTTACGGCTTGACAATTTAATAACATTATTAATCAAGCAACGACATCAGTTATGACAATATAAAATGGACGAGCAATTTGAGATTGAAAAGTAACGCTGTCTTACGTTACGACATTAGGGCTACGTTCGATAAAGCCGCAATCAATTACAGGGTCTATGCCACTGATCTATAAACCCAAAATAAACTCAAGTGAGAAATTGTTTTTCAGATAGCATGTTTTCAGCACTATATTCTGTACATTTATCAATCAAATTTAAGGGGTAAAATATAGAAAAAACACATTATTTTGTAATGAATGAACTTTTTTTTACATATCTAAAGTAAAGGCCATATAACGAAATAATAAATTCTATTGTATGCCCTATTCCGATACCTAATACTCCCTAAAGATATCTATAACTACTTTGACAGATAAAAAGCTTCTAGCAAGATAAAACATCAATAAAATATATAAACACTTGTTTTATTATTACAAATAATACTTTCTAAATGAAAACAATTTTCGTTAAAATGAATTGCTTTGCTGATAAATGAAGTTTTCCGCAGTCCGAAGTCCGAAGTCCCTTAAATAAAAAACCGAAAAAATTCAAATCAAAGCACCGGAATTGCGTAATTGATGCGGGCTGCATAATTGGCTGCGATCGAAGCTTACAATTTCCTCGTTCGCTCTCGATTAATCAGCGCCTCGAGCTTGGTTGTAATCAAATTGTTGACTACGCCAATGTTTTGTGTTCGATTTCCATTTGGTCAGCGAAAAACCGAAGCAGTCGAAGGCTTGGTGTTTTCTGGATATTTTCGATCGTCAGCTGTTGTCAAGCGCAATTCAATTTACGCTTTCCAGCGACTCGTTTTCTGTGTCACTCCAGAGAGGCTACGGCTACGTAGCTTCCAGTGGCTCTGCCCGGCCTCAGAGTCACGTGTCTGAGTCTTGCCCATTGTCTAAGTTGTTTTCTGTGTTTCTGCCATTGTCGTTCATTATGTTTTGCTCTCGGTTTCAGTTTCGATTTCAGTTTATGTCAACAGGCCGGAGACTCACTTCCGAGAAGGGGCGTAGCCAGGCGGAGCGGAGCCGAGCCGGTCAAGGTGGCGGCTCAGCGTCCCACCCGATATGATCAATTCGTCAGTTGGAGAGGGCTTTCCTTAGCTTTGATCGAATGGATCAATAAAATTCCACCTCTCGAATAATGAATATATAGGTTAAGGGGTTGGAAATATAATATATATACGATAGAATAGGTTACTAAAACGGTTCAGCTTATGCTACCACTTTTCGTAACCCCCAAATGTCCCTGTAAAAATGTCGTTCGTCGTATTCCCCATCTTCCCTAATTTTCCATCAACACTTGCCTTGGTTCCCCTTGAAAATGGCAGCGTAATTGCGATAATTACGGAAATAAGGCGACCAAACAAAGGTCGGAAGAGCTAACAATGGAATATCGGCCAGGTGTCGCTTAACAAACGAACCATTTTTGCAGCTACAGAAGTATGTTTCTCCTTAAGAAGTTCCAAGGAAAAAGCACTTAGGTGGTGGAGTGAATTAATAGGGATACACGGGGGGAATGAAGACTAGGGCCCACACCTAACCCCCCAAACAATTGAATGATGGCCAGGTGTCGCTTAGCACATTTAAAGCAATGGGTTTCCTCCCAATAAGATTCAAGTC
Source organism: Drosophila bocqueti (assembly GCA_018151655.1). Classification (NCBI taxonomy): domain Eukaryota; kingdom Metazoa; phylum Arthropoda; class Insecta; order Diptera; family Drosophilidae; genus Drosophila; species Drosophila bocqueti. The sequence goes on from JAECXF010000305.1 coordinate 843,500, forward strand.
CAAAGCACTTAAGTACAACTTAAGTGATTCTCCTACAGTCAATGAATGGACACTATAGACCTTTAAGGCGCCAAGACACTTTAAGGTACAAATATCATCCAGGATCAAAGCTTCCATTAGGGAGATGTTGTGCTCTACTGGAGGAGTAGGCATCGAGGTACAGACATTTTTAATAATTTTAATTTTATGGAACATTTATGGCTCCAAATAGATCTCGGAGATCGGTTAACTGGTTTCCGAATTCGGGCTGTATGAACCATTAGTGATCAAAAGCCAGTTAAACCGCATTCGTGCATACTTCTATAGCCGAATCTGCGTAGAGCGTAGAGGGAAAACAATTTATAAAACACAAATACATGCAATTATTGATTTTATAAGTAATGCCGTGTTCTCCGATTGTTTCGCAATCCCGCCGCCACCTCCCCCGCCGACTTGGACCCCAGGGAAGGCGAAAAATATTCGCACGTACGCGCTCGAATGGGAGGTAATCCGGAGTCCGCAGTCGAGACGATTCAGTTGCGTCGTGACTGCGAAAGCCTCAGGTCTTCTGCTCCCAGGAAGCGAACGGGCAGAACAGTATCCATATCCATCCAAGATGCAAGTACACCGGATGAAGCTGCTCATTGCGTCGGCGTGCACCTTCGTGTTCGCCATCATCTACGGCTGGGTTCTCTTTCCCAAAATCCTAAAGCTTATGATCTCCAAGGTTCGGCGGAGATCGTTCGCGGCTAAGCTGGGACTCGCATAACAGGGTTTTTCCTCCCAACAGCAAGTCACTCTGAAGCCGGGATCTGACGTTCGGGAGCTCTGGTCCAACACCCCCTTCCCCTGCACTTCTACATCTATGTTTTCAATGTTACCAATCCGGACGAGGTCGCCGAAGGTGGAAAGCCGCGACTGCAGGAAGTGGGTCCCTTTGTATTCGAGTGGGTTTCAATGGAGAACACCGCCTATGGGGATATTTTTCAATCTTTCCCTCCCCTTTTTTGCAAGTGAGTGGAAAGACAAGTACGACTTGGAGGACGATGTGGTGGAGGACACAGTCAGCTTCAACATGCGCAACACCTTCATATTCAACCAGAAGGAATCACTTCCGCTCACGGGTGAAGAGGAGATCATTGTGCCGCATCCCATATTGGTGGTAAGGTATTAGGAAATTCCATCGAAGAGTAAACTTGTACTTTACAAAAATGAACCTGCAAGTTCTTAGAAAATCTTCAAATGAACAGCATTAAAACAATAGTGATTCCGCCAGCAGATTAATATACCAATTTGCTGTTGCCTTAATGGCGACGGCTTTATCCACGTGTCCCATTGTTGCCCATGTGAATTATGCAAATCGCATTCCCAGTCAAAAAAGAAGCAACGCAAACGTAAAAAAATATAAATAAAAGCTTGAGAGATTTATTATTAATATTCCCTTGCTATATTGCAGCCTGCCGGCATTACGGTTCTAAGAGAAAAGGCTGCCATGATGGAGCTAGTTTCCAGGGGACTGGGCTTAGTCTTTCCGGATGCCAAGGCCTTCTTTAAGGGCAAATTCATGGACATCTTTTTCCGGGGAATCGACGTGGACTGCTCCCCGGATGACTTTGCAGCCAAGGCAGTCTGCACGGTGTTTTACACAGGCGAAGTTAAGCAGGCCAAACAAGTGAACCAGACCCACTTTCTGCTCTCCTTCATGGGACAGGTGAGTCACACATTGAAATACTATCCGATAGATTGGGTTCAGTTTGGTCGCAGAAACAAAGATGTTCTTTTCAAATTATATCTTCTGTTCTCCTGCCTTCATTGTAGGCCAACCATTCAGACGCTGGACGATTCACAGTGTGTCGCGGGGTGAAGAACAACAAGAAACTGGGAAAGGTGGTGAAATTCGCCAACGAGCCGGAGCAGGACATTTGGCCGGATGGCGAGTGCAACACTTTCGTGGGCACCGACTCAACGGTCTTCGCGCCCGGCTTGAAGAAGGAAGACGGCCTGTGGGCCTTCACCCCGGACTTGTGCCGCTCCCTGGGTGCCTATTACCAGCGAAAGTCCTCGTACCATGGAATGCCATCCCTGAGGTACACCATGGACATGGGTGATATACGGTCGGACGAGAAGCTGCATTGTTTCTGCGATGATCCCGAGGACCCGGACACTTGCCCTCCGAAGGGAACCATGAACCTGGCCGCCTGTGTGGGCGGTCCCTTACTTGCCTCCATGCCGCACTTCTACCTAGCCGATCCCAAGTTGCTGGCCGCTGTCGATGGCCTCAATCCCACCGAGAAGGACCACGCAGTCTACATTGACTTTGAACTGGTCAGTTCTTAAAGATAATTCTTGTATATAAACTAACCTAAATAATGCGCGAATTCTGCAGATGTCCGGAACTCCTTTCCAGGCCGCCAAGCGGCTTCAGTTCAACCTGGACATGGAGCCAGTGGAGGGCATTGAGCCTCTGAAGAACCTGCCCAAGCTAGTGTTGCCCCTGTTTTGGGTGGAGGAGGGTGTCCAACTCAACAAGACCTACACTAACCTGGTCAAGTACACGCTGTTTTTGTGAGTACATTTAATAGGTTTTCAAGGCAGAAGTCTGTGGTAAAAGCATAAAAGTATAAATGACAACTTTCAGAGGCCTTAAGGTTAACTCTGGACTACGCTGGTCCCTGGTCACCCTGTCCCTGGTGGGTCTGATGTCCGCCTGCTATCTTTTCTACCAGAACTCGGACAGCCTGGACATTACGATGCCGCCGAAAATCATCAGGGAGAACAACAAGGTGGAGGATGTGAGCAAAGCGAAGGAGTCGCCGCCCGAAGCCAATCCCAAGACTGCGCCAGCCAGTATACCAACGAATCCAGGGGCCAATAACTTGATTCCGGGCACCAACCTGCCCAGCCTCAAGCTGGAGAAGCGAGAGCGGGAGCGGGAGCGCTACTAGCTCCCGAAGTGCTCGGCAGGCTACCTGTCATCACTAGCACTATCCGTAGACGTAGCCACGTGCACCTGTGTAGTCCAACTTGCGCTAATAAAACGAGACAGACAAAAGCCCAACATTGTCGAATGCCTGGCAAACTGGTCGGTGGCCGGCGGAGCGATTGCTAATCGATGATCGCTGATCGCTGATCGCCAATTGAGAAGATCTGTGCGCTCCACTGACACCAATTGGCGGAGATCGGAGATCAGTGAAATCGCCAGCCGGCACAGCAAACGAAGTTCGCGATAAACTGACGATCGTTAGAGTCCGATAAAGTGACAACAACAATGGCTGCAATGTTTTCGAAAAGTTAACGTACGACAAAGGAAAACAATTGTTGAGGCACAGCAAGCAAAGCGAAAATAACTTTTGTCAAGAGATCGTAAGAGTAGTAAACGCAATGATTAATTGTCTTGTAATTGTTTCCCTAAGACACTGGTTAGTAAGATAGAAAACCTTCTTAGAAATTAATAAATATTTATTATTATGATCCAAGAGAGAGGGAAACGATTAACTGACACGTTTAAAGAGATATAACTAATACACATCATTCCAGGCGAGAATCAAACAAATTCTCACTTTCAAAGGCAATTTATTTTCCGCTTGAAAACAACGATTTATAGTTTTTAAGCGTATTCTCATTATGCAGCTCCACATCTGAGAGGCGCTCGACGATCCCCAACTATGCGATCTTCCAGAATCGTCGTGTCCCTGGGCAATTCCACGTACTCCAACAGATCCGCCAATTGGTCGCAGTGAATTTGAGCGTCGTCGACGAAGAAATCATCATCCAGATCCTTGATATAAACTTCCCGGGCCTTGTCATGGGTTATCTCTAAATAGTTTAGATCCCTTAGCTGGGGCAGCATGTCCATGCGATCAGAGCTTGTGTTATCGTAGGTAAAGCTCAGCCGCTCCAGACCCGCGGCGGACGAAATCTGCGGCAGATCGGAGAGATTCTCAATGCCGGTCACATCCAAGTCAACTAAGCTACTGGCCCTGGACAGGAAGTCGAGTCTGGACAGGTTGGTGTTGGCCAGATAGAGCTGTTCCAGGACCTGAGGCTGCGATATTTTCAACTCATTCAGACTCAAGTTATCCTCCAGTTGGACTCTGACCACAGGTCCCTCCAGCTTGACTGATTCCAGTCCACAATTGGTGGCGTGGAGATCATATATTTTGGCTGTGAGCTGGAGTCTTCTGAGGTGCAGATTGAACGAGAGTTGGAGGTGTTCAACTGATAGGAATATGTTCGGAGGAACTCGTTCTAGCAGATTGCTTTTTGCCGAGAATTCAGACAGATTCCTCCGCTGATTTGTGAATAGATCGCCTGGCAGCTGCGTCAACTGGTTACTGTCCAGAGCAACGGAGTTCAGCACGACCGTTTGGGAGAATATCCCCTGAGGAATGGTCTTCAGCCGATTGCTGGACAAGTTGATTTTCTGAAGCTTTTTCAGTGGCAGGAAAATCATTGGCGGCAGTTCCTCCAGTTGGTTGTCGGACAGGTTGAGCTCCTCCAATTGCGTGGCCAGTGCGAAGGTGTTGCTTGCCAGCAGTTTGAGGGAGTTGCCTCCGAAGTTCAATTTCCTCAGGTTGTGGGCACCTGCGAAGCATTCCCTCTCTATTCCCTGAACTCCACACTCCAGGACGTAAAGTTCCACCAGTTGCGGCAGCTGGTGGAACACATTTCTGGGCATGTTGGCCAGCTGGGAGCTGTGCAGAATCAGCGATTCGTAGCTCACCCAGATTCTCGGTGACGTTCTCAGTGAAGGAGGCCACTTCTGTGCGGTCGGGATAGTCCAGCCTCATGCAAATATTTTCCCTACAATCCAGGCTCCCTACTGCCACCTCTACCAGCGGCTGTGACTCAGTAACCGCGGCACAGACGATCAGCGTGAGCAAAATATAGTCCGGATAGTTATAGTTTAGCGACAGCATCGTGGCTGAAGAAGACTGAGCTCAGAGCTGCCTCTGTGGCGGCTTTTTAATGTCAAACCAGAACACAACCTTCGAAAACAAAACCCTACACAAGTCGAACAACTGGTCTTCGAGTCGGTTTGTTTTGTTTTGCCTGCATTTTGATCGCACGCCGTCTCGATTTTCGGGGCTCATAAAAATTTATGATTCCTCTCAATGACTCTCCTCTCGCTTCGTGCCGTCGCTGGGCTGTATTATTGTTTTGGTTCTGGGCTCCGCCGAGCGATAATATTGAACATTTGGCAATTTGGCCCGATAGCCGGCCGATAAGCACGTTCTCTCGATTCTCCGCTCGACACGACTCTCTTCTACGATATTCTTACGACATCGCACTGTGGGAAAAAGCTCGTTTTTCTACATAAACACACACTTTGAAAGTTACCATTAATGAGTTCATTTACTTTAATTAATTTGTATGAAATATAAATATCAAAACTAGCAGAGTCACTAAAGGAAAAAAAAAAAAAAAAAAAAAAAACATTATTAATTGAAATTTTGTGAAACAAACGCAGAGTCTGGACAATCCATGCTATATAATGATCTGTTTGGGACTCGAATTGTTTAAATTAAATCCAGCCTATTTGACCTCCATTTGGCTTTAAACCGTCACAAAATTTGCAAAAACATTAGCATTTCAGGCTTAATTTTATAATAAGAAAAACTACATTTTTTGCCATAGTGCGTTAGCCTATCAGCTGCTGCTAGAAACAGTTTCACAACGATGTACATATGTACATATGTATGTATGTAGTTATGTGCTCAGTAGGGCTACTCTGGGTCTGGCCCGGTGTTTTATGATTATCATATTTTTAATGGAAGAATTGAGTCACTTGTATTTTGGTTTTTACAAACATTGAAGTATCACAAATAATGTCTATCAAAGCAAAATCTATTTAACTTATTCGTATTGGAAAATACAAAAATACCAATGATTAACTTGAAGTTTTTTTGTATAAATGAGTATCCAAAATTTATATACATATGTATAAGTACTCATATTCTTTTAAAATGTTAAAGTCTGTAATAGATTCAAATTCCCTCAACAGAGAACCTTCTCTTGTAATAAATCATGCAAAATATAGTCGTCTGTTTGTAATTTGAACGTTAACTATTAAGTATCCCCATAAATTGTAGCATTATTTTAATTTTTAAAACATGTCCAACCATACTAGATAAAAACTATAAAACATCCCGGGAACTGTCAGCTCTAATGACGTTATCTTATATCCACGATAGAGCCGTTGGGGCAGGCATTTAGAACCCCTGACTACCTCTCAAACACTTAGCGTCTCCCTGTCCAATAAAATTAATAAAATAAATCAAGTGCCATAAAGCGAAGGCGCCATATAAAATCACCCACAATACAATATAAGCGCGTTTTACGTGCCATATGTACACATTGTCCGCGTTATTATTTATTATATATTTGGGGGGCACTCGATTCGGATACAGAGCAGGATCGTGGGGCACAAAGTCTGCTGCAGACTCGGGGACTCTCTTCTCTTCTTCACTTGACTCGTATGCAAAGTAATTGCGGCAAATTGAATTGGACAAAGGGGCGCGCAGACGGCAATATTTATCGCTAAACGAAGTCATGCCGTTTCAATTGAGCCCTCGCAGGCAGCCACAATAATAGCAGAAATGCCACAAACAGCGACAACAATCCGGGGCTAATGATTTAAAAACCATTGGCCCATAATTAGCTCAATGCAAATAGCCCGATCAATTGTGGAATATTTCGAGAGGGGAGAATTACCTTTCAGTATTCCAATTGTTTGCCCGGAATTAAGCCAGGAAAGCCCACCGAAAGCGCGGGGAAGACAAATTTGTATAAATTTCAACAAGCACATAAATTTGTTTGCGTACAAATTAATAAAGCTTTACTTGACTTGGCGGTCGTTATAATCTTTTTGTTTTCACTCCGCTAAGCTGTAAATAACAAATTGAGCGACTGAAAGCAGGTTGAACGTGCTCCCAGCCCCAGCTCGCCCGCTAATATATGGCTAAACCTTATGTATTTTTCCATTGATATGTCAGCAGTTCGGATTCTAAGTCAGTGCAGTTCTTGAGTGTTTATTTGGTGTAAGAGAGATGCCACACATTCATGCTAATAATTGTTGAACCCATGCCAAGACGATTGTTTATAAATAAATACAACTGCGAACAAGTTAATTGCATTGAACAGTTAACAGAAACAGAAAACCCCTCATCGAGTCGAAACTCAAATGCCCTAAGCCACAAAAAAACAAATATTTTGTGTAAACAGAACGCTTGGGTTGCGAATGATGATTCATTCGCTCAGCTCAATCAGCTATCTTTTCATTGAAAATTGAAGACTAACAATTTGTTTAACAAAATGCTGTCATGCGTCCAATTTCCCCACTTAATTAGGGGGAGATCCGACGTGTATAAAAGCGTATTTCAACGGTTAGAACTGGGCAAGGGTCTGGCCTCATGTCCATTATCAGCAGCGAAAAGATTTCCACCTTTCGTTGAGCAAATCGCCAAGTAAACACTAGATGATAAGAGGACAGGGGCTTTCTGAAATATCCCCGCAGATATGGTGTACACCGTGTTTTGTTCGAGTTCCAGTTGGGGCTCAGAGAAAATCGCTGAATGGAGGCACCGAACCGCGAACTTCGTCATAGAAGCGCTGCAAAATAATGAACAATAAATGAGAATCCGCCAACATATATCAAAATAATGACGACATCAAAATTAATTTGATTATATTGCTTCATCTACCCACAGTACTCGCAATAAGTTTACGATTTTATTTCCTTGACAAAGAAAGAGCGGAAGCTCGCAGTACATTTCGTGCGTCCGATTTCACTTCAATTTAAAAAGAAAATCCTTTCTAATTATTACAGAGAGCAAATTTATTTACCATCCAATAAAAATGTATTATAAATAATCTTTTATACAAACTCCTCAAGCTCCATTCCGCTGAAATACAGCTCTGAAACGAACTGTGCTCGTTACATAGGAACCGATTTTTTGCGCAAAATCAAAACACCATGAATAGAATGAAAATTATATAGAACTGATGATAATCGTACCAACAACAATCATTATTGTCCAAGCATTATAGGAGGGCTTATCTGGCGAGGCGTTTGGCGGTCAGTGTTTGGAATCAGTTGCAGGTCGATCGTGAAACGCAGAGCACGCTCAATGTACGTCCGGATGTGTCTGGTGATCTCGTTGGCGGCCATCGCCGCCATCGCCGTGTCCGAAACGGATGAGGATGCGGATGCGCACACGGTCCAGGTGTCAAGTCTGGAGGGCCACTGCCACACCGAGGGCGAGGTGACCCGCTGCAGTGGCTTTAACTTCGACGGAGTGGACAAGAAGGCGAGGTTTGATCTCCAAACGGCAGTGCGAATCGCCCCGGACGGCAGCACCTACGATGTAGGCGACGAGTGGCCAGCCAGCACGCTCATTTTCGAGAACTGCACCTTCACGCATTTCCCGCTGCGGCTGTTTTACGCCCTGGAGGTGAGCGAGCTGGACATAAGGGGCTGCGGCATCCGGTACATGCACTGGGAGAGCTTCTCCACGGGCGCTGAGAAGCTGGTGATACTCCTGCTGACCGATAACGAAATCAAGGACCTGCCCGCCGGCACTTTCCGGGGCGCGGGCCACCTGCAGTTTCTATTCCTCAACCGCAACAGACTCGGCGAGCTGCCGGAGGGTGCCTTTGACAACCTGAAGGAGCTGCAGCACTTGGACCTCACGGAGAATCGATTGGAGGCGCTACCGCCGGGTGTATTCAGTGACTTGAAGAGTCTGCGGCACGTGGGCTTGGCTGATAATCTTCTGGCTACGATAGACAGCGACTTGTTTGCAAACAACCCGATTCTACACTCCGTCTCGCTGCACAGGAACCAACTCCGCGAGCTGGGCGAGCACGCCTTCCGGTCGCGGGGCCGGGACCGGCAGATCTACTCGATCGATCTGTCCCACAACCCGCAGCTGGCCGTGCTGCTACTGAACTTCAATGCCAGCAACCTGGACGCCCGCAACTGCTCACTGGACCGTGTCAACTTGTATGGCTCGGTGACAAATGTCGACCTGAGCAACAATCGCGTGCGAGAGCTTTACTTCCCCGCCTCGGAGACCCTGGAGCATCTCGTGCTGCGCAACAACTCGCTGGTCCAGCTGGCCTCGCTCAGCCGGGTGCCCCGGTTGAGGCATCTGGACGTGGCCGATAATCCGGATCTGGGTCAGTTACCCGCCGGCTGGCACACTCCGCACTTGGAGACGCTGGTGCTGCGCAACACTGGTCAGGTGGAGCTCCCTCTGGAGGCCATTGAGGGAATGCCTAATCTGCGCAAGCTCGACATCTCGGCCAACAATCTCACGGAAATCAATCCCTCTGCCTTCGACACGCTCTCCCAGCTAACGCACTTCTACATACACGGCAACAACTGGAACTGCTTCAACCTGAGGACCCTAATGGATGTACTCATCCGTCCGAACGGCATCACCTTCACGGCGGACAGCGTGGATCCCGACTTTCCCGGGGAGTACATCCACGGCGTAGCCTGCATGTACCGAATGCCGGAGAAAGAGTCTCTGGGCTCGAGCTATTCCTCCTCCGAGATCTCAGCCAGCGTGGAGGCCACCCAAAGCCTGGGCAACTCCGAGCCCAGCGAGGTGGAAAAGCTGCGGCAGGAGCTCAAGTCGGTGGTGCAGCACTTTGAGGCCAAGTTCGACCTCATTCTCCAGCAGCTTGGCCAGCTCAATGAGCAGATGGACTCCATTGAGAGATTGAACAAAACCGTGTGGAACCAGGTCACCTTGTCGGTGTAGTTTAGGCCTTAAAAATTTGCTTAAAATTATGTACTTGTTGCGATCAATAAATGCAAAAGGCGAAGCTGTTTATTTATCTACATTATCTTTAAAGTGAATATTTCCCTAAACCTTCTAAGAACCGCTTTGGTATGGTATGGCAGAGCTTAACTTAGGATCGAACAATAAAAATACTGAGTCCAGTGAGACAACCCTAAAGGCCCTAATCCCCTACAATGCAATTTGCCACATGAGCGATATGGTAAATATTTTTCTGTCGCCGTCGCAAACGCAACACCATGTTTATACAAAAATATTGATTTTCGAGGCAAGCAAGCAGTCTTGCCCAGGTTTCCCTTCCAGAAAGATATTGAAAGAGGTTCGTTCAACTCGGGGGGAGGGCTTTAAGCAAACAAGTAACCTTAGCAGTGCTCAGAACACCAGATTGAGGGGCTACGGAAACTCAACTGGTAACAATTGTAGAGTCGCAGTATTACACAAATATTCCTCAAAAGCAAACAAAGGGATACTGATACTGGCCTTACATTTCAATGATTGCTGGGCCCAACTATTCCGCTCCATTAATTATTTATGCTATACTCTCCTGGTTCGCTGGCGCACAATTTATGGCCAACTAATTGCTAAGATAATTCAAACAGTTTCAGTTTCAGCTTCGGAGGCGACCAGGAGCCGAACCACAACGATCACTGAGCGAACCCACCAGTGTCGTGTGCATGTGATTTGGAATAAATAAATACATCCACAAGTGTGTTCTTACATCCCTATAACTGCGCGAATATTATTGAACAATGTCCATGTGTGTATGGGAATTGAACTTTCTGTTTAACGGTAATTGGCACACAGCTCGTGCCGATCGGTCAACTGTGAATATAATATACTAAGGCTGCTGGGGACCCTAGTACTCTAGTAAGCATGTACAGATCAAAGTCCGAAATATTCAGCTTCTTAACTTCCGAATTTCTAGGAATCCAATCGGAATTATTTGGTTTATTAGCCCGGGCATAGCCCACAGTAACGCTACGAGGGATGTTGGTGATCACTGATAGAGTGTTTACTTAGAAAAATTCACTTTAACAAACTGATACTGGGAAATATTACTAAAACTCGTTATAAAATGTATATCAAGAAAATAAATAGTGGTATTAAGTTTTTTATTTTTAGGAACTTAACTCATTTGAAGAATTTTTTAATTTTTTATTATTTAATTTGTTTGCAGTGTACCGCATCCCAATATTGATTATAAGTAATTTTTCAAAAATCAAGGAGACAGTTCAACAAAAATTTTAATAAAAATTCAAAATTTAAAAAATTGAAATCAAGGCTAAATTTCACAATTTGTTTGGTATTTCCCCCAAAGTGTCAGGCCCGCCCTTTCCGATCAACTTAGTCACTGAAACAAAACGGATAAATCTGGAAGCAGGGGCGAAATAAAACGTCTCGCGGTCTCATATCAACACAAAAGAACTGAAGGCACGGAAATAAATCAAATTTAGCAATTAAACAAAGGGGCAGAAGGAGAAAGCAGTGAGAACGAACCTTTTGTGTTTATTAATCAGTGACTTGATGTTATTGCCAAATCAATTGCAGATCCGATCGTCGCCGATTCTCTTCTTGTTGGAAATTAATTTAACGTGTGCTTTGCGCGAACTCACAAACACAAACACTCTGGCGTACGCACACTTGGGCACAGGCACATTCACATTCACATTCACATTCACATTGACGGACAGAAAACAAAACGAAAACTTCCAGTTTTCAGTCGACACTGCTGACTTTTGTAAACAATTTCGCGATTAGGCATTTAGCTGCGCTAAAAATGATTGTAAATAAGAAGAAATTAGTTGTGTTGCGCGTTGGCTGGCCGTATTATATAAAAAGATTAGGGCGAAATTATAATAACTACATATTTTCGCTGGATGTTCAAACACTTCGAAGGTGTTGACTTTTCAGATTAGATTATTATTTCAGCACACTCATTTCACTGATGGCCCGTTTGCTTGCTCGGCTAATTATCAGCCATTTTGTTCAACACCAAATAAATCAGGAAACACGCTGCAGCAACAACAAGTGAATTGATTTTAATAACTTAAGGCAATACGAAGAGCGCAAATAAAAGAAGGAAAGAAAATTGTTCGGGCGCGCGCTTCCACTTTGGACTCTACTTTCCAATTGGAACACGCACCGAAACTGATCGGCTCGCGGGCGTGCAGGAGGGGAAGGCAGGATGTGAGGGCTTAATTCTCTGCTGGCTACAACACTCTTCTCTCCATTTGCTTTCGTCTGGATCTGATTTTAGAATTCAATACTTTATGAGGGAATTTTCAATTTTACAACAACAACTACAACGAGAACTGGGCAAATGGAGCAAATAAAAGTATTTGTCCGTGGAAAATTTCCAAGCGTTTTTGCTGCTGTTGTTGTTGTTGCCATCAGGCGACGCCATGCGCATGTATGTGTGCTCGTACGCTTGTGTGCGTAACAGCTGATCGCAGACTATTGATTTTTTGTTATGTACCAAAAAAGTAATGGGGTTGGGTTTATTGAAACTGAATTTGTTAAGCTGATCAATCACACAAAAGAACAGGGAAGGTTTTGCAGTTCTCTTGCGCACTTGCAAGAACAAAGCTTAACTGCATTATCGAAAGATATTTTCTTGGTTGTGTTGCTACTATCTTGCTGGCTGTCGTTGCTGCAATTTTCCTGAAGTATTCGCGCACAATTAAAAGCTTTGCTCACGCAGCCGCTTATCACAAATAATATTGTTAAGCACACATTTATCCAGAATTATTTTTCTCATTAATTTTTTGTGGTATGTTATGCCCGCAGCGATCGCGATTCAACGGCCAGTTATCTATTCTGCCTCAACTCACATGCGAATATCATTTTTTTAAACGTCGACAGCAGAAAAACGAACGCACGGCAACAACAAATCCGACAAAAACAACGCAGAGTGTTAGAGGTGCAAAACCATCGATGACAACATCGATGTTTTTCGAATTTTCTAAATCATCGATGTTTTTTTCGACCATCGATGTTTTTGTGTCGTCACTATCAAGAGAAAAAGCAAGAATACGTAAATAAGCTGATTTTATTGCTTTTTTGATTATATTAATATTATTTGGTGGTGCAGGCAACGCGTTAAAATTGACAAATTCTTGATGCGTAAGTATTATAAAAAACAATGTCATTATGCCAAAATTTTTAAAAATTAATTGCGACTTTCACTTCTTGTGAGTTCGAAAAGGCTTTCAGCAAAGCTGGGCAATTTATATTTAAAAGCAAGACGCGCCTTTGCAAAGGTAATCTGGCTAGAAAGCAGCCAGACAGCTACTACTACCTATTTTGTGCCTAACATCGATATCAACAGATAAAACAACAATCGTGTATAAAGTCGAGTTTTCATACATTTTACACATGGTGACAAAAATTCGAGGTTGTAAAAATATCGATACTTTGATTTTTAAATTCAATGGTGAATTTTGTGAATTTGACATGGTGAATTCAAATTCAACTTCAAATAACGGCGTTGCCAGACCGATGGAGTTGTGTATCAAACAGCTTCTGTCACTGACGCTGTTTTTGGCGCGGAATCGAATTTTAAATGTATTATATAGTTATTTCTGTAAGCATTATTATATTTTGTTATATGTTTAGGATTCAAGGAAAATGCATTGTGTGTGTACTAAAAAATTACAAACTTCACCAGTAGCTATTCTTAAATATTTTAAATATATTAAGCTTACACATAAAATACAAAATATAGTAAATTAATCAATGGCTCTAGCTTCAGCACAACGCATAAGAGGAACAACCTAGCTTATGCCCCCCGAAAATAAAATCAGCGAACCCAGTTGCCTTAGCGTGCCACTCGCACCAACCCCACTCTTTTGCAACTTCAGTCTTTTTACAGTAAAATCAATATAAATGGCGCAGTGCATTTGGGGTATAGGGGAGCCAGCTGGGAGGGTGCCATGACGCCACCAGAAGGGGAAGATTGGGGGAAAACAACTCCACTAGGCCCCACACTCACCTGCTCGATGTCGAAGTCCCACTCGGGCGAGGGCGAACGAGCAGTTCGGCCACCAGGAGGTGGGGTGCCCAATGCCGGCGAGCCGGCCTGCGGTTCCTCGGGTATCACGGCAAACCGTCCTCGCTGCAGGATGGGTGAAATTGCACCGTAATTAGCTGCAATAGGGGACAGGAGATCACAAATTAGCCAGCTAACAAGTCAATACAGAATACTTTTTAATATAGAGTCTATAGCCCTTAAGTCTCATAAAGCATTGAGTAAGTTGCAGGCGAATATTATTTATCACATTATAATGTTACAATTTACTATAGATACATATATGTACGACTATTATATATTGCAAAAGTCATATACCATATATTCTAAGTCAGAAATGTCAGCACTTTTGGACATACGCTTAAGAAATGTATCATTTTCGTGTAATTTGTTTAAGTCTTCCATAACTGTGTTATATTTGTTTAAAATACTCGATGGAGCTAAGCATATTTACTGTATTAACGCTTTGATAGAAAGGAATTTGAAAGTGAAATTGTAAACTTAATCTAAACTGTATGTAAACGGAAGTGAAACAATTTTATATTAACAGCCTCAGGGAAGTTTATCATTATTTATATCATTATTTTTTATCAGTATAAACAGACGAGTTGATCTAGGCCTTTTCAATGTGCCCGTCTGTCCATTTCTGCGCAAACTAGTTTCGAGCATCCTAATGAAGCTTGACAGATGGTCCTTTTGTTATAACAATAAATAATGATAATATAACATAAACTAGCTTCCTTGTGTTTTATTTATTTTAGCTAAGGGATTATACAAATAATTGATTATGAGAACTTAGGCTACTTACATGTCGGCATCAGACGGAAGCGGCCGAGTGTCGTTTCTGGCGGACCCTGTGGCGTGGAGGATGTGATGCGGAACCTGCCGCGTCGAGCGGCGGCCACATCCTCATAGTTCCCCCCTCCAGCCGCACCTCCAGCACTGCTGTGCATTCTGTGTCTTTTTCTGATCCTCCTGCTTTGGTTTCTGCTCCTGCTCCTGTTTCAGGAAATCTGCAAGATAAGGTAGAGGGAGAAGATTTGGTGTCAGGTCAAAATCAACAGAACGGTCAGCATTCGGCAGAGAGTTTGGATGCATTGCACGCATGGTACTTTCACCTTTCTTGATGCCCCAAAGCAGGCAGCACAGTGTACGCTATCTCTAGAAGGTTGTAGCGCTTGCTCGATGGAAATAGAGATACGTTGGTAGCGGCATCGGTTAGTCAGCTAGAGTTGTAGCGCTTGCTCAAGAAAAGTAAAGATACTTTGTTAGCGCCATCTGTGGGTCAGTTAGGGTGCGAGGAACTGCGTTGCCACTAGTGCGAGATAGAGTAGAGAATAGGCATAGACGAATAGATGCAAGAGAGCAACAGTGGCTAATGTCAACTGTCTCCATTTCACCTACTTTCTCACAGAGGCTTACCGCCACTTTCCTGGCGTCATAGTCGTCCATTTCTTTTTGGCAGCCGTCGAGAGAGGTTGGATTTATATGAACCAAGCCTACTTATAGATTAAAAATCGGAAGTATTCGCGCAGAAGTGCCAGTAAAGAAATCGTTTTCTATCAGTGCCCAATTGAGATCTGGAGGTAAGCTGGAAAAAAGGGAGCGAATGCTCAGGCAGTTGAATACATTTGTGGGAACTTATAGGCAGCAGCCTTTATCGTTCGAAGGCCCCCAGAGGAGAGGGGCAAGCAGACCTGAGGGGAACGACGCAGACGCAGCCTATCTTCGAGGAGCAGCCAACAGCTGGAGAGCGAGCTAGCTCCCGACGCGACCGTCGCTTCCACCCGCGCATCAGCGCGCCCAGGGAGTACAATTAATTAAACCAACCTATTGCATTTCGCCAGAGAGGGAAAATTCTAAGCCCGTACCTAACCCCAAATCCGACCCATAGAGGCCCATAGGCGTTCTGGCATGAGCCAGTGAATCGAGAGCGAGCTCCAAGCAGTAGTCCGGATAAAATTTAAGCTTTTATGCTTTGGTCGGAGAGCGCGTAGTTTGCGGCTGCGCCTAGCGTTTTAGTTTCGTGTTGCTCTGCCCGCCCGTTTGTTGCCGCCGACGCGATCCGCCCGCTCTGCTTCCCAATCGGGGAAAAGTCCCAGGGAAATGACCCAAAGAAGGGTCTAGTTGTGAACCTCCCTCGCCGGGAAAATTGGCTGCGCAAAGATGCAGGTTTCATTGGAGAAAAATACTTACAAAGAATATCGAAAAATTAAAGGTTAGGTTAGAATAATAATAAGAAAAAAAAACATTTGTTAGGCGGCAAGTCCATTAGGAATTTGATATTCATTTAGTGGTTTTAAACAATTTGCAAATTAACAATAATATTAGTGCAAAAGAAAAAAATGAGCAGCAGGTGCGAATCGCCAATCTCAAGTGTTAATCTTTCCTTTTCTTTATGTCCCTTATAGTTGTTGTTGCCCGTGATTTTCTTTTCTCCCTATTTCAGCTAGCACTTCAACGAAGAAAGCGCTTTCATCGGAGGATGTGGTTAGTGTGGTGAGTGTTGAATAATAAAGAAATCATGAGAGATCGCCTATTAAATGAAACATAAAATGATCTTTTGGTAAAAAGAAAGGAAACCTAAATTTTAACATAAATAAGGGGAGAGAGAGACAAAAGAGAGCATAAATAAGTTCATATTAATTCGAGCTAAAAGCTTTTATGCTTTGCCTAATTATCGCTGTGCACCAAGAAGAAGAATCAAAAATCTTTAAAGAATATTACTAATGAATCTTAATCCTAGTTTGAATTGCCGTCCCATTCCATTTTATTCGTTATTTTAAATTGTGCCAGAAATTTCATAAATTATATATATTTATATGCCCGTGAAGATTATATTTCACTCTCGCTTTTAATCAACCATTATATTTTATTATACCTCGTCTATATTTATGTTATGTGTCCATTGCTTAGGTTAAGAAATGAATTTATTTTCTATTAGCTTTTAATAAAATTTTTGTAATGTTTTAAATAACTTTGAAAGTGGCCGCAGCTAGCTTTGCTTTGTGATGTAGGGTAGCACTTATAGAAGGGGTCGCTCAGGCTGATAAGCAGGGCGGATATGAGCGACCATTGGCAGGGTGGGCGAGAGTGTAACCTCCATAACATCTGAGGAGGTGAGAAGGGGGATCAGCAAAAAGGAAAAGATGTCTCTTGTGGCAATTATATATTTGTGTGTGTGTTTCTCTGTCCCGGTTTAAGCTTGTTGTTGTTGCACGCAATTATCTTTAGTTATGGTTATGTATAGGCATCCCGAGATTGGAGCAAGACCATCACTCCCGTAGCCGACGAGCCGAAGCCGGATCAATATCTTGCGTGCGCTCCGATCTCGAGTCAACATCCTGCCTGAGATATTTTTTGTCAGTGTAGCAGTTCGTTACAAGGTATTTAGTGTGGGAAAACATATAGTTGGAGTAGCATTGAAATCACGGAAATGTAAAAAAAAGCTAAAAAGTGCTACATCCGAAACAATTAATGCTCGTGTTGCCTACTTTGCTATTTCTCAGCTAATCTGGCGAAATTACGAATAATATCTCCATGAATATCGTAGAAAGGTTCTAAGGTTATCAACAAGTAGTACACATATAACTATACATATGTACATACAAATATGTATTTAAATTTATTAAGAAATTTAGCAAATTATAGCTATTTTGGTTGGCCTGCAGCCTTGTGTTGGCAGCACTGGTGCTTAAACAGCTGTCCTGGCGACACGCGACAAACGCGGCGTATGTGCAATATTTTTGGGGATTGCCTTTGGTCGCAAAATAAAAAATATTTGTTTCTTTTCTTTTTCTCCTTTTCATTCTCATAATTGTAGTTGTGACGATTTCGCCAGAAATAAATTTCTTTTGCCTATTGAATGACTCAGTTTCTTAGATATAAAAGACAAGTCGAGACATTTTGGGGATTTTTATTGCCGCCAAAGGCAGGCAAGGTGAGGAGAAAATTTGAACCTATTTATGTACATATGTATGTATATTCACATGACATGAATGGGATAGGACTAAGGTGCTTAACAAATGTCGGTCATTAAAAAAAAGAAAGCCCCAAATTTTCCGTGCGCAACAATCTTTTATTAAACGAATTAAATAAAATCTAATAGATATGCATTTTACGTCACTAGCTCGAAATTTCCCAATTCATTTTGGATGCTTCTTTGGCACCTTTCCCTATACTTTTCCTGTTATTTATGTAAACAAAGCGAAAGGCAACGATCTATCCATACATTTTTATTCGATTAAAGCTAATTAATTTACCTAAATCTCATTCAGTTAATTAATTAGATGTCAAAAGTACTTTAATCAGTCCGTATTTCATATACATATGTATGTACATATTTTTCATTATATTTGTTCGTTTTTTATTTTGATTTTTCGTCACTCTTGTTGGAACTTTCAAGAAGAATTTCCCACGATTTTCAGCGGCAAATCCGCGAAACGTTTGCATAACACGCACAACCAAACTACGAATGCCATATATCGTAAATATGTATATTTTCCGTATTACCCTGTATATTTGGTACAGATGGCCAGTCAGATAATGCGAATTGTTTTATAATATTTATTTATACTGCGTGTCGATGCTCTGCACATTTTTTAATGACCGACCATTAACACCGAAACACTAAAAACACAGAAATACAAAAATTAAATTCAGAACGCACAGAAACACTTCTCGACTGAGAGAGAGCTTGGAATAAAATAATAAAAACAAAGAGCGCGACAGGCGGGAGATGGGAGAGTAAGAGCAAAGCGGAATTTCGCATTTGTTTTATGCAACTGCCAAAAAGGAATTTGGCGAACACCCGAATAAAAGGCCGAGTCCGAAAGCGAAAACAAAACGCAGCCAAAACGAATGCAGAACCAAAAACAAATCCAAGCCGAAGCCGAAGCCAAAGCGAAAAAGAGCAAGAATGCAGTCGTTAATTGGCACAAAAGAGAGCGGCCAATGTGGCAGACACTGCGAGAGAGAGGTCGTTGCATGCAGTGCATTTATTTTTCGAAATCACACAGGCTCTCTCAGAGAGAGCTGCCTTATATTTAATTCATAAAAGCAAGCGAAAGAGATGCGAAAAAGAGGCACCAAGAGACACTAGAAGGAGAGACGAATCATAAATTGCGTATACGCCAAAAGGCAAGGGAAAGCTCTGCCATCAGCTGTTTGCCTAAAACACGTGAGCGCCTGAATCTAACCCCCCCCCCCACACACACACATGCGGGGGAAATATGGGTGCTAATTAAAAACAATTTCGGGAAATTGAGAATGCTAAGAAAACCATACGCAGTGGGATTATAGAGTGACTCATGTGCACATCCGAGAGCTGCTTTCAACAAGTTCATATGAATGATGAAGCATCCAATGTCTCTCTATAGAAAGAAAACAAACAAAGTGGAACTAAGAAATGGTTATTGATCATTTTTCAATCACTGAATTAAAAATTGCACGAAGGGGGATAGCGTTTCAAAAGCAAATATTTATATACAATTGTAGAAATTAAATTCCTTTCCAGTCCTATCGGTTGGTGCAAAATAGAGTTTTCGTTGTATATACATATTTCTTACTTCGCCTTCATTTGAGATTATTGTTTGGGTTTAAGACTTTCGTGACAAGTGAAGGCGGCGTCGGGCGTCAAGTTTCTAAACAAATTATATCTTCATTCACACCATGAGAATATATAAATATTTACATATGTATATGTACATATGTATGTATGTATATCTGAGACGTCTTTTGTTTTTCGATTCGGCTGGTGATGCTGATAAGAATATTCCTACATGTTAACTTTATGGTGGCCAAGATGCCTCCCTATGGCAATAAATATATTCAATATATTCTAAGTTTGCACTAAGTTATATTAAAAACAAGAAACGAAGCTAACTTAGGCAAGCCGAACTTTAAATACCCTTGCAGTAAGTATTTAAAATTTGGTATATTCAAGGATTGCGGTTCCTTTCGCTTTCGCGTGTTTTTCGATAATATAAATGTTGAGTGAAGCATGTTGACAGTGAAAAATGTTGCCCAACAACTAAATGTTGCTAGCAACAATGCTTTCAATATAAATTAATTGCACATATTCCTATGGCAGCTATATGATATAGTAGTCACATTTTGATAAAATTAAAACCGAAATTCTAAAATAATTCAAAATGGCCATATCTCAAATTATATGAAAATTTGTTGATAATTGGCAAAGTTATATTGTAGGAGAAAAACCATAAAAATCCATACGTGTTTCAATTAATTTTTTCATTTACATAAGTATGTTCTGGCAAAATAATGTTTTCTTCCCTAAATAAGGCATTTCATAGTTTTTTTTCATGCACCGCGCTAATAATGGTGATTTTGGAACATCTTTGTAGAGTGTGGTCTAGGGGGTCTAGGGGGGTCTAGGGGGTATGCCACTAGCATGAGTGGATCGGCCATCGAAAATTAGTGGGGGTCGGTCATACATTTGGACTCGATTTGGCTCTCTAAATGGGTCAAAACGGAATTTCTCTACTGATCAAAAGAGATTTTTCTTCGCATCAAAAGGGGGAACATCAGAATGCATTTTAGAGGTATGGTTCTTTGGGCAAAGTTGCTTATTTTTATCCCCAGAACACGAATTTCCGTGCCGCATATGCGATTTTTAAATCGACCCGCCCTAATGTACATACATAGTACAATGTCTCAGTTAACAACCTGACTTTCGGATTTTTTTCTCCGTGAAGAATGGTGATATTTAAATGAAACTAAATTTATTTTTATATGTATATTGATCAATTTCTAACTAAACTAACTTAATTTTATTTGCGTATGTATATATTATTCCATTAAACTAAATTAAAAATAAAAAAATTCCCCTGAACAAAATTATTTGCACACTTAGGCAAAAATATTAAAAACAATCAAAAATATATGAATTTAAACATAATTTAACATAATGATTTCTGGCCACTTCTCTTCAAGTACCACCTTCAGCTCGACCTTTTTTTTTAAAGGAGCAACAATGAATAGACAATTTTTCCACAAATGTTCGATTACAATGTATGTATGTTTAAGATGACGTACCACCCATATAAGCAGACTATGAGCCGTTTTCTTTAGGTCATAATCGCATTGTGAATTTGGCTGGTAAGTTCAACTTTTGCAAGGTTATATTTTTGAAGTTTCGTATAAGGCTTTCTCCATACAGTTTGGCGGCCATCCGTTTGGAAAATGTTAAATATTTTTTCATCAGATATGATGAAATTGTTCCAAAAGTCAATTGGCTTGCTTAAATAGCGGCACAAAGTTAGCATCTAGCAGGGCCCTGCGTCCAATAATAGAGTGAATATCTTTTCCAAATTAATTTATAACCTTTGCTGCAATCTGTGTTGATTCGATTTTTTGATTCACCTTCACCTTCCTGACGATATTTTCGGTCGTTCAAAGCCTTTAGTCCATAGATAAGGCTCCCTTAAAGCGCTGGAAAATGCTTGGAGTGGTAAGACGGCTACTATATTTTCGATGAGATTCAATGATTTTCTTTTCTTTTCCGGGCATTTTGGTAAAGCCAGCTACGAATTCTCAGGAAAAATGATAACGAAATAAAGATACAAAGGCTTTCAAAAATAAAAGTGTTGCAAAATCTATCAAATTTTAATAAAATAATTCACTATTACTGAAGGTGCCAATAATTATGTTCAGGGAAATTTAGATCTTTTTTTATATTTTTAATTTGGACATGCCAACTGAGCCAATAATTAAGTTCGTCACTGTATATAGTAGACTCCTTGCTATCGTCACTATGTGGACTGCAGTCCTCAGTAATACCTTGTACGCAATGGGTATAAAAATTACAAGTATATACATACATATGTATGTATGTATATCAAATTGGCTTCGAAATTAAAAATTTAAATAAATTAAATAAAACGGAACCCATCAGGTTTCATTTGGTTTTCTTAAAAAATTCGGCTCGTTTGATCCGTTTGTTTATACACCTGTTATCGAAAGTGGTCGAAATTGGAATAAATCAAAGGCATCTGATCCTCTGTGACAGTGTGTAATGAATAAACTCAGTTTCTAAGACGTAGCCTATTTCATTAAGATTATACTAAATTTTAAATTCTTATAAAAAAAAAAATCTGCCGTTTAGCTTTCCAATAGAGTATTATTGATTCCATTCAACATTTTCTAATCAACAAAATATTAATCCCAAGCAAAAACCATTTCTAGTTGATTTGAATCGATTGTGAAAATAAAAAACAAGCGTCGAGAGAAACAGTAAACAAATCGTTGCTCAAATCGTTGATCAAATTTAAAAGTAAATAGCTGTGAATATACATTATACATTATACATGTACATTAATATTTTGTATTTGTTGTAGATATGTACAATTTACAGGAAAACAGATAAGAAAGCCAAATTCAGGCCGCCGAAGTTTGAATACCTTGCAATTATTACCCCGAGATTTTCAGAAATGTCAAGCGGGGGGGAGGCCGGCACTTGGTTACCCCCCGGGCCCCGATTTTCTCTCGGCGGCCCAGTAAGGAATTGTAATATTTCCAGTTTTTAAGCCTTTTTGCTCAGAACAACAACAGAGCTTTGTTTTATAAAAAATGTTGGTTGGATTCTATAAAATAAGTGTTTGTACACACACAAAATACGATGAATATGAAAATTTTAGCATGGGACCATTCGACGGAATTGCCCAAACATATCCAAAAAAGCTTCAAGTTTTGCTTACCAAAGAATTTAACGCAATTTGCGTCTAAAGAAAACGAAATGACTGAACTTTTTGCTTTTCCCCAATACAAAGGAAATTTTTTTATTTTAGTTTTGTGGTTTTTCTTTTGGGCGCATATCCAAACATGTGACTAGAAGGCCCAACGAAGATGACATCATGAGCTTGGGTGGGCGGATTGCGGTGGGTTCTGAGTGATGTTTGGAACTTGACAAATTAATTATGAATTAGAGGAAGGGAAGAGTTTATAAATAGTGACCAAGCAGCTCGATTCTCTTAGTCTTTTTTATTAGCCCCTACATTTTCATTTTAAGAAAATGTCAAAAGCTATTTTTCGCTGAGAGGGGTTCGTTAGTCAAAATATCAAAAGACGTTTTCTTTTTATAACAATAGGAATATACATATCACAATTTATTTGACCGCCCGTGTGTCCGTCCATTTCTTAATTTCTACGCCAACTAGTCCCTCAGTTTTGGAGCTATTAATCTTCGCATGCAACTTGAGATATATGTATGTATGTATGTACATATGGGCAATTCCATGCGAAGGTCAACCGCAGCCAAAAACAGAAAATATGCTCTAAAATTAATATTTTTAACATATGTAGTAACATTAGGAAATGTTCCAATTGATCAAATTTGAAATCCTTTATTATATTCTAAAACAAATTTCGAAATATTCGAATGCATACTCGCGCAAATGCGATTTTTCATCATTTTTGATGAAAAACACCATAAAAAAGATCATCTTGTGTTTCGTTAAAAACTTCCAAAGCAGAGGAATTATGCTTGGACTTTTGCATTCTATCATCACTGGAAGATTGCAAAGAGTCAAAAGTGACCACATTTATACTTTTCTGATTTACTTAAATAGTTAAAAGCATCCCGAAAAGTACGATGGAAAAAAATGTCCCGTGCGACATTGATACAAAGTCAATTTAAAAAAAAAGTAAACGATATTTTTGCTTTAAGACAAAAACATTATTAAGATAAATGATGGCACAACATTTTAAAATTAGACTCATTAAAATATTCCTTTAGGTTTCGCTAAACTTTGACTTTGAACGGTAGGCCGACAAAATTACTTCCATTTTTTGTCCCGTGTGACACCGGTAGTTTTTTGCAATTATCTTGAAAATGAAAAGTTGACCGAACTCAACTTTTTCACCAATAATTGAGCTATGGAAGAATAATCATTTAAACATACTCGCCAAATTTGAATTGCTTTAATTGTTTTTTTTTTTTGCTTTAAAAGCGTAAAAATGTCCCGTGCGACATCATGGAATTGCCCATATGTATGTATGTATATTTATTGGTTTCTAACAATTTTAAAATAATGGAAAAACATCTTCTTTCACAAGTAATTAATTTAATTAATTATTTTATTTTTGTATTTTTGGTAATTTTATGAAGGTTTTTTATGCAGTATAATTGTAAGGTACCACCAAGAATCAATTGTAAGACCAACATGTTGTAAGACCATTTTGACAAATCGGCCTCTTATTAGACCTCTAATACGTTTTTCAGATACAATTAAATGTATTTGACCTGTATTTTTGTCGCTATAAACATATACATACATATATGTCATGCATAAGCTTTTTATGATAGATTTATTAATCGAAAAAAGAACTCTTGTCGCAAATTGACTACTCTATATAGGTGTTAATGTGCACGTCACAGTTAACTAATTTTCTTATAAACTATTGCTTAGATAACATTAAGCAATCTAAATTGTGCGCAATCGTACTGATTTAAACATGATCTTAACTTGTCGATCAAAATACATATATCAAAACAGTTCAAACTTCCTCACGCCTACACGTTTCTGCATTTCTCTCTTCTTTCTCATGCCGTCTGACTGTGGCATTATCAGTGTGAATGGCACATCTGTGTTTTTCGTGTTTTTATTATTCCTGTGCATTTGTGTCAGTAGCCCGGTCTGTATTATTTATGCATTGCGTTCTTTGTTTTGCCTGGCAGTCATTATTTTATTGTTGAACTTGTGCGGGCGATAAGGGGCTCTTCGCGTCACTATCTGGCAAAAGAGGGACAGGGACAGCGAATCGCAAGCATAAATCACTTTTCCACAATTATTCCGTCCGACGCCACACTGATAAGTGGGAGTATGTCATTAAATTAAGGCGAACCCTCAAGTTTTACATAATTTTCATTTTGAGATGATAGTAGGCAGCACTTTGCAGGCTTCTCTTTTAAACGGGGTTTTCAATTGGAAGAAAAAGAAGGACAACAACCGGCAAATTACTAACGGTACATATGAGAACAAGCCACCCCAAAAGTGGAATGTGAGCAAGCGGGGCTGTTTTTTGTTGCTCTCTCTCTCCTGTCTCTCACTCTCTGTGCCTTGACTTGACAACATGTGAGCAAATTATAAACTGTTACAACGCCTGCATTTTGTCGTTATTGCACAAATGAGTATACATATATAGGTATATTTTACTTACTTGCCCGCCGTTGGCTTTTGTTTTATTTGCGTCTCTTTCGGTTCTTTCGATCGAATTTAGTTGCTAAAATTAAGCCAAAGCACTAAACACTCAGACACAAACACACACACACACAGAAGAGCGGACGTCACCAGGGCAAATACACACAGGCAAACAGCTGGCAGCAGCAGCAACAACAACAATAACGCGACTCACCCAATAAGAAAATTTATTTTATTTGATTTATGCAAACGAGCAGCAATATTCTGTTGTGCCTTTATTTTGATTCTTTTAATCACACCCAGCTCTCGTCCAACTCATTAAGCGCACAATTTCAGCAATATATTAATATCACTCGCGAGTTTTATTGCATTTTCCCGCGGCTGCTGGGCATATCCTTTTCGTCGAACTTTTCCAATGGCGCGGCGCTATATCTTTGCCTAGCGGAAAAAAAACACCGGCGATTATATTTTTTCAGCCGATTTGGTACATTTAATTTATTGTATAATACGCGCGGCAAATAATTGATTTATGCATTTTAAAAACACTCCGAAAATTTCGACCGCATCTACAACGGCAATGTTTTCCGAAAGGCCGATATCGATATTTTGTTTAAACCAGTGATATATCGATAGTCATATTCTCAAAAGTTGCCAGACTTTTTGAGCCCCCAGGGCTGCCAGACTGTGCTGTGTCGAGCGTTTTAGTGTGCCCATTTTCTGATTTGAGTGGCGAATTGGAATACAACAAGTGGTCAAATTGGAAAGAAAATAATATGTTCCATTTTAGGTATTTTCCATTTTCCACCTACGCTAGGAAGCTTTCTGACACCTGCCACAAGTCGATGACCCGCGAAGAGACCCATTGATGACCTGCAAGAAGTATAGAACTCGTGATTTGATTTTATTTTAAATGAACTAGCATTTCATGGCGAGGCATTAAAGTTTTATAATAAATAATTATGCACAGTCAATTTACTAATAAAAGTCAACACAATAAAATAAAACTAAAATAAAAACCAATTATCAATGTGAAAAGTGCACGATATTTCCGACTGTCAAAACTTATATAGTCTGTTATTCCACTCGACCCTAACTTTACACCGGCATTTAATAAAACTGCAATTGTTATTATTTACAAAAGATTTAATGAAATTAGAAAACGTTGCCTTTTATGGTTTATGGTTGGGCCATTACCCTATTAAAATTTTGAACTGACAATGGATTGGATGTGTGATATACATATTAACAAATTATTGTAAAAAGCATTTGTCATTATTGTATTTTGATATTTAAGCTTGTTTTAATGGATCTTGTGGTCCGTCGAAAACGCTTTCCTTTTCTAATTGGTAAAACTTAAGAATTCAATTACCTTAAATAAATCATTTTTGTGTTTTGCAGATCAAGAAATCGAATGTCATTTGTTCTCTAAAGCTACTGAAAAGCCTTTGTACGATTAACAGAGAGTCGAAAGCGTTGTCTTCCGTAAAAGTGGTTATGTATGTACATCATTGGGCCACGCCATCGATAAATAAATTCTACGAACTCAGCTTCTTCATCTCTTCTGTCAGTCTACCCTCGGCGGGTGGCTTCTTGGCCGGCGCTGCTGGCGCCTTCTGCTTCCCGTACAACATGTCCACGAACAAGGCGGCGAACACGAGGACCGCTCCGAGCCACTGACGGGCAATCAAAACGTTACCGAAGAGCAGCACAGAGCACAGGACGGTGAAGAATTTGCGCGTGGTTGTGACAACAGAGCAAGCGAGCGGCCCGAAGCTAGCTACCATCAGAAAGATGAAGAACTGTCCGAGGACGCCGCACACAGAAATCAGGGACAAATGGGTCCAGGCCTCGGGATGGCGAAGTGTGAAATGGAGGAACTCCTTCGCCTCACCGGTGAAAACCATGGCAACGCCTAGCATGAGTGTGCTCCAGAAGTTCATGGCTTTCATCATCTGCTGGCCGGACGGCGCACTTGCTGCTCGAATGCGCTCCTGCACAGCGCCGGTTAAGCCATCCATAGAGAGACTGAGGAAGAGCAGCACCTCACCCAGCATCGTTGTCTCTGCTGGCAAATTGGACACCTTGCCCTCCTTGTACATGAATAGGATAACGCCCAGCACAATGGTGAGCACACAGGCGTAACGTGTCCAGCTGTACGATTTCCTTCCAATGAGCACGCCCAGGATCATAACGGGAATCGGTTTGGCGGATTTTCCAACCACTGCCGTTGGATACGGCACCCAGCGCATGGCCATATTGGTGGACACCATGGCCAGCAGATATGTGAGAGAGCAGGCTACGTAGGACCCCACATGGGTGGAGTCCTCTTTCTGCGGACGCACAGTCAGAAGGCCTGCAAGACTTAAGGTTTGGTGGATTGCATGTAGGGAGTTGAAAGAAAACTGCCCTCACCTTTGGCAAATAAATAGTTGCAGAGGCACTGTACCCACACCAGGGCCAAGGCATAGGTGAATCGTTCGCCCACGGATCCGTCTGTTTGCACTTCCTCTCCGTAGCGGCCGCGAGTCAGCTTCTCCTGCACAATGCCGTACAGAAAGTAGCAAACGAAAATGCCCAAGGCATAGATCACGAAGCGGCTGCGCTCCGGGAGAATCATCCTGCTTCAATTGATTGGGACTCAAACAGTTTGCATTTTCCGGCAATAGGCCCGAGATTTTGAGTTGCTTATAGAATCTAATACGTGGACCAGAATTGTTGATAATATATATCGATATTTTTTAAAGATTATATATTATTAGCTCAAATATCGAAACTGCGATGTTTATATATATATCGATATTTTTGACAATCTGCAAAAATACAAATTCTTGTCGATTTATTATTTATTTATTTATTATGTTTCGGAACTGCTTTTTTTTGGGCAATGCCGGACTAGCTCATCTGTCCCAGGGCGGGTTTCGACTCGATGCCCACAGTCCGCACAATAAACAAATACCGATATTAATCGGACGTCTCACACACAAGAACTCCCATCACTACAGAAAAATGTAAACAAAACAACCAAACTACACAGACACTGGCGGAACCGAAATGGTGGCATTGATGAAGTCGCCACGACGCACCCACCCTACCTAGTGATGCCTCCTGGTCGTCTTGGGACATCACCCATCTCCCGGACCGGAGCCTATTCCAGGCGGTCTCACGACCGGCTCATCTCCCCCAGGTAAACGGCTTCTATTCGGCGTTCATGATTATCCTCTTTAATACGTTATAATTTCAGATATCTCCTTACTGCTACACATGGCGGTACTTATGGCTAATTATTTCCTGATCCTGACCCCGATGAACCCTTTACCCACACCCGGGATGCGCTCGCGCCAAGGCTGCGGCTTTATTGCGATTCGGCGGAGGAGAAGCTGCACTCCACAAAGAAATTTGGCCACAAGTGGGCCTCGGATTTACTCCCCAAACTTCGACCTACAATCCCTGCTGGAGCTCCAAGAGAAATTAAGGGTGGGTTATTTTTGATCTTATATTTACGCACTGCTTCTTCTGACTGACTTTCTTTTGCAGCGCTTGTGTTGCACAAATCCCTGACGTGCGTTTAGGGAACGTGGAGGACAAGAGACGGAAAAATCGCAGTAAGCTGGACACACAACTTATATACCAAATAAAGCCTTATACTAAAAATAAATAATTTAATTCTAATTGCAGCGAAGGACTCAAAATGAAAATTTGCCGGCCGGTTCGCAATGGCTGCGACGGACTTAGCGGCGGAAGAACAAATCCGTGACCAAGGTGCGGTGGATGGAAAGCGGGAAAGGCTGCGCCAGATTGCGGGTGGCCTGGAGTTGACCGTCTGTGGCGGTTGCAGTGGAGTGGCAAGCCAGAACTAGGGCCCCTGCCAGACGGCGTCGCTCAGGCACCCACAACCAAAAACTTCCCTTTTCCGGGCGGCTGCAGCCGCGCTCGGAACGGACTCACCGGATCCGTCTCGGAAAGCTCGGGCCTGTTGGCGATGGCGAATAACTGCGGGAACTGCCTCAGGAGGCGGCGACTCTGCTGCGTCTGGATGCCTGCGGCGGCTTCGGCGTCACTCCACAGGTAAGTGCAAGAACCAAAATAAAAGGGCCGTGGCCAGTGTCTTCCCACTGCCACGCTGAAAAATTAATCACTATCTTAATTTTTGCCCTAACCTTTGAGGCCACTTCCACTCACGTTTTCCAATCTTTTCGTTTCAGCACTTAATCACTGCGGCCGCCCGCGTTCATTTCCTTCTTTCCACTACCTATTCCTTCGCTGTCTACGCCTCCCTATATGGGCTCGTTTCGTTGCCTGAGTTCCGCCGTCAGGAAACCGTTGGTTTCGGCGCTCAGGGCAACGATCGAGTTAGAGTTCAAAATCACTTTCTCTTAAACAGAGCTGGCCGAGATCTAGGGGGCGCCACCGTTCC
This sequence comes from Drosophila bocqueti, assembly GCA_018151655.1. Classification (NCBI taxonomy): domain Eukaryota; kingdom Metazoa; phylum Arthropoda; class Insecta; order Diptera; family Drosophilidae; genus Drosophila; species Drosophila bocqueti. The sequence goes on from JAECXF010000305.1 coordinate 872,888, forward strand.
CTTTTTCCCGGTTCGCTCTTTGAACCCCATTCCGACTGGAAATGCAACACCACCCAAGGGTTTAGAGAGGTGCTACCGGGTTGCGTCTCGACGAAATCATTGGGAGCATTTGGATAGCTTGGTGACCGGCATACCTGGTGACTTCGCCGGCATTGACCTACGGAGTAGTTTTGGAACGGTGCCCAACGCGGGGCCCACGCCTTACGGGAAGTATTACAGCTTATACTCATGTAGCGTCCTTGTATACTTTGTGTTCCCTTCTATTCCAGGTCAGACGCGGATATCTTTGGCGTGGTAGACACCCAAACTTCGGCCCTGCATATCCTCCAACTCGTACGCATTGCTGCCCACCGCCTTCACCACTCTGGCCTTCAAGAATTTCTTGGCGAACTTCGCGTTAAATTGTTTGCCAAAGTCGCTGAGGACGAAGTTCCGGCGATACACCTCTTGGCCTGGCTTTGCGGCGAACACTCGGGCCCTCTGGTCGTATCTCTGGCGACTGCGCTCATACGAGGTCTCCAGACTCTTGCGCACTTTCTCCTGCACCACTCGCAGTTTGTCTGCCGTGGCCATCCCGGCCAGCTCGTGATCGCACAGCGACTGCAGCTTCCTAGCCAGGTTATAGCTGGAACCGTGCAGGAACATGTGATGTCCGAATACCGTGAAGAACGGTGCTTCGCCCGTAGCCGAGTGGATGGCGTTTCGGATGGCCACTTCGATTTCCGGAAGGTAAGCATCCCACTCCCGATGATCGCCCTCCAGGAACCCACGGATTGCTGCCAAAACGCTGCGGTTCACCCTTTCCGCTGCGTTGCTCTGTGGGTAGTAGATTGGCGTCTTCAGATGCCGGACTCCAAAGCTCTCCATCGCTTCCTCGAAGATCTTCGACGTAAACTGCCGTCCATTGTCCGAGTGCACGACTTCGGGCACTCCAAACTTGTAGAAGACCTCGTTGATGAGGAAATCCACTACATTCGAGGCGGTTGCTTCCCTCATGGCCTTCAAGAATGTGTACTTGGAGAAATGGTCCACCACGATGAAGATCCATGCATGCCCCTTCTTGGACCTGGGATATTTGCCCAGAAAATCGACGTACAGCTTCTGGAAGGGCCGCTCCGTCTGTACACGCTCGCCGATCCCGACCATCATCCTATGGTTTGGGGCTTTCGACTCCTTGCACACCTGGCACCCGCGGACAAACTTGCGCACCTGAATCACCATCCCAGGCCAATAGAACTGCCGCCGCAAGATCTCCAGCGTCTTCGCCACTCCGACATGAGCTGCCGTTGGATCTGTGTGGGCTCGCTCAACCAGGCTGTGGGTCAGACTCTGCGGTATCCACAGCTTCCACGCAGATCCTTCCACTTCGTCGTCTAGCGTTGCCGGGGAGACTCGCTTGAAGATGAGACCTTCCTCTATCCTGAGATCCGGTAAGTTATCAAAGTTCTCCTGCACCTCCTGGACTAACTCCTGGTACTCATCCCCAGCAAACTCGGTGGTCTCGAAACCCAGCAACGCCGTCGGATCCACGGAGATCTCCTCCACGCATCGTGAAAGCGTGTCTGCCACCACGTTTTCGCTGCCTTTCCGGTGCTCGATGCTGAAATTGAAGCCCTGCAGCTGCAAAGACCATCTGGCCAGGCGTCCCGAGAGGTCCTTCATGGACATCAGCCATTTCAGGCTTGCGTGGTCCGTGATGCACGTAAATGGCATGCCTTCCACATACGGACGGAACTTCCGGATCGCCAGGAGAGCTGCAAGGCACTCTTTCTCGGTGACGGTGTAATTCACCTGGTGCTTGTTCATCTTGGCCGAGAAGAAGGCTGTCGGCTGCTCCTGGTTTTCCTCGTCCTTCTGGAAAAGCACCGCTCCCACTCCGATATGCGACGCGTCGCACTGGATGTAGTCGGCGTGCACTAGGACTGGTGCGGTGGTGAGTGCCATCTTCAATGCCTCAACGGCCAGCTGCGCCTCCGGACTCAAAGAAAACTTTGCGTTCCCAGTTTTCTTGAGCGCTTCCGTGAGTGGTGCTGCTAGCGTCGCAAAGTTCCTCACGAATCGCCGATACCAGCCAGCTGTGCCTAGAAACTACTTGTATTATTAAAGTTACTACCTATTTGTTTTCTCCCCAGCTCTTTTACATCGCGGGGTTCCTCTCTGGGCGAGATCCTCCCGCTCTCGGATCGCCCAGCCGTCCGTTTCCCGAGCAGTTCGGGCATTTCGGAGCAACGATGTCCGCTTTTCCGCATCGGAAGCAAAAAACCTTCCTCAGCTCATGCTCGCAGTCCCGGAATCCGTGCCCCATGGCTCCGCAGTTCCATGAAACAAACTGACAGAAAAAGCTCATTTGAGTGTTTTTGAAAAGCACTTTGCCCGTAAGCTAGAGCTTTTTCTAACGAGATCACCTTGTAGTTATTTCATCATGATCTGATCTGTCATAGAAGCTTTCCGTCGAAAAGCTTTTGAACGGCAGGCAGGGTTGATTTAGCATCCATTTACGTTCAGGTCCATTGCCAGTTCTCTTGTAGCCAGCCCTTTAGATGTCAACCTTCAAGGACAAAGTAATTATTGTCACCGGCGCGAGCTCTGGCATTGGAGCAGGTTGTGCTGTCCACCTTGCTGGCCTCGGTGGACTCCTGGTAATAGTGGGTCGAAATGCCGGGAATTTGAAGGAAACGGCTGAGAGCATTTTAGACGCCGGTGGATCAGCGCCTCTGGAGCTGCTGGCCGACATGACCAAGGAGTCGGAGGTGGAGCAGATAGTGACCGCCACCCTAGCTAAGTACGGACGCATCGATGTCCTGGTTAATAATGCAGGCATCCTGGAGACGGGCTCTATTGAAAACACCAGTTTGGAGCAGTTTGATCGTCTAATGAGCACCAATGTGAGGTCCCTGTACCAACTCACAATGCTGGCCACTCCGGAGTTAATTAAGACCAAGGGTAATATCGTCAACGTGTCCAGTGTGTGCGGATTGAGGTCCTTCCCCGGTGTTTTGGCCTACAACGTTTCCAAGGCAGCCGTGGATCAGTTCACGGCTTGTGTGGCCCTGGAATTGGCATCGAAGGGAGTTCGTGTAAATGCGGTGAATCCTGGAGTGATCATCACCGACATTCACAAGCGCGGCGGCATGAACGAGGAGGCGTACGCCAAGTTCCTTGAACACTGTAAGACTACTCATGCCTTGGGTCGACCTGGAGATGTTAAGGAGGTGGCGGCGGCAATCGCATTCCTTGCCAGCGACGCAGCCAGCTTTAGCACAGGTGTTAGTCTGCCCGTGGACGGAGGTCGCCATGCCATGTGCCCTCGATGATTTACGTTCTGCATTTAATATGTTAAAAATAAATAAAGAAATAACTTGTATTTGATGTTTAAATATCCTAAAAATGTGTCTCCGATCTGTAATTCTTTATTAAATGACTTAATAATAATGGAGTAGGCAAGATCGCAAGATAGGTATGAAAGTAATTTCGATCTCATATTTCTTTAATTATATTTATACTTAATACGTATTTATAAAAAGTATTATCTTTCATATTTGCTTTAAGCGTTCAACTAATAATGCTCTGCCATAACAACGGGCAAACATGAATTAATTAATTAATATACCAGAAATTTCATTTCATTTATTTTTGGTTTAAAAATATTATTGCAAAATACAATAAGCTATAATTACACAATCACGCCCATAGGTGCGGCACTCGTTTCTCACCTCTTAAGAATACGCCCCCTTGCGTAACACTATCCTTTCGGCAACAACAAAGAAACGAACAACAGTTATTCGGAGATATTCGGATAAATGATAAGTGGGTGGGGCGACTAGACCAGAGGCTCTACAAACAATTGAATCGAAAATCAAAATACAATTTAAAACGTAAATGTCGTCGGGGGAGGGGAAATCGAACGGACCGCTCCGTTCACAATGACAACTGCATAGGAGGCAGCCAGGTGTAGAAAAGAATGTAGGCGGCGCTGGAGACGACATTCGAGGTGTCCAGCGTTGTGACGATCTGGTCGTCGAATTTAAACCACTTGCCGTAGTTGGCGCTTTTACAAAAAGCCGTGTAGTGGCCACCCTCCATGGAGCCATAGTGATTTGAAACGGCATAGAGCTGATAGGTCTTGGGCGTACCTGCCCGCTCCTCCGCCCGGGCAATGTAAGGATTCATCTTGAGGTTCTCCATGGGAAAACGCAAATAGTTCTGCTTCTTGATATAGGCGCACGAATTGCTAGGGTCCGCGTAAAAGCTGTAATGAAATCAAAGAGGTAAACGTGTGTTCAAATACCTATTTTTTGGATAGTGGCCTACCGCTTTAAATGCACCACCAGCACCGGAGGCAGCTTCGATATATCCAACTTCTTGATGGCATCCCTTTTGGTTTTGCAATTCGGGCAATTCCAGCCATGAATGCGCTCTCCGCTAAAGTACATGTCCATGCACTGGCTCAGCTGGCAGACATTGGAATTCGGCGGCAGCTCCAAGCTGAGATTCGAGAAGCACTCGTAGGTGGCCGACTCCTTGTGACAGGCGACGCACTTGACGGTGCTCTTCATCTGGCCATAGAATAAATGCAATATCATACTCTCTTTGGCCTTGGTGAACTCCAGCCAGGCCTTCTCCGAGGCGCTCATTGTCTCCCGCTGTCGGGCGACGCGCAGCGTCTGCAGGTCCGAGTGCAGCCAGTCCATCAAAATGGTGAGGAATTCGTGCGAGTCCTGCTGATCGAAGCCGCGAAAGATCTGCTGATATTGACCAACAACGTACTGGAAACGGACAGCAACGACAGTGAGCATTGGATAAATATACCAAAGTCAAAGTGGACCCACCCTCAAGTCTCGGCTGGCCACACACTTGTACTGGCCGTTCCACAGCTCCTTGATAAGTGCGGCCACCTCCTCGATCACGTGTCCATTGGTCCTGCTGTTGCTCCTGCTAATGTACTCCTTATACTTGTCCGATATGCAGTACTCGGTTAACTGGACCGTGTTGCTCAAGCACTGCAGAATACTGTTCATGTAGCAGGTGTTGCCCAGGTTCTTCAGGCCCGTCAACCCGCGTCCCTGCAAAGGTAGAGAGCAGAGTGCAATCGTGAGTAGGAATGGGTTTCACACCCAGATTCCCAGCATTCCCAGAACTTTACTCGTCGCAGTGGAAGGATTGAGCTGTAAATGCTGTAAGTGGTGGGTGAAGCTGCTGGCAGCTGGAATTTCACGCCCGCCACACAAATCATTCGCGGAATCCTGTCGGTCGCGGCCTCTTTTGCTCAATAGTTTAGCAATTTTACGTTGTTTCTGTAGTTTGGACATGCTTTGAGTGCGGACAGCGAACGACTGAGACTCAGGCTGAGGGTGCATCCTATGGACGGCTGTTTTTGAAACGTGACCCCTCGGCTATTGATTCGGCTATTTATAGGCGGACAATGTGAGTCAACAACCCCAACATGCCCGTAAGCCCCTCCAACACACTCACCACACTGTGACCTGGGACGGGTGAAAAATCACGGACCCGCTGCACTGGCCTCTCCTCGCTTCTGGGCTGTGGCTTCATCGCCCGATCGAAGGTGGGCCTTTCCACTCGATTGGACTCATATGGCGGATCCGGCTCTACCGGTGGCATTTCCTCACCGGACAGCTTAGAAGCAGACCCTAAACTGTCAAATAAATCAGGCTGGGGAGGCCGGATTGGGGACGTGGGGGATTTATAAGCCTTTTTTGCTTCGCGGGCAATCGCTAGCTGACGCTCCCGCTCCAGCCGCTCCTGCTCGTGCTGGTCGTCCAGGCGCTGTCGCTCCTTGATCTTTATTTCGATGTTTCGCGTGGCCTCCACCTCCTTGGCCGTCAACTGCTCTTCCTTGAGGCGATCCAGTTCCTCCCGCAGCCGATTGTTCTCAATAACCTGAAAGAGTCATCATTGCAAAAATGTTTAAATAATAATTCAAGGAAATTGGGTTTATTACGTTGTCCAGGGCTTTGCTTTCCAGCTGGAGGATTCGGAAATGGAGCTCCTGATTTTCAACTGCATTCAAGTCGTCACCCTTTATGGCCTGTCGCTTCCACATTTTCGAGGCACTTTCCAGCTGCGCGTCGTTTTGTTCGGCTCGCTGCAGGAACTCGGCCTGATCCCGCATGATCTCCGCTACGGGCTTCGTCGTTGGCGCTTCGTTGGCCCTATTCAGTCCCTGCTGGTCGTAGGTGCGCATGGCCGCTGGCTTGCTGGCTCTGTTGATGTCTGGTCGTGGCCTAAAGTCCTTCGCACTGATGTCTTCCTTCATGGTGATGTCGTGGATCGACGGGTATTCAATGTCATCGATGGTTTCAATGTCATTATTATTCTGCTGCGGCGCCTGCACACTGGGATTGGTACAATGGGTGGGGTACATCATGATGAAGAACTCGTAGCCGCCCTCAACAAGCTGGATGGGAGCTCGGTAGGTCACGTCCGGATCCCACTGCAATGCGACGTTAATTAAAGGATGTGTGGCTTTGTATTTTTTAATAATTACATTTTTTAGGATGTCCAGAAGAGTGGCTATAGCTGTATTTGCAGCTGGCGGGGAATCCTTGGTGTTCCAGTCAATTAGAACCACCGAATCCTTGACAGCACGCGAAGCCCACGCAGCCTTGCCGGTGCTACTGAGACGAGCCTGTAATCGGCCAGCCGACATTCTGAAAGAACGAAAAAGTAAGTAAAGAAAAACCCCGGGTTGATGGGAGTTTTCCTGAATTTACCCCGGTGTTATGAGCTCTTCAGGTACATTGAATGCACAGAAGTAGGTGAGGTGAGAGGCGTCATAGTCGGCACTAGAGCGACAGTCCATGACCAGAACCGACTTTTCCTGCATTCGCCGGTACAACTCCTCGCATGTAATCAGCCCCAGTCTGGCGAAGTTGGTGACCAATTCTCCTGTCGAGCTTGCCGGCTCCTGTCCATTGCTGACGATTGCAGCAGCAATTGGTTCCACCGCCGGGCTTTGCAGGTGCTCATAGCGAAGCATCAGGGACTGGCTTATCAGCTCCAGCGAGTCCATGATACGGCGATTCGACGCGGTATCGCCCAGAATCTGGCGCACCGTCGTCTTGTGAATTGCATAGTCCGGTTTTTTGCGAATGGCGGCCAGCATGTTGAAGTACTTCATGTAGGTGATGTAGGCCATCTCCTCGTCGCCATCCAGGCGGTGCTCCTCTGCGGTCTTGTACAGCTTGCGAGCGGTGTTGAGCAGGCTGCAAAGGTAACGAGCAAATATGAAAAAAAAAAACTCAACGACACAATAGTAACCGGATTTAAACTCACATTTTCATGCTTTTGTTGCGACAATCGGGAATGATTGACATCTTCTCCAGGCCGTCGAGGTCGGAGCTCAAGTAAAGCTTTTTTAATTGGGCCATAATTGGGGCTCCACCACGTTTTCCTTTGCCTGTTTACTATCTGTTGATGGGATTGGATTGGATTGGAAGTAACTGGGTGTCGCTCTTCCTGTTATCATAGCAAGAATATCACTTTTTTTCGTTTTGCTGCTTAACAAACTGGAATTAGTGATGCTGAAACTATGCGTGCATTGAAAATCGATATTTTTAGCGATGTTTTTTATTTTCCGATGTTTCAGTTGAAATCGATGTTATGCAAGGCATCGGTTTCAAACAAAAAAATATCGTTCATTTAATTTTACAATATTGCTATGGAAGCAATATTATATTCATAATTTCAAAGACTTTGTTACTTTGAATAATTTTAAAGAAAATAGAAAGTCTACTATGGAAACAATATTGCTATAAATTGAATTATATTATCTTTAAGAAAAAAAATGAATAAAATAATAAAAAAAAGAATGCTAAAGAAATATGTTGTTTCAAATTTTTTTGAAGAATGTTTTTTACTTTAATGCTTTACGCTTAGCTGATACACACAGGGATATTAAGTAAATTATGAAAATAAACTAAATAAATGTAAAAACAAACACAAAAATCTGAAGAATATTAGGGTTATTTTAAAAATTAAATGAACAACAGTAATTACTTTTCTTACTGTTACAATTTATTGTGCTAACATTTTTAAGAAAATTGTTTTTTTTTTAAATAACTAAATTTAATAAATAAAGAAGAAATCGACAATAATTTTTCTTCTAATGGTTTGCTTTTCCCTTGCACCTTGGCAATAAAAATAGACAAATTTTAAATAAAAATATCGCACTTTCGATATGTGGGCTAACAAAAAACACTATATAAATATCATCTTTAGAAAAATAACGATATATTGGTATTTTGATTTATTACCAACAGTCCTGTTTTTCAATGGGAAGGACCTCGAAGGACAAGCGTGACATATTCTATAGACTCGCCAAGGAGCAGGGATGGCGCGCGCGAAGTGCCTTCAAGCTTTTGCAGGCCGATGAGACGTTCCGCCTTTTGGAAGGTGCTGGTTACCTCCATCCGCGTGCTGTGTTCCTCAGACTAACTACTTATTGTTTTAGGTCTTACACGAGCTGTTGATCTTTGTGCCGCTCCCGGCAGCTGGTCTCAGGTTCTGTCCAAACGCATATACGAACCCCTTGGGCCGAGTGAGCGGAAAAATGTGAAAATCATCGCAGTTGACCTGCAGGGCATGGCTCCCATCGAGGGCGTTACACAGCTGCGGGCAGATATTAGCAAGGAATCTACAGCAGAGGCCATCATCGAATTCTTCGGAGGCGAAAAGGCGCAGATTGTGGTCAGCGATGGAGCTCCGGATTCCACGGGCATGCATGAGTTCGATGGCTACGTTCAAAGTGAGCTGATCCTCTCAGCTCTAAGCATTGCCACCTACGTTCTGGAAACGGGAGGCTCCTTCGTGGCGAAGATCTATCGCGCGGATAAAATCAGTCGAGTTTATTTGCAGTTAAGGCGTTTCTTCCAGGATGTGTGCGTGTTCAAACCTTCCGCGTCGCGGAATTCCAGCATCGAGGCATTCGTGGTCGCAAGGCAGTTTTGTTTGCCCGAAGGAGGCCACAAGCCATGCAATCTTACTTCCGAATGGCACGATCAACCAGAGTCGTCCTGGGTGGCTAGGTTAAACGGAGACCCGCCCATCGTTCACGTACCCTTTGTTGCCTATAATGGTGATCTAGATTCTGATCGCACATACGATTTGGTAAGATGCAATGCATTTTTTCTAGCTCTCTGGCTGCCTGCTAACCATGGCTGTCTTCCTCCTACAGGATGAGAACTATGTATACAGGGAGGCTGTGCAACAGCCCCTGACAGCTGCCTATCAGGAAGTATTGAAGAAAACCGGCGAGGTCAACCTTAAATACAAGTCCATCAAAGTTGTTCATGACGAGGAATTGTGCACGGACTGGTGGAAAGCAGCAACTGCTGCTGCGGTTTCGAATGACAAACAGGAGGGGTCTGAGTTATCTCAGGCGAAGGATAAAGAAACCAAATGAAGTGCTAAAAAGTATCCTCCTACTTAACTAAGAAGTTAAAAGCAAACCTGTGGCAATCTAAGTAGAATGTGGAACTTATCTGTTTTTGCTGATAATTCCAATAAAAAACTTTTTATTTACAATTCCTTTGACTCTGCCTACAAGTGCTGCATGACCAGCTTCTCAGTTGGCTTGACGCCGTACTTGTAGACCTTGTTGAGGCTTTCGGGGAAGTCGGGCAGCAAATTATTGAAGTTCTCTACGTGGTGTGTATGCTGCTCCGTCCAGATGCCGTCGCCAGTGAAGTGGAACTCGGATTCGATAAGGTAGAGAATTAGCGTAAGGATCTCGTTGTTGCTCAACTCATAAAAGGCCGAAACGGGCAACTGCAGTTCCTCCTGAGCATCCGGTGCCTGTAGTAGATGCATCTTCTCCTCAATGCGCTTGCTGAATAGGAATCAGTTGGAAATTATGCATTCTGTAGTTGCCATTTCTCAAATTCTCACATAGGATACAGCAGCAGGTGGATGTTGGCAAAGATCTCCTGCAGCTTAAACTTCTTGCTGCGCAAGAACTCCAGACACTGCTTAACATGGAGCAGCGGTGTGTGACACCAGTTGGGATGGCGCGAGAGCAAGTTGCGCAGCACCTGCTCATCCTTGGACAGAATGTTGCCCAAATAAACTACTATATCTCGACCCTTGGTGCGATCCGAGCCATCTCGTGCAAATCTTGAAAGAAAAACTAGGTTTTTGGCTCCGTGGAATATTCGATTTGATATACTCACTTGGCAAAGGCCTCGGAACCGCAGGAGAGGATGTGCAGAGAGGCGCAGCGCACCTTCAGCTGACTAAGGTAATCTAGACGAAGTCGCGCTTTGTTTTGGTAGTGTACCAGGCGCAGCACTCGCGGATTGGTGCCCAGCACTTGGAACTCCTCGATTTCCTGCAGATCTCTCAGACGCTCCAACACCGTATCCGGTCCCAGGGTCAACACCTCCAGACAACGCAAAACGGCAGCCTCGCTGATCCCAAAGGCGTGGACGTGCTGCAGAGTCTGCCTTAAGCTGTCGCATGTGGACATGAGAATTTTTGGCCTCCGAAAGCCAATATCGCGGATATCCTGCGAATCAATCGTGGGGATCTCCTTCAGGATACGACGAACATTGTCTGCGTCCGAGTAAAGCAGGAAACTATTCTTCCTTAGCCGCTCGGCTGTGAACTTCAGCTCCGACGTTAGCAGCTCCACAGTGTCCTGCACGGCACGAAAGCTCTTGTGACGTATGCGGGAGTAGACGCGCCACAGCTTCTGCAGATCACCGTCGTCCATCTGCAGTCGTTCGCGTAGGTAGGCGTTCAGCAGAGATTGCCGCAGGCTCTTTAACGTGAGGTTCTCGCTGTCCAGATCCCTCATATCCACCGGCAAATGGATGCCGCTGAAGTAACTGGCCAGGCGTTCTGCCACTTTAACATCGTAGGGGATGTATGTGTGCGCCTTAAGCATTTCTATGGATTTGTTGACCACTGTCACGTATTTGGACAGAGTTGGTATTGTGATATTCTGGAAGCCGCACTCCTCGAGGACACTGTGGCGATTAGCTAGCGTGGTGGCCCCGTAGTAGATGATCATAGGCTTGGTTATGATGTCGTCCACGCTATAAGCCAGGGATTTCAATGTTTCATACGAGTTACGCAGATCCTTGCGTTTCACCGTCTTTAGTTCGGGATGCTTCTCCAAGGCAGCGACCCACGCCCGGTAGTTGCTACCTAATATTTGATTTTGCTAACTGTTTAATTATATTTGAAGATGGCAATAAACGCACCCAAAGTTTTTGTCAAATAATTGGCATTCAATGGTTCTTCCACCGGCACATCTACGGCCGCAGGTTTCGGTAGCTTTGGTTTAACCTTTTCCTGATTGACGGTGCCTTTCTTTGATGCGGCCATCTGTCCCAGGCATCGTGCCAGCAGGTGCGCTTGATTTTGGCCGTTGCGCAGCATAATTATAACATTTCCAAAGGTTTATTTACATGTGAAATTGTGAATATATAATAGGGCTATGGATAATATATCAAAATATCGATATTTCTTCTAAAAATCGTGATTTTGGTTTGCCCAAAAGCGTTTTAGCGATATTTTTGTTAGATATTTTTTATAATTTTTCCTTGGTCAATCTTGATTCAAAAGCTATTCATTCTGGGTATGGAAGTCCCATAAAGAGTTATGCCGGCCCTTTACAAGTTTGCTATGAGATACCTTTTTGCCACGGGAAGCTCGGTGCTTTCTGAGCGTCGGGCTCAGAAATGGGACTCTGGAGCACGATGATCGTGATATCACGATTATATCACCCCTAGAAAAATATCGATATATTGATATTTTTATATATTATCAACAGCCCTAATATTTACACGTGCATCCCACTTTCGAACATTCGTGCGGTTTTTATAAAATAAAACATTGAAATATGTCGCTGTTACGCATCAGGTAAGCAACAAAAATAAGCTGCCAATGTACACATAAATGCATCTTACTCTGCTTCCAGGAAACCAAAAACTCGCAAGGGAAAGAAGGTGCTGCTGGCCAGGGAGCCACAGTTGATTGAATCTGCTCGCACAATGCTTTTTCTGGACGGACGGAAGTGCGGTGGTAATGTGAAGCTGTGTATGAAGGATCTCCAAGCGCTAAAGAAGCCTCTAGTGAAAGTTCTGAACCGCAAGAACGATATAACACCTTTTGACGATCCTTCCTCCTTGGAATTGTATGTTTATAAACTATATTCTATATTTCACTTGATTCGATATAATTCCTTGACTACCTTATCTAGCTTGACCATGAAGAACGATGCGTCGCTGTTTTCTTTTGGTTCCACATCGAAGAAGCGTCCTGACAACATTATCTTGGGCAGGATTTTCGAGAACGAAGTGCTGGACATGTTCGAGTTGGGCATTAAAAGGTATCAGGCCATTTCCGAGTTCAAAAATGAGAAGATTGGCACCTGCGTCAAGCCCTGCTTGGTGTTCAACGGCCCCAAGTGGTCGCAGACTGAGGAGCTGCGGCGACTTCGCAACCTCTTCATCGACACCTTCCAGCGGGAGAAGGTAGACTCGATTCGCCTACAGGGTATCGAGCATGTCCTCAGCTTCACTGTGACCGACGACATGAACATCCTGATGCGCTCATACAGGATCCTACTGAAGAAATCGGGACAGCGGACGCCTCGCATTGAGTTGGAGGAGATCGGACCCTCGGCCGATTTTGCCATAAGGCGGACAAAGATCGCCAGCGAGGATCTGTACAAGCAAGCGCGCAAGCAGCCCAAGCAGCTGAAGGTCAGTAAAAAGAAGAACATCACCACTGACGCCTTGGGCAACACCAAGGGACGCGTACATCTGGGCAAGCAGCAGACGGGATCAATTCAGACGCGACGCGTCAAGGCGCTGCGCAAGACTCCCGAGGAGAAGAAAGAGAACCGGCAGCGCAAGAAGGTAGCGCTGAAGGCAGCCGCTGCTGAAGCCCTTGCAGCCTCGCAATGATTGCGTCGCATTCACCACCATTTATATTTAGCTTTAGTTTTAATAAATTGGTCCAGATTAAAGTAGCGTAATAACTAGGCGATTTCTGGAGACATCAGTGAATGGCGTCCACAATGTTGCGGACACGCCGCGTCTTTGACTCTGCCAGTGCGTCCTCTAGCGTTTTGATCATGTGCACCAAGCTACTGACATCCGTTTGAACCAGCACATCCTTTCGATGCCTCCTTTCGTCCTCCTCCATAGTTGCCAGCTCCTGCTCGCTGCGCTCGCTCAAGTCGACGGAAAGCAGCTCTCTGTTCTCGTTCTTCGGTTCGGTGTGTAAATAGAGTTTCATGACGATGCAGACAGTGCATTGATCCAGCAGACTTCGCGAGGCGGTGCGTACCTCCAGTCGCCAGTTCAGGTTGACCAGACGATAGGCGCGTATGTTGGCCGACTTGATCGATCCTTCTACAAAGTTGCGCTTGCTCGTGACAAACTGTTCGAGGACCTCCAGTACATCGCTGGAGAGTTCGGGGAATGTTTGACGCAGGACAGTCTGCATGGGGGAGGAGCTGCTAACACTGACCCGGGTGGTTACGCTAATCAGCAGCGAGATCAACGCCTCTACAGCCCGCTGCACTGCCTCCGGGCTGCTGGACTCTGAATATTTTTTGGCCATCGCTTCGTAGCGACTGGGATTGGGTCCATTTATCAGGTAATCGAAGGCTGACTTGCACAACTCCACAACATCGCTGGCAGGTCTTTGGAGGAGAGTCAAATGATCTCGTTGCTGTTGACTCAGCCGAAGAGATGACATCTTGCGGTAAAGTTAACTGAAAGCGTAGAAATGGTAATGAAACCCATGTCGAAAGTTACTGGCATAACTTACATTGAATAGCAATTCCTAGGTATTTGCAGTTTCATGCCTGCAATCCAGAATTTACTGAAATAACTTATGGAATTAACAAACATCAACAATATTTTGGTGAAGCCAGGCCAGTGCTGCCAACCTTGGGCAGCCTATTAAAAGCTTTCGTTCTAACAAAAGCTTTCGTATAAGTTGGCAGCCCCCCGCCGCGATACTGGGAACAACAACAATAGAGATTCGCAAATCTGTTTCATTGGCTTGCGGGATTTGGCTGGCAGCGCTGCTTGTTTAATTGTTTAACCAACTTTTTCTACCAAATAACTTTGCAAAAATGCTGAAGCAAGTGACGAAGCAATTGGCCCTGCAGGGAGTGCGCAACTTCTCGATCAGCCAGCAGGTGAGACCCAGGGAAAACCCGGTCAGAATTGGCCCCACACATCAGCCACTGCAACTGTTTACGTAACAGGCGGAAAATGCATCTTTGACTGGGAGATGCTTCGCAAGCGAGCAACGATAATGCTAGCTTATTATCTAACTGCGGAACTCCTGGCATAACATTTGTATCTCCTATATTCGTTGGTGCAGAACAATTACAAGGTGACTGTCTGCGGAGCCGCTGGAGGCATTGGCCAGCCCCTGTCGCTGCTGCTCAAGCAGAATCCCCTGGTCACCGACCTGGCCCTTTACGATATTGTGCATACGCCCGGTGTGGCCGCCGATCTGTCACACATCGATACCAAGAGCAAGACCGCTGGCTTCATTGGTGCCGACCAGCTGGGCGATTCCCTGAAGGGTGAGTAGAGGGCAGGGGCCAGCGAAGCGAGTGAGGTTAGGTAGTTTGTGTGTAGTGGAAAAATTTGCGAGCAATGTGGTAGGAGGAATCGACAGGGGAGATCGATTTGCCGTTATTACACTTAAATAATGTATGGATAATGTGAATGTACTGCAATATATTTTTTTAATAGCCAGTATTAAGACCCCTAGGGTGTTTGCTCCCATAATTCAAATTCAAATTCTGTATCAAAGGTCCATTTCGCCATGTTCCGCCCTGTCCGTGCGTCTGTATTAACACCTTGGTAAAAAGTTAGTTGAGATTGTGAGTACAACTTTGGGAGTAATTAGACGTACATATGTATGTATGCTTTTAATTTAACGCAGTTAGCCTTGCCCACCATCCAGCATACTCTTGTTTATGGATTTTCTCCCTAAATAAAATAATCATAATGATATGTATTTGTAGACTACAGGGTGTTAATATGCTGATTCATTAATATACCGTAGCAATAAGCTTAGACTTGGTTGTTTTTTTCCCGAAACACGAAACACCGTTAATTTAGTTGAGGGTCTTGAGTCAACCCATGAGCCGAGTTGAATAAGTTGAATAAGGAAGTCATAGTGAGTCTTTACTGTGCAGTTAAGGCTAGTTCATGTCAATGTTTCTTTAAACATTATCCCTAACGAAGAGCTTGTAACAACTTGGCAAACTGCTTTCTTAGAAATATAAATTCAACAAAATTGGACAAATGCCACCACGAAAAAATTAGATCCTCCTAAAAATTCCCATTCATGTGATTTGCATAAGGAAAATTTGTATGTTGTGATAAGATAAGCTGCAAAGACTATATACAAATTTATATGTGAAGGCTGAGATAGCACCGTTGAAAAGTTATTGGTATTTATAACGACGTAATCAAAAGCGGCTACTGCTTATCAGTGCAGAGATTGGACGTAGATCAAAGATCATAGTGCCACCGAAGAAATTATTCTCAAATATACCTATTATATTTATAATATATGTGCTTACAGGATCCGATGTGGTCGTCATTCCCGCCGGTGTGCCCCGCAAGCCGGGCATGACCCGCGATGACCTGTTCAATGTGAACGCCGGCATCATCAAGGACATCTCCAACTCCATTGCCAAGAACTGCCCCAAAGCCCTGGTGGCCATCATCACCAATCCGGTGAACACCTGCGTGCCCATTGCTGCCGAAATCCTTAAGAAGGTAAAGACCTCGTAAAAAAGCGAACTTTTAGGTGAAGAAATCTCACGAGTTCCGAATTGCAGGCCGGTGTGTACGATCCCAAGCGTCTTTTCGGTGTCTCCACCCTAGATGTTGTGCGTGCCCGCGCCTTTATCGGTCATGCCTTGGGAGTGGATCCCCAGAGCGTGCAAATTCCCGTCATTGGTGGCCACTCCGGAGTGACCATTCTGCCCGTGCTGTCTCACAGCCAGCCCCAGTTCAAGGGTAACCAGGACACCATTGAGAAACTGACCGTGAGGATCCAGGAGGCCGGCACTGAGGTGGTGAAGGCCAAGGCCGGAGCTGGCTCCGCCACTTTGTCTATGGCGTACGCTGGCGCCCGTTTCGCCGGCTCCCTGCTGAAGGGTTTGAACGGCGAGAAGAACGTGATCGAGTGCTCCTATGTTCAGTCCACCGTCACGGAGGCCACCTTCTTCTCCACACCTCTGGTGCTGGGCAAGAACGGAGTGCAGGAAAACCTTGGTCTCCCCAAGCTCAACGATTACGAGAAGAAGTTGCTGGAGGCAGCCATCCCCGAGTTGAAGAAGAACATCCAGAAGGGCATTGACTTCGCCAACGCCTAAGCGGGCTCGGAACAGCTACACTCAACCACCAATCCCCTAAACGAATTGTGTACTTCATTAGCGCCTGTCGTATATTGGCAAACCCTTCCCTTAGCAAATCTTAAGTCTAAAGTTGGCGTGTCCAAAGATTTAACTGATCTACGCTCTGCGTGTGGTATAAACAATGCAACCAGTTGATAATCTGAAATAAACAAACAACAAACTTGGGTTGTTCACTGTTTTCTTTTAGATGGTAGCGCAGCTAGGGGGTTTATAAGAATTAAATAAGTACAAGTTTTACTAAGATAAAAGAAGTTACGATATTTTTCACCAAACTTGGAATGATCCATGGCTTATCGTCTCTGAACAGTGCAGCCAACAACCGATTTCAAATATGGGACAAACAATGGCCAAAAAACGGAAAAACATATAATATAATATTAATAAGTTAGTAAGTATAAAAATAAAAAATAACTATATCATATAGCTGAAAAAATTATAAATTAGCTAGGTTTTCAACATATTTTCATACAATTTGAGACATGGCCAATGATCAACTCCCATAATATATCTGCCAAAGGAACGTTAAAGAAATTTATTGAAAGAAAAATTAATTTAGCTGTTTTCGAACATATTCTTATCTAATCAGAAATTTTGCCATTTTATATTTTTTCCGAATTTTTGTTTTATTATTATGCAAATCGGTTGATTATATCATTTTGCTAAGATCGTAAATGTAGACTGTATCTGTAAAACGGTATATAGTATATGTATGTACCTAGTATTATAGGTAAACATTAAAACATAATTTTTGGTATGTATAAATGCTTTATATAATTCCTGTTAGTTTTTCTTTTCATTTGATCAAATTTGATTAATTCATAATTATTATTAATTCATAATTACTTCGGAGTGCCGAAGTTAGTTTCCATTTCCAGTTAAAAAAGATTTATTTTTAGAATTTGAAAACCCACTTTTAGAAAGTGTTCAGTTTTATTTCAGCTTGCACTGCAAATTTAGATTTGATTTGGTCGTCGAATTTCGTGTGAGAGCCGGCCTTTTGCGGATCCCACGTTTCGCCCAGTGTAGAGCGCTCTCTCCCGCTCTCTCGCAGACAAACACAATGCGCTCACACGCACCAAACTCATACAGCCGCAATCAATTAAGCTTCGTTAAGACCAATTTAAACTTGCCCGCATGTCATGGCAGTCCCTCCCTGGCATCCCCTCCAGGGTTCCTTCCATGACTCTTCCTCAGCTTCCAGCTCGTACGCATTTTGGAATATGTTTTTCGACTTTTGTCTACACCCGGTATTTAGGGGAAAATATACTCTCTATTCGACTTGTATTGCCGCTTGTACGATTTCTTCTTTCCATCCAACATACTTTTTTTCTTCAAAACACGATCCCACGCTTAAGTTATTTGGCAATTAACAATAGATTCACACCTTCGCGTTAAATTTGTAGCTTTGGCAACAACTAACTATCTAATATGTGAATAATTTGCTTAAGGCCGTATTCTAGTGTAGAAATTTGAAAAAAACAAATTTATTTATTTGATATTTTCAAAGCTTAACCTTTAAAAAATGTGTCCTCAAAAGGATGAGTCGAAATTCCAAATATTTCCAGAGATATAACTTTTTTAGTGACACGTCTTCAATACTGGCTCGGCACTTTAAACGCCTTTTTCTCGAAACTAAATTTTTTAAAACGTTTGCCATAATATCTAAAGATCTATTGAGCTTGATCCTTTTTCCGGCATAATTTTTATATGGGCAATTTTCTGTTCTCGCACGTTACATTTTTGTGCATATTCAAACTAAAAGAAAACTTGTGACAAAACTATATTATAATTTTACAAAACTTGAAACTTATAGCTCTTGGTTAGCACTATAATATTGGTGTTAAAGTCGATTTCGGACAATTGTCCGTTTTTAAAATAATTACAAAAATGTAACAAGTTCGCACGTGACACAGACGGAAGTCAATTTTCGCCAACCAGTTCAAGCACTGATTTCAGCGAAACTTGATGAAAAATTTTAATGCAATTAATTTTAATGCATGTATTACATATCAATTCAACTTAATATTTTATTTGAATTCACTTTAAAATTTTAAGTAGTTTTTTTTAGTAAATTTTTTATCGGTGTAGCACGCGACAGGTCACACGTGACTTGTTCTTCCGTCGTACTTTTCGTGATGTTTTTTACTATCTAGGTAAATCAGAGAAGTATAAATTTGGTCTCTTTTGACTCTTTGCGATCTCCCAATGATGATAGAAAGTAAAAGTCCAAGCATAGTTCCTCTGCTTTGGAGATTTTTATCAAAACACAACATGATCTTTTTATGGTGTTTTTCATCAAAATGATACAAAATCGGGAGTTGCGCGAGTTTGCATTAGAATATTTTTAGTATATGATAAAGGCTTTAAAATTTAAACCATTGGAACATTTCTTAATGTTGCAATGCTAAAAATATTAATTTTAGAGATTTTTTTGTGGTTTTGCTGCGGTTGTACTTTTCAGAGAATAGGCCATAAAATAGTTTTATGATATTCATCAATAATAATGATTAAAATCGATAGGATATATTTCAATAATAATTATACTTTTTGAATTTAATATTATTATTATTTTGTTAAATTAACATTCATTTTGATAACGACTCGCTTGAAAATTATCTTTCAACGATAACTTGTGTTATGGACTTTACGGTCCCTGAAATAATTGATCAACTTCAGTCTTTCCTTTGCTTGCACCGCATTAATTTGCACTTGTTTTCAAAAATTAAATGGCTGGGAAACCCAGGCCGAATCAAGTCAATTGGATTACCATTAGGCAATTTGATTTGTTCATTAAGCCAGAGGCGGTGCTTCAATAATTCGAATCTATTTAGCTGGCGAGCAGAGACTCAACACACACCCCCAACTTAATTATCGACGATCAAAAGGCTGCGATAACAAGACCAAAACATTCAATTGATACAATTCCAACCATTCATGAAATCAAATCGAACTGCAACTGCAAAAATCACGGAGCACGGGAGACAATTTGATAGGCGCAGAGACGCCCCGGCTCTCTCCTCATCTCGTCGCCAGCTGGCAGAGCACTCTTAATGAAATAATGAGCAGGAATCAATTTTCAGACGCCGCCTCATACTACATACGATATATGTGATACGAAAATTAAATTGCCGGCCGGCCGGCATTTTATATTAAAACAAATTGGTAGCGTAGCCAGGGATTTACCACCGTCCAGCCAGCGCACCCGCTCCGATTTTCTGTAATCGACCTTGTACAATTGTTTTAATTACAAACAATTAAGCCGACGCACAGCCAAAAACAATTTACTTCATCACGTAATTGTCGGAAATTCAAACATTGGCGCCTTCAGGTGTTCATCCATTCACAGGTTGGCAGCTCTTCTACATTCGCGGCGGCAAATTCAAAAGCATCAATAACACTTTGTGATTCCCCAAAGAGCTTCGATCACAATTGCATAACTGAACAGATAGATTTGCACATTGTTTCCGAATCAGCTGCAGCTCAGCTGGCTGCGTTAAATGGCGTCTTCGCCGTAAGGAACTCACAATTGTCGGCAATTAATTTGAATTGCTGCCGCACAGTGTCGCGATTTTTTTGTGAATCGACGAGCCCAAGACCCAGAGCCAATTACACGGCCAAGCGTTTGACATCTTCAGTTGTGATACGCGAAAGCAACAGTCCGATTGTGATTGGCTTTAATTTATTGGCGTCCTCCTCTCACTTTCCTTTGATTGCATTAAGGTCTTTGGGGGATTTGTGATGTGTGCTTGGGGCGTGCCGGGGGTGTTGAGTTCTTATGCTAGTTGGGGATTTCACAGAAATAAGGTTATATCATCGTGTAAATTATGAAGTTTTTTTTTTTAATCCTTGGAAAGTGGGCTATTTATAACGCAACTTAACATATTATAAAAATCAACAAAATATGCAAGATTTGCAAACAATTTGAAACTAAAATACAGTTTTTGAAGAAATACCTTAATTTCGGCTGAAATAGCATTAATTTGTGAACTTTGCTAATTTACGTTCACAGAATTTCTAATTTGTAATATTCTCCATTCTGTGATATCTCTTAATCCCTTTACAAATATTAATTGTAATATCAAATTGAGAAATTTGCGTTGATGCTTTCATTACCAAATGGTTTAGCTGAGACCAGTAGGAAACAACGCTAATAAGTTATGTAAAAATATTACTAGATTCACCTATTTGTCTTTAATGACAATATATAAGCCACTATTTTTGGTAATTATAAAATCAATATAAACAAAAAATATAATCGCTGTAATTTTAGGGGTTACTACATCACTTTAGGCAGTACGTATCGATCGTGTTTTAAATAGAAGAACTAAGAAAACTTGGATTAGTTAAAAGAATCCTAGATCCTATTTAGCGCAAGTGAACTATAAAAAACGGCGTTTCACTAGATAATAATTTGCTACGATGTGATAACTCATTAAAAGTTTTAAACGTTCTGTTATACTTCTAACAAATTTAAAAGAAAAATATTATTCACATTTTTTTAAAGTATGATTTATGTACCTACATATGTAAAGTAGAGCTTATTTCCCTTATTCTATACAGTCAAAGAAATGATTATAATTTTTTGTAATGCTAAATCTTTGTAGGAGCTGATTTAAATAAAAATTTATAATATCCACAAATTCCATTCCATTCAATTCTTGAACTCTGCTCTCAAGAAGTACAGTCGCGACCAAAAAAATCTCATGTAAATGATGGCAAATTCATAAGGCAGCCAAAAGCAAAACTGCATAAAGCAATTTGAGTCAACGTTTGTGATCATTGCCGGGTCAGATGTCAGAACGCCTCACATCCGTCCCTTCAACGTGGGGATGTATCATGAAGAAGCGGGCTTGGATGATGACGAGAGAACAAGAACAGTAAGTACCGAGTGCGGTCCCCAAGTGCCATGAAGAATTAACGAAAATGGGGAAAAAACTATACATCTTCGTCAGGTCAGGCCGTAGAATGGCAAGGGGAAAGTACGCGTCCGGGAACGCTTACGGTTACGGCTGGCAGACTTTGTCTCGTGGGCAGTAGATTTCGAAATGCACACTTGGAAATAAATACACTTGGATCCAGAAGTAAACAACTTAAGAGTTCGGTTAAAAATAATAATTCATTTTTAATAATAAATTGAAATAAATACAATACCGCGATGTGCGCTGTAAGGATTGGCCAGTAAGTAGGCAACACATTTTACAAATTGAGTACTTCGCATTACTTCTTTTTAAGATTATTTGCTCAGTGTAGTCATGTTCGTATGTCGAGGCTTTCCTTCTTTTATTTTGTTGTTTTTTTTTCTGAGCGCTGAGAGAGCGAGAACGAATAGCGACAGCCGAGGCAGAAGTTGAACTAAAATACGAAAACTATTTGATATTTTATGCGGGATTTAAATTGATCTTAACGAAGCTTAATTGGATGCATCTGTATGGGTGAGCCGTGCTCTGGACTCTGACACGGGTGTCCGTGTCCGTGTCGTGCATCGGTGTGCGTGCGTGTGTGAGCTGAGCTTAAGGCCGCCATATTGGAATTTCGTTGTGCGAATGGGCCGTATTCTGGTACGTACATATGTATGTGTAATGCGCACGGAATCGCTGACACATATTTGTATGTGTAGTGATGTGTAGTGGATACAAGTATGTAGAAATGCATAACAAAAAGTCGTGGTCTCCGCTCATATCGTAATACAATGTGATAATGCCGATGCCAACGACAATGGGGAATGTAGCTAAATGAGCTGTTTTTTATTGCACAGAAAGAAAGCCGGATCATTGTCGATCGTCTGTTAATAAGGGAATACAGGTTGTGTATTTATTTCCGATTGAAGTTATCGATTATTGATTTACTGAAATAATTCATTTTTATCCAAATTCGAACAAGTGCAATATATTAAAGCTATTTGGTATTATTATTAATTATTAAACGTCCTTAGAATCAATTAGAAGTTTGTGATCAACAGTAAAGGTTTTAACATAAAATACTATAAAAAACTTATTGCTTCTTATCTAAAACATATTGCTTCTTATAAAACTCATTAAAATCGATAAGAGCAATTATTTAAAATTAAAGTGTACAGATAAAACAAAGTCAAAGACATTTTTCTGTGTTTTAATGATGTTACTGATGAGACTTCTACCAATGATGGGTTGTCATCTCGGTGAGACAAGTGTAGTGGCGGCGACGATGAAGATCATGAAGACGGTGCTGATGGGTTTGAGTATCTGTCTGCCCCAGTCGGTGTATCTGCCTGTCCGTCCGTTCCTCTGCTTGTATGCATGTGTGTACATCTTAATAGAAAAAATATGAAAAAAGATTCAACAAAAGCTTAGGCACTGACTTTGCCCGGTAGCGATAACTGTACCGAGTATTTTTCATTGAAGCAGATCTAGCCGGGATACACAGATCTAAGATGAGAATTACACTAATATAGGGCTATTTTCGTCTAATAACATAAAAAATAAATATAATTAATGCGCTTAAAGAGAGCCAAAATTAAATTAGGGAAATATTTTTGAATCAGTATGTTTCCGTGTGCAACAAAATGTTTTCCCAAATCATTATAGTCTTTGAGATCTGTTTTACACGAAAGGACAGACGGGCATGACTAGTTAGACTCCGCTGGGTGCTGCTGATCAAGAATAAATATAACTTTTATGGGGCTATGGCAGTTAAATTTCGGATTTGCAAGAAGCTATAATACCGTTGTAACTGTAATCGGTGCTTTCCGAATTTTTACCATAATATGTTTATTAAACAACTTGTACAATATAAAGATACAAAATTGGCAACAGCTTTAAAATATAAAAAGCCTTGACAATTTGGGGTTCAAAAAATGTATTGTAAGTTACAATTTGTAACATTTATTAAACATAGAAAATATAAAAAAACTAAATATAGAAATATAGAAATACCCAATTTCCGTGACCCCCATGTGCACCTAAATCCTTCCCGCAGCTCAGAACTCTTTACGTATGAAATATGTTAAGATGATATATCTCATACCTCATTCCAGATGTATCCCCTCATGATTACCTTTATAAAGTACATATACCTCCTTAAGTCAAGGATCGTGGCAATTGACTTTTGATCCGACCCAAGATGCTATCGCCCAGGCTTGCACTTTCTTCCCCGTATTCCCCTCCATATAACTACTTAGCCCACATAATTGGCGCCTTGGCCAATGCAAAATATTGTCTGATTATTCACACGCAACGAGAGGGCCGCCACCTCAACCCTCGACTCCTGGCCGTCAGAGAACCATCCCTCCCATTGTGGGTCGCGACTCATACCCACAGTATGGGGTGTATGTATGTGTATTATTTGTTTTCATCTCTCTGCGATGATCGCGTGTCCCGCGCCCATTCCGTCGAGCTCTCGATTCCGATTCTGTTTGCCCGCATTTTTGGGACCTGCAAAGCCGAAAAGTATCGAATTGTTCGGGAATCCGGTCTGTGTATGAGAGGGAGATTTTTCTGTAGTTTCCGCGTGGAATTCGATGGTTTCTTCTTTTATTCGCTTACTCGGTTACTATGGGAAAATTGTTGGTCCTTCGTGGGTTCCTGGGAAGCTGAAGTTTCTTGGACATTTCCACCGGACAAGATCAATGCGGGTTTTGTGTTCGAAACGCAGTAAATAAATGTATTTGAACATTTTAAAGTAAATCCTTTTACTATATATAAATATTTTAAATTTAAATTTGTCAACAGTTTTTTTATCGAGAAAAAATATACATCTTTATATATTATTATATTATATTATATTATTAAATATATTTTCAAACATATATGGAATATACCATTGTAATAACAGTTGGGTCAAATGACAAAGTTAGTTCTTCTTCTGGTCTTTAATTACATTTTCGTAGTAGTGCATATTTAGCATCGACATCACACATCCCAATATCTATTTAATGTGTCATTTTCCCTTTTCCAAGAGGGTTCCTTGACTTCCTCGACCCACATGATTCCGCATCCTTCCCACCTCCCCATTCAAATATCCCATGAAATCGTTGCCTCTGCCCAAATGAGGCATAACTTAGACCCTGACTAAGTGCCTACCTCGAGCTCGCAGCGATCGAAGTACCAGCATTTGGCCAAAAGGTCGCACGAAACTCCAGACAAGAGCAAGGCAGCCTTTGGGAGGGTGACACGCGCTGTGGGAACAGCAGACAGAAGTGGCAGAAGACGGTCGCAAGCGTGCCAAGCGATCCATTCTAAGGGTTGCAACCAAAGGACGTTGCTTGGGGTTCGAGTTCGAGTTCGATTCACCCTTGTCAATCCGATTGGAACCCTGACATTCCGTTGCTGACCCTAGGTGAAAAGTGAAAGGTTAATTGCCAGCACAACATGTGTGAAGATGTAGGTGGATTGATGAAAAAACCATGCCGAAATTATATTCACTTTACATTTTTTTTAATTAAATGGTACTTTTCGTGGTATTTGTTAGTGGTATTCCATATTGGGATATAAACCTGTATGGGAATACTCTTATACCCGGTACCCATAGAATACAAGGCTCTTATAGCTTAGAGGTGCCTACCTCTGATTCCATAAAATATATACATTCATATTATACATTCATATATCGTTTGATGATTTGGCCGCGCCCAATTCCGCAATAAGGAATTATAAAACCATATTTAAACTACAATTGCGAATTTCTGTTTAAAGTAAATTAATGTCGAATATAGGGTGATAATCATCGAAGTAAAGAAGTTAAAGCAATAAAAATAAAAAAAACGTTCTTTTGTTTTCCTATATTTCAACATTGTGACCAGAAACATTTTTTAATCTCTATCAATATATGTATTTATTTTGTTATTATTTATATTATTTGTAGGCGCTTCTCGGATTCGCCTTCAGTTCCCTCTGTGAAATTTTTTAACGGCCTCAATCGAGTCGAAACGGATTCCACGAAGTTTTTTTTTTAACAAATAATAGTAAATTGGGCCAAATCCGATGAATACTGTGGCTAATCGATGATATTGAACGTGTATTAGGTCTTAAATTCTTTCACAAAGATGGTCTCATACCCAAATTATAGGTCCAAATCAAACAAACTGCTTCAGGGCTGATGTTATCTCTCTATCACTCGCATAATGTCAATGGGAGACGGCGAAGGACGAACGGAACGAGGCATGTCCTTGACAGTTTGACAAGCATCCTTAAAAGCCTTGTAGACTTGGGTTTTTTATACAATAGACTACTCGAAATTTGGGTTCAAAACACAAAATTCTTTGTTCAATATTGTTTCCCATTGTACACTTATGATTTGGCTCATCTTAATTGTTAAAGAATTTACGGTTTGAACTACAGCTACATAAACAAACAAACAAATTCCACATTTGCACATGTGGATCAACATCCAGCCAACTTTTGTGCTTAATGCTGCGGTATACTTATTTTGTTATTACTTTATGTACTTTTGTTACGATTTTATGACAGGACTGGATTGACTGCATTTATATAAGCCCATACTTGTATTTTTTGTTGTCATTTCCCGGACTGTAATGACTGGTTGCTGCACTAGACATAGTAGCTTTTATTATTTCGCGCGCATATGCATACAATTTTTCAGTATACATTTTTCCTTTGGTCCTTTTTAAGGTCCAATTGTATTATCTCCGCAAAATATCGTGGTTCGATCAAGGCAGTTTCGACATACATACATACATATCGATTCGCAATCTAAAAAAGGATAATCCGCAAATCCTTTCGGCTGCCAGAGATATGTACTTATAGGAGCATCTTCCAAGCGGAAGAACTGCCTGAATGAAAAAATCCAGACCAGACAAATATGACTAGTGATAGCCAAGCTCCCATCAAATCCATTTCCTCGATAAACATAGCCGACTGCTGCAGGTCTCTTTAAAAGATGGCAAACTAGTTTTCTATTAGCCTAATATGGGTTAACAGGCATCGGGATATCATAGGCAACTGTTGGTCAGACACTCTCTTCTTTCAAACAAGGAGAACATAAATAGATATGGCAGCCAAAGGACAGCCTAGCTGCCTTACGCAATGACTTCTGCAGAAGCTGTAGGGATGAGAAGGAATTGGAAACGGGGTATATCCTATTCTGCTCCTGCCCAACCATCCTCAGACTTTGAACTAAGTGGTACACATTATTTAAGGCTAGGGATGGAGCCACTGCCAATCCGGAAATAAGGTCTCTACAAAACCAAACGGGAACACAACACACCAATCACCAGGTCCAAGTGGGTCAGTCATCGGCCTAGCACCTACAACTAGTCTCCATCTCTGATTTGCAAAGGATATATGAATGCGAACTTATAGTTGTCTTTATGTATTAACGAAACATTAATATTTTTGCACTAATCTGCACAAATAATAGTGATCGATCCTTAGAGCAACCCTGATAACAATCGTCTTTATCAAACCCGTGAGCTCGTAGGACGTGCGCGAGTTCCCAGGACCCTGCACTCCGACGCTTTCTTCAGCCGTTCCCAGAGTAACGCGGTATCTTCTGCTGGTAGCAAGCATTCCGCATCCGAGGATGAAACCAGAAACTGGTCGCAGGCAGCTAGACCCAGTGAGGGTACGAGAGAGACCACACCCCGAAGTCCCGCGAGGCGAACGAGTCACACGCGCCAGCATGAAACGCACAATCCAGCCGGAGGCATCGCTCCATCCCGCTTGCGCCACTGCCACGGCGGCCATTGGTGGACAGCGATTGGTCGCTGCCGGTGCTGCGGCTGCGCTGCCGCCTGCGCCGGTATAAAAGGGCAATCACCGCCAGTTGCCGCGTCAATTAAGCCTAGGGATTCGGACGGAGAGCAGCAAGCTGCCAAGAAGTGTGAATTAGTAATCATAAGCCGCAAAAAACAAAACACAATAATTAATACAACAGAAGTAAGCACGAGAACATGTTTTTCCGAAATACAATTAACTGATTTAGAAAAGAGAAGACAAACCCAAACTATTTAAAGTTGCGAAGTGAAGCGAAAGCAAAGCGATTAATTAATTTCAATTGCAATCAAATCAAAGCTAAAGCTTGTGCACGGTGCGTGGTACGTGTGTAAATTGTGCATCTGGAGCCAGAATGGAGCACGATAGCTTCGACGATCCCATATTCGGGGAGTTTGGCAGCGGCCCGCTGAATCCTTTGGGCGCCAAGCCCCTGCTGCCCACGACGACGGCCATGCATCCCGTGATGCTAGGCAGTGTCCACGAGCTGTGCAGCCAGCAACAACAGCACCCGCAGCAGCAGCAACGCCTGCCCGACTGCAACACAATCCTGCCAAATGGCGGGGGTGGAGGAGCAACAGGAACAGGCAGCGGAGGATCACCCAGCTACGTGCCCAAGCTGGACTTTGTAAACAAGATAGGGTGCTATTCGCCGAGCCAAAAGTATGAGTATATCACGGCCCCGCAGAAGCTCGTGGAGCAGCACCAGCATCACCAGCAGCAGCACCACCATCAGCACTATGCGGTCACGCCCCCGCCCAGCCACAACGGCATCCTGCTCCACAAGCAATCCTCCCAGCAGCAGCAACAGCAACTGGTGGGCATCCTGGACTATCATCCGCTGAATGGCAAGATGGACTACTCGCCATCGCCCAAGGATCACTATGAGCCGCAGCAGCAGCAACTGCAGCATCTGTACGGCGGCAGTCCGCACCACTTGGATCACCTGGATGGCAGCGACGGCCTGCTGCAGGACTCCTCGCCGGTCATGATTAACGGCGGATCCACGGCGGGAAAGCTCAAGAAGCCAGATGAAATGTGCGGACAGATGGAGACGGCGGTTGGAGCTGGAGTGAGTCCTCCCGCTGGCTCAGTGGCGGTGGTCAACGGTGTTAGTGGTGCTGGGACGCCTAATGGCGGCAGCTCCTCCTCCGCCGCCGCCCCCGGGGGTGGCCAGGGGGCGACTGGAGCAGCGGGTGGTGTGGCAGCCGCTACGCCCAAAAAAGACGGCAACGGCGGAAAGAAGAAGGGCGATCCCAATGGCATCAAGAAGAAGAAAACGAGGTAAGCAGATGCAATGGCTTCTTACTGCCAATTAATTTAACGACGGGAAATCAATGGAATTATGTCCACCAAGACAATAATATCATTTATTTATGGGACGGAGCCACGGGACGTACGAGTAATTACGAGTAAGGATAGGGAAAGATCTTTGTGGGTTGACGCAGACACACAATCTGGAGGGTTGATTATTGATTAAAGTGTCCCGTGTTGCTCGCATAAAAGATAAGGATTACTCTAGAGCTTAGGAGCCTTATATCACCTAATCATCTAATAATTAAAATTTGCTTCACTAGTAGTTCCTTTAGTTGAACAAACTAAGGATTCTCATAGAATTGTTTTGCTTTAATGGTATTATTGATATTAATTCATTATTAGGGACATTTTATTAGGACAGGTTTAAATCCTTTTCATAACCCTATAAAAACAATGATCTTTTTCGAATTTATACATCTTTCTCAACCTTTTTTCCTAAAGATTGTCATGCTCTGCAAGGGCATTGAACATAAATTAACCTTAAAGTTAGTATTTGGACTGAGTTGTTTACCTAAAAACAACCTTAAAAAGCCGGTTTTACATTCCAACTTCATTAAGCTAACCTTTTTCTACAATTTTTTTGTAGAACAACGTTTACTGCCTACCAGTTGGAGGAACTGGAACGGGCCTTTGAACGTGCCCCGTATCCGGATGTGTTCGCCCGCGAGGAGCTGGCCATCAAGCTGAATCTGAGCGAGTCTCGGGTGCAGGTGTGGTTCCAGAATCGGAGGGCCAAGTGGCGCAAGCACGAGCCGCCACGCAAGACGGGTTACATCAAGACGAGTACGCCGCCAACGGCGACGCTCAATCCCGGAACGCTCGCGCCGCCATTTACAAGCTATCCACAGACGACGACGGTAACGCCTCCGGGCAGCATGGACAGCTGGACCAGTTACCAAACACCCTACGAGCTAACTCCCCAGTTCAGCCTCCTCTCGCCGGCGGCCAGTCCTTATGGAACCTACTCCGGCCAGTATGGGGCGTACGTTCACGAGAGCCAACTGTTTCCGATGCGGCACTATGAATACGGCAGTCCCACACGCATGGAGATGAACGCCACCTCCGGTTCAGTGGGTGGCAGTGCAGAAGAGACGGTGGCCAATGGCGGAAACTACCAGACGGCCGAGTTGCAGACCGCCCAGCAGCAGCAACTACCCGACGGCACCCTGGTCACCGTCCATGCCCACCAACAACAGCAGCAGCAGGCTCAGCAGCATCTTAATGGCAGCAAGTACCTAAGCGCCGAAGAGGCCAAGTACGTCCACCTGCAGTGCCACCAAAGCGGAGCGGGCTTGGAGCTGAGTTCCGGAGCCAGCTGTCACCTGGTAGAGGCCCAACCGCAGCACTATGTGACCTCGGCGACAGTCGCAGGAGGGACAGGGGGCGGCGGCAGCGGGGCAGGCGGAACCAGCAGTGATGACAACGACAGCGGCGGCTTGCAGGCTGTGATCAAGAGCGAGGAGCAGCAACAGGCACAGAGCTACGTCCTGCCGCCTTTTTTGCACTAAGGGAAATGCTCACACACCGACGACGCCACCAGCAGCACCAGGCTCATCGCCGCTGGGCCACGCCCCCAACGCCAGGCGTCCGCCATTTCCGGAGGCCATTTTAAGCGGGAGCGTGGAGTGTGCAGCATTTCAATATGTTTCCCTGAGGCTGAAGCTGGGGTGCACCAGAAAGAAGGTTCATACACCAAGAATCAGAGACCTCCATCACTAAAGCCTTTAAAAATGAATGAATGACTCAAACTCAGAATCAGGCATAGCATCTCTCGGGTCCCAGGTAAAGGACTTTTTTGTGTGTTTCTCTTTCTGGCCGATTCTACACCCAGTCTTTGGTCATTGTTTTCATTATGTTGTGGGTTCCTTTTAGGTTTAGTTACATATGCATGTTGCAACAACAACAGAATCAACCAGTCTTGCCAAAACTTAACTCGGTTTTTGTTTTAGCCTAAGTACAGATTAGTCAAAAGGGTTCAAGGGCTCCCCAACCAAGCTCCTAAATGCATTCCAAATGTGCCTTATTAATCTGTGAGACGACCAGGCGCTGGCCTACCAGCTAAGGTACTCCGTCGTTCACAAAATACAAACGTAGTTATACGGTTAACCCAATCTTATTTTAAGCGCCCCAAATACTGTTGTGTATTTAGACAATAAATTGGTTCTTTTACATATTGTATATTTAGTTCTCTTTGGCTTTACAAATATACGTAATTTAATATGCTAATTTATCCTCATCACTTTTTTATATCGGCTCGAAAATGTTTGTTTACCTACTTTTAAACTAGTTTAAATTTACAATATTTTTAAGCAATGCGTACTCTTCTAGGTAATTTAGGAAGTGTGAATAAAGACATCTAATAAATTGTATTTTTTACCAATATTGATACAGCGACATTTACAAAACACTAGACAAACAAAAACAAACTTAAAAGAGAGTTTGTTGTGAGAAAAACTATGAAATATAAGGTGGCAGATGGAAAATAGCGAAAGTTGAGATTCTTGTTTAAAATATTTCAATACAACTCGGGAAAAATAACTCGTTTGTCTTAGAACAGGCACTATATTCACAGAAAGCCACCAATTGACTGTGAATAAAGTTGTGCGTTATTTTGCACTCTAACAAAAACAAAACTGAAGTAAAGAGAAACAACCTTCACGTATAATTAGTACCCTGCTCCTCAACCTGCTGCCAATTTATGCCCTTGAAGAAGGGATGCGCTCTCAGTTGATCGTAATCCAAGCGCAGTTCCGGAGTTAGTTGCAGCAGTTGTTCCAGAAGGTCTGTCGCATGATCGGATATCTCCAAAGGATCCGTGGGATACTGTACACAGCTATAGAGCTCTAGTTGCCCCGGATGTGTAGACTTGTAAGGCTAAAAATAAAAGAATATTAAAATAAGATTCCTTAAACTCCTCAAGATGCTATTCACTCACCACATCCAGTAGAAGTTGATAGAGCACGACGCCGTAGCTCCACCAGTCGGAACGGAAGCTCAACGGTCGCTCTGGGGCCACGAAATGATTAGCTAGCGCCTCCAAACTTAAAGCCTTGTGCACATAGTTGTCGTCGGAGCTGATTCCCTCGTTCTGATAGAAATACGTGAGCATCAGTTGGCCCTTATCGCCCAGCAATATGTTGGCCATGTGCAGATCCCTCAGTATTACACCCTTTCCATGCAGACTGTGCACAGCAATTGCCAGCTCACAGGCCCATTGTCGCAGACACGGCTCCGGAATAGGCTTGCTCCGGGCTATACGGTCCAAGTCCGGCCCACGCTTTCTCTGCGTGACAACGCCCGCTTGGAGGTTGCTTAATGTATTGGAGACTGACTTGAGCAGTTGCTGAGAGCTACGCACCAGATCGCTGACATCGCTTTCCGCCGTAAGGGGTTCCTGCTCTCCCTCCTGATCCGGCGGAAAGAGCTCCCCGTAATCGACACATTTGCTGCTTGTGGGCGTGTAGCTCTGCAGGTAGTCGTAGAGCCTGCCGCCCTCCGCCTGTCTCAGCAGAAGAAAGATCTTCTGCTCCGACTGGAAATAGGCAAGTAGTTGGACCATATAAGGCACCTGTTGAGGCAGAAAGATGCTCTGGGTTAGCGAGTGACTGGCTGGCTTTTCAATGCCCTTCATAATGGTTGCCGGTTGCTGTGGCTTCGTCACACACTGCACCTGCATCACTCGCTCCTCGAGGACCTGCAACACCTTGTATCTGGCCAGTTGGTTCCAAGGGCATTCCAGCTGAGTCACATTCTCGCCATCCGTCATGTCAAGCGACAGCTGGAACTGCAGCCTTTTTATGGGACAGTTGCTGGCCAGAAAGTTGGCGTGAATCTCCTCGGCTCGCGCTAAATATTTGGCTATCTTCGCCTTAGCAATAAACCTTCGCTCCTCGTTCGCATCCTGTTTGGCCCCATTGAGCAGGAGATCCACGCCGTGTTTATACCGCTCGTGGGCTTCGACGTACTTCAAATTGACCTCAGCCTGGACGGCGTGGCTAAACTCCAGTGCCGCCTCGTAGATGTAATCGCTGTCTTCGCTTTCGATCGAGGCCATTGGCGTGAGAAGGCGTAGATAATCCCGTTTCGTCGAGGCCTCCTCAACCAGCCTGGGCTCCGCCTCGGTTCCAGTTTCTTTTTCATTCGGCTCACCGTGGTCTGCCGGCGAAGGCTGCTCCTTATCGCAGCGCGGATCCAGAGGCGTTATGCCACCCGCGTCATGTGGGTCGTAAGGCAAATCGAGTTTATCGCAGATGTCGGAAATTGCTCCTGCTCCACTCCCGGAATCGGCACTACTGCCTAGGCCTCCACTGCATCTGCTGTCGGCGCCCGCCGTCTCCAGCCGCAACGATCGTTCTACATAAAGCTTCTTCAGGGGCGTGCCATTAGGCGATGGCGTCTCCTGGAAGAACTGCGTAAAAGTGGCACACTTGTACAGCGCAGGATGCTGTGCGGCAAAGTCGAGCAGAGTCAGGATATACTCTTTGCGGCGTTGGATCACAGCTGCATCGAAGCGCTTAAAGTAGCTGCTGTCCGTGGGAACGGGCAACTTTCCCGGCAGCTGGAGGCTCTTGTGTCGCCGGCTCAACTCACGGTGCAGTCGCTTAACGTCGTGGAAACGCTTCCACACAACCAGACAGGTAAGGGCTTGCGGCACCGAACGAGGGAAGACCTATGAATAAGCAAGAGTTTTCAGGTGAGTCCGTTCTACTTCCCCAAAATTCCCACTGAACTCACAATGGAGGTAATCTTGTAGATAGTGTAGCCGCCCTTGTGCTCCTGCGTATCCGTCACAGTGAAGCTGTGGATCCATCCACCCAGGCTGAGACTCATTTTGGTTAAGGGCGCCTTACTTTACAAACATTTTCCCACTGTCGTATATTATTTTAGCCTTTATAACACGGACGTTTGGTTTGGCCGCAGTATTAACAGACGTAGTGGCCGTAAACAAAAATATCAACTCGTTACGATAGAAGGCTTCTCCGTGGTTGGTCTATAGTTTTTATTATTAAAATCTATATTAAAAAGATAAAGTAGTTTTTTCTAGTAATAAATGCAAATAGGTGATAATGTGCCCGCCGACTTGATGTCAAATATTCTCCAGAAAGGACCGGATTTCTCTCTACACACCAACTGGTCACACTTAAATGGTTTAAGAACACGAGCCTTAGTCGATAGCAAATATGTGTAAGTCTCGATAGTATCGAAATTGAGTTTTTACTTTTATCTTATTGCCTTTGAAACACACATATTGATGTTTTGAATTTCCTTGACAAACGAATATATTTCAACACAACCAGGCTACACAAGCTCTGCTGGAACCCTAGTAAAAGGCGGGCCTTGTGCACGAAATTAGTGACGTTCAAATTTAATGCACTCGCCACTATTGATTACTATCGTATCTAAAAACGCGATAGTGCTTTGCAGACCAAAAGTTTCGATATATCGATACTATCGTGCGTGTTCAGCCCAGCTCTAGGAGAAGTAGAGAAAAAGAAGGCGACGAATCAAAGGCAAAAGGCAGGAAGCAGCAAGCAAAATCGACGCCGCACGTACCGGGAGCATTTAAATAATTTTTTCTGTGGATTAATTTAACCGAAAAGGCTTCAACAACACAATGACTGAGCGCGAGAATAATGTGTACAAGGCAAAGTTGGCCGAACAGGCCGAGCGGTACGACGGTGAGTAGACGAAAAAATGTTGAAAATTGAGTAGGGAAAATTTTCTCGTCAGAGGAGCGCCAACGTTTGGGGAGGGGTCAGCTCAGATCCGTTGCGTCGTCGCGTGGTCGGTGAAAAAATCTCCCCAACATGTCTGCTTTTGCGTCAAAAATTTGCCAATTGATGGCCCGACGGAAGGTCGCTGATGGAAAATAGACTGAAAAGATGGAAATTTTCAATATTTGCTTGTGTAGGTGCATTAGTAGAAGTAGAAGCGACGCAGCGTCGCTGTCGATGAGTAGTATTTCTGCGAAAACGAACGCCGAGAGGAGGAGAGCGATGAAGAAGCAGAGCGAGTGGCAGAAGACAGACGATGACGGTGGTGAACAGAGAGGGAAAAAAAATGCAAAACCTGATTTTTACCGGCAAAAATTCGCGTGGTTTTCGCGAAAAGAGAAAGAAGCCAAATTGCGTATTATAATTTACAGCAAGGTGGGCCAAATAGTTTTTTCTGGAATACTATTACCAGTCGGGGGCAGGGGTAAAACGAAATTTTGTGTATTTAGCGTTGCGAGCGAGGGCTGCGCGGCCAACATTTTCCTTTTCCACCATGTTGCTAAGGGCTGTTTGTAGCTGTAGCGCTCTATTAGGTGTTGCCAAGGCGCAAGTTTCTAGAAGGAATCGGCATAGTTTTTGGATTAACTATATTTAAATATAGTGTTTTGCTACACACCCAAAATCAATGGGGTTGGAATGTAAGGTCTCTCCCTCTCTCTGACCCTTCCCACTTTTATTTCTTTCTTTTTTGTCCGAAATGTGCTTTTCATGCGCAGCAGCAACGGCGTTGCTGCGAAAAATCGATGAATGAATCGATTGTGTCGCAGAGTTCTCGCCGGCCTACTCTTCTCTCATATTTCCACTCTAGCTTTTTCATAATTGGTTATTTATGCAAATTAGTTGCGGCTAGATTTAACATCTTTCTCCGCATTGGGCGCTCCAGCCAGTTGGCAACTCTGTCTGATAGTGCAAAAATATTTTTCTGTTGCTCTCGCATTACTCATGCTCACGCGCATGTATGTGTGACTGTGTGTGTATCCGGATGAGTGTTCGCCGGGAGCTTTTATTGTTGCTGCTTATATATTTAATTAAAAATACTCCAATTAATTAAAAAATGGCTCAAAATGCAAAGCGGGAAGAACCGGAAAGGGAACTGGCAGCGAATTTCGGCGTTTGCAAAAAGCGCGCGCTTCAAAATTTCAGATTGTAGCTGCATGCGTTAAAACGAGATAGCTAGAGTGTCGGCGTCGCGGCGGCACAGTGCCTTGAAAAGTTAACAAACAATGAGTGCTTTTTTGCCATACATTAGTTGGCTGTAATTGCAACAGTACTATGGATAATTGCCTGCAAAATTGACAACATTAACGGGCGGCGTCTCTTCGACGTCGTTGTTGTTGCTGTTCTAGCCGCAAAGAAGTCAATCAACTATTAGCCAGCCGCGGCTCGCACACAGACGCATACTGGGATATTCGTGTCTGTATCACATGTTTGTCTTCTTATTTTCGCCTGCTTGGCGTTGCCTTTGTGTATGTGTGTATGCATAAAGCACTTGGCGTTGGCCTTGTCGCACTTGGACTGTTGCGGCTCTCAATGCTGGAGCACCAATACCAGTGTGTTCCGCAGAGAGTACACGCACACACCGTCAGGCAAATGCCGCCAGCCGGCTATGTCTGCGCCCCAATCTGAACTTGCCTCGCCCCCTGTCAGAGCCCCCTCCCTTTTATATACACATTAACGTCAGCCTTTAAGTGTGCTTTCTCAGGTGCTGCCCCCGCACCGCGTCGCTCCTTCGCCTTCTCGTCTCTTTCTCCCTCTGACTCGTCGCGTTCTATCTACATTTTTTTCGAGGTCGTGCACTGCTTTTTCCGTTGATGTTCGTTCCCGTCAATGTCGTCAATATGCGAAAAAAAGAGCGTACATCAAGTTGATAGATGAGCACTGGAAAATTGGGGGGGGATGGATAGGTGTGTTTTGTTTGTTTCTCTTATTTTGTATTCAAATTGTTGTATTTAAGTGGTCATTCTCTGTTGTTAGTTTTCCCTTTGTCTAATTACACTTTTTTTTTTACTGTAACGGTATGTGCGCATGTTTTTCAGTTGCTGCCCTTACGTCACGCATACAAACGCAAGACACACCCATACACACACTCGCAAGTGGTATTGATAAGGGAGGGGGAGGAAATGGAG
Source organism: Drosophila bocqueti (assembly GCA_018151655.1). Taxonomy (NCBI): domain Eukaryota; kingdom Metazoa; phylum Arthropoda; class Insecta; order Diptera; family Drosophilidae; genus Drosophila; species Drosophila bocqueti. The sequence goes on from JAECXF010000305.1 coordinate 909,240, forward strand.
AAGGGGGTGTGCAACTCCTGCCACATTCACCGCCTTGTAGTCCCTATTTTGCCTTAATCTTTTATTGTAGCTCGCGTGATTTTTTTGTTTGATTTTGGGCGTGGGTGGTTTTGGGTAGGTTTTACTGTTCCTGCTTGAGTTGACATGTACACCTACATCTGTGTTTTTGGAAACACTAGTGAAACCCGTACTACATACCAAACTTTGTTTCTGTCTTTTAAACCACATATTTAAGAACATTTATATATTTAGGATTGGCCTAGTTTACTATTATTTTAACATCTTGACGCAAATTTTCGGTCTAATTCGAAACCAAAAGAAAAACACCCTTGAAAAAATCTGGGCTTTGTCAATATTGTGTTTCTTGTTAAAATGCCTGGACATTTTTCAAATATCATAATATGTATTCCACATATTTGGTTTATAGATCCCTTGAAATTTAAAATTAAAGATCTTAAAACTTATACGACTTTTGTGTGGAGGTGTAGCAGGCAGGTGTAGCGTGTTTAGAGCTATAATATTGCATGGCGGTACTCATATTTTTATTATAAAGTCTGGTACATTATAATTCTTAAACCTCTCGCATAGTGTTTTATGATTTTAGTCAGATGTTTTTAACGCAGAAAATGGTAGGAAAATCGGTAGTAAACAAAGGAAAATAATAGCATTGTTATTTAACTATTCGTCTATTATTTCTGAATAACGAAAAGTTTTCCAGTAGTTTGTAAACATGACCCCAAAAAATTAATAAAACTCAAAACAGTATATATATATTTTTTTTTAAATTTAAAATGTCACTTTTTTCACTTTTATTTCTCCATGTCAAGATGTGTTTTTAATTGGCAATTATAACTATTTTGAAATCTTAATTAGCAATTAACCGATCTGAATTTGAAAAGAAAATTACTACACAAATGAAATAAATATTTAAATTAAGTAAATAAAATTAAAATATTTAGGATGAAAGTATTAAGAAATTGGTCTTAGATAAGCTCATTGATAGCCGATTGGAAGGGTCGGGGATTTGTCATATTTATTATTTTTGCGGCCACCTTTATTGATTTTCTGTATTTGGTGACATGTATTTATTTAATTAATAGTGGATTTACCTAATTGTAAGCAACATGTGCTTTATTTAAAGCTCGACTTGGTGGGGCTTAGTCACGCTTCACAATTTAAATCCTTCGCCTTCTTCTGCTCCGCTTTATCTTATCTTTTAAAATTAACAGTGTTGCAAAATGCATATATATTTGCAATCAAACGCATTACACATTTCTACTATTGTACAATGTGCCAATGCAAACCACAATTTTTTTATTTGTGAAGTTCACGAGCAACCAAGAAATGAACGAGTCGCACGAATGAATCATGCAACTTTGATGCTCATATATAGGTTTATTCGTATGTCCCGCTGTCTGGCACCGAATGCGTGTTTGTGTGCTTGTGCGCGAAATACGTCAGCAGCTGACTGGCGAAACTGCGGGCGAGAGGGCGAGCTATGTAAGTGCAAACCAGCAAAAAATGTGAGGAACGCTGCAACTACAATATATTTTAGTTCTGTTGTGTATAGTGTGTTATCAAAACAACATACACATCAGTAGGTGCTCTGCATCTGCGTTTTGACGGAGTCGGTGCATGTGATTCATGACTCGCAGTTATAGGCTGATGATGCCGGCTACTACAAAAATGTGTGCAACACTGGCGGGCACCGTTATCGGAACACCGGGTGATTGTTTTGGTGTGTGTGTGTGGGGGGGGGACTCTGCGACGTTATGACAGAATCGGTTAAATCGGGCGTATACGACGCAACGCCCATCCACTTTGCCGAAGTTGCGCGGCAGCTGCATGAATTATATATGTATATAATTATGGATTGGGCGTGTCACATCGATAAGAAAAAGGTAATAAACCAATGCCTAAGTCCTTAACTAGCTCTGGGGTAATTCAGGAGGGAATCTCTGGCAATTGACTATGTGTTTCAATGAATATATGTATTAAAAATAAAAATGCAGCCCATATAATAATTTTTGGGTTTTATTATAGGCAAAAAGAAATTATATATAGTTCTTAAATACTTTCGCAATTTACAGATTTTGTACTTCTGAGCATATCCTATCATTATTCATTTAAGCGACCGGCGCTCTTTTCGTTATGTTTTTTAGGAAAAACAAGCAATTTGTCCTCGACCTTTGTCGTACTTAGGAATTATTTGGCTTGTTTAACGTCGCTCACTCGAGAATTTAAAAGAAAGTCGTGTGTGTTGGCCGAGGCACTTGTTCTCTCTCTCTCCCTCATTCGCTCCTTTACATTTCCATTACATTTTGTGCCCAATGCTGATTTAATCAAACAATAGTTTTTCTTATACATAATATTATATTAAAACGGTTAAGAACAGGCGACGCATATGGGAACTACTGTGTGCTGTGTTAAATGCTTATAATTTTTTCCTATAGATTTATATGCTACATTTGTACTAACGTTTACCTATTTCGTACCATCTGCAGAAATGGTGGAGGCCATGAAGAAGGTCGCCTCAATGGATGTCGAGCTGACCGTTGAGGAGCGCAACCTGCTGTCGGTGGCGTACAAGAATGTGATTGGAGCACGGCGCGCCTCGTGGCGCATTATAACTTCGATTGAACAGAAGGAGGAGAATAAGGGCGCCGAGGAGAAGCTGGAAATGATCAAAACTTATCGAGGCCAGGTGGAGAAGGAGCTGCGCGACATCTGCTCGGATATACTGAATGTGCTGGAGAAGCACCTCATTCCATGCGCCACATCCGGCGAAAGCAAAGTATTCTACTATAAGATGAAGGGCGACTATCACCGCTATCTGGCCGAGTTTGCCACCGGTTCGGACCGCAAGGACGCGGCGGAGAATTCGCTGATTGCCTACAAGGCAGCCAGTGATATTGCCATGAACGATCTGCCACCAACACACCCCATCCGCTTGGGCTTGGCATTGAACTTCTCGGTGAGTGGGGATTGATTAAGATTCTGTTTTTTAGATCGTCTACTTACCTATTACCCGAATCTCTCTCGTGCAGGTGTTTTACTATGAGATCCTCAACTCGCCGGATCGCGCTTGCCGATTGGCGAAAGCCGCTTTCGACGATGCCATTGCCGAGTTGGATACGCTGAGCGAAGAGAGCTACAAAGACTCTACACTCATTATGCAGCTGCTGCGGGACAATCTCACATTATGGACGTCCGATATGCAGGCAGAAGGTAAGTTATCTATATCACAGTCTAAATGTATTAAGTTCTAAATTATTGCTATTATACTAAGAAGTAGACCCCAACGCAGGTGATGGCGAGCCCAAAGCAGAAATTCAGGATGTTGAGGATCAGGATGTGTCGTAATTTAAGTAACCCCCCGCCCTTCCATTGAAAAAACACATTATATACCTTCTAAAGTAAATATAATACCATATAATATATATGCATACAACAACAACAACAACAACAACACGACAGCAAAACACAAGCAACAAGAAGCAACTGGAACCAACACAGCATCATCATTCGCAATCAACACAAGACAACAGTAGCAGCAGACGCGGCAAGATCATCAAACACCAACAGAAAACAACAACAGCAGCCGACAATTTTTCAACAACATTTAACAATAAACAAGAGTGGAAAACGAAACAGCACAAAAACTCACAGAAAAAGAAAGAAAAAACAACAAAAACAATATGTTTCGAAAATTGGGGCGGCAATTTGGTGGGCGTGGCGGTGGCTGCGACAATATAAGAAGGATCACTGCATGTCTGCTCCGTCTTCGTAGGCCAGAAAAAAACAGCGACAGCAACTCTACTACAATTAAAAATTTTGCATTCGAGAAATCAAGCATTATATTATATTTAAATAAATATTATATTTAATTATGAGAAGCAAAAAACAAATAACTAATACATTTTATTTAAACGAGAAAAAAGCAAAACAAAGAAGAAAGATCGAAACACTTAACGAAAAATTGAGAAACAATCACGAGTAAAATGCAATTTTCACCCAGTTGGCATTAATTTTTAAAATAACAGAAAAAGTCACACAACCGCTACACTTAAAATACAACTTTAATTTTAAGCCAATAATAAAAATGAGAACGAAGAAATAAAAAATAACAAAAACTAAATTAAAAACCGAAAAATAAAGGTAACAAAAGCGTAAATTCGGAAATTTAAGGAAAAATACAGCAATTAATTTAAATTTAAATACAAATAAAAACGAGTAAGAGTAAACCAGGAAACGAAATGAGCAAACAGAATGAAAGACCGAAATAAGCATAAACAAAAACTATAAAAAGTGAGAAAAGGGAATGTTAGTTAAGCGACAATTCAAAACGAATTCTTAAGCTTAAATTTGTATGTATGTAAGTGTATTGTTCAGACACTGACACGCACACACAGTCACTCGCATATTTGCACTCATCGGAGCCCACACCAGCAGACACGCATACGAAAACTTTTTCTTTTCTCTTGACGTTTCCTCGCTCTCATCGCACACAACCACTATCTTTTGCAAGATTAAATCTCGAATCGAACGGTAATTTCGTTAATTTCTTGTAGTCTTTCGATATTGGCATTTCGTTTTCCATTCGCAATCGCATTTTTACATCATCTCTTTACCTTGCGCAACAAAAGAAACATATTAATAATAATAGAAAAGTATTTGTAGTTGCTAAAATACAAGAAAAACGAAAACGATAAAGAAAAAAACAGTACATATATATATACATATATATATATTGTATACATATATACTTGTATATTTTCTATGCCTACCACTTATGTAATTTGTAGAGATTTCAAATTTTTCCAGCCCGAAAATCCCGGTTTTCCGAAGTCCTCAATTCTGCATCACAGAAAATACTCCACTCTCCCCAATTTCCACCAATGACAGAAAACTGAACTGAAAGCGCGCAACACAGACGAGAAACATTTAATTTTGTTTAAAGTCTAAGAACCAAACGAAATCCCCCAAAAACAGAACATCTTTGTTTTACCGTGTTAGCGAATGCAAAGCTGTAGGACATTTTTTCGCACGAGTTTCTTTTACGCAGCCTGCCATCTTGCGCTCCTCCTTTTGATAAACGAGAGGCGCAAAAAAGATGACAAACGAAAAATAATACGCAGACTCTGAAAAGACCCGTGCAGAAAGTTAATTAAGCATAAATCAGCCGCAGCCACAACAACAGCAACGATAACCGCGCAACATTCTTGAACGGAACAACAACAGCAACACAAAAAGGAAAAACAGCAGCTAAAAACTGGCATTCGTATTCATTTCAAATAAAAATCATAAAAAACAAAAACAAACAATTGGGCATCTCAATTTATTATTAATTGAGTTTCGGGTGGGATCGGAAGGGGGAAATGGTTCGATACAGAGGGCGAAACCAATAATAGCGAAAGATACGGAATGGAGCGGAAGTTATACCATATGTACATCGTCGAGTTCTTTTTAATCGTAGATACATAGATCAATTTCACTGACATTGGTTGTCCTATACATACATACATATATAGTACATAAATGGCCAATAAAGCGAAATAAGGTTAGCTTTAACAATTTCATTGATTTCCAAGGAATTTCCAAGTTTTTCTAAATTTTCACACTGATTAGATTGTATTATTTTCCTAACATCATGATGTCAAGGAAATACTTTTATTTCTAGAAATAATGCTTGGGAAAGATGATAAAGGAGAAGAGTGCTTTAGCTTAAACTTCGGTGTGATCAGATTACAGAATAAAGTAGTCCTCAGAGGGACTCTAGTCCCAAAAAGGTGAATTTGAGAATGCGTCATCACCCACCCATCTACTTGAAAAACCGTACCGCGACGAAAGGAATCCGCTAGCTGATTGTCCTGAACCCATAAGAATGCCTTATTAATTAATAAACTGTCACATAAATCTCTGTTCAAAAGTATGCCACAAAAAACACTAAAAAATAATCACAACGAAAATAATTAAATCCAATTTACCACAATTTCAATGGAATATGGATGCATATCCTGTTTGTCGCAGCAATAGTTAAATTAGGAAAAAAGTAGTTTCATTTGAGAGATACCAGTCACAAAATGCAGAGAGAAACCACAACGACGACGACGTTTCTGCGACAAATAAAAGCGTCCACTTAAGCTCAATGTCATTTCGCTAGCACACTTTCGCGTTAGCTAGAAGCAACCAAAAAAGTAGGTCTAGTGGCCTATTGTTCTTTCCACAAGCAGATGCGCACAATAGAAAAGCCATACACAAATGCTTAAACATATCTATATTTGAAAATCAGGCGAGGAAGAAATCGAAAGAGGTCGGGCAAAGAGCCCTACTATGGTTTAGTTGCAAAACGTTGCTCGAGAGTCTCGGAGATGGCACTGCAGCTGCAAATTGAGAAGCTTAAGGGTTTGGACAACTATAAGGCCTGGTCGATGACGGTGCGGGCATATCTGGAGTCCGAGGAACTCTGGTCAGTGGTGGAGAATGGTCCAGAGAACAACGAGGAAGTAAGTAATTACGTTCTGCTTCAGCTATGTGCATACTCCTATCTCTCTCCTAACTCTCCTTTCGCCTATGTAGTCATTGCTTAAGGACAAGCGCGCCAAGTTCTTGATTCTTTGCCTAATAGAGACCAAATTGTGCCAGTTTATGGTCAGCATCCGGACAGCCAAGGATCTTTGGACTTATCTGCGCACCCAGCACTCACTACGCTAAAAAACGTGTTACAATTACAGTCTAATTTATTATTTATAAATATATTAGAGCTACAAGTTAATATTGGATTAATATTCCCTAGCTATCCGTCTCCAGCTCGATGATTACCGGTTGATCCTCGGGATTCTCGTCTAGGAGCCCCTCAAAATACCATCCCAGCTTCTTTTCCAGCCGCTTGGTCAGCCGTTCGGCGCTCACGCTTAGGCCGCCCGAATGGAGATTCACCAGCAACTCGCGAACATCCTTGTAAACGCTATTGTGAGGACCGGGTACCATTAGCTCCTCGGGCAGGTGGGGCAGCTGATGGGCCAACACCTCACTGTATTTCATATATGTGAGCTTGTGTTTGTTTACCGCCGTTTCAGAGTGCGCAAGCAGACCGAGAAGCTTGCGCCAATGGGCGAGCGACTCAACGGAGTAGCCGACCAGAAAGAAGGCATAGGCTAGTTGCAGTTCCTCTATCAGACCGTTAGAGGAGTCGAAGCTGGTGAGAAGCTCATCCACAGCAGCTATGCAGTCCATGGCGTGGCGGGAAACGTCAGAGGGTAGGGCATTCTGTGGAACACGGCGGGGTACGTCACTGAAGCGGGGCGCTGTTCCCTCTACGGGTTTCAGGTCCGGCAAAAGCTCGCTCTCGTCCAGCAAGAATCGAGCGGCCGTGTTCCGCCTTCCAGTACGGCACGCACCCGCTCCGCCCCTGGGACGTTCTGCATCTGGACATGACTGCAGCTCGATGTTGGTGCGAATAATGCCCTCGGCGGGACGACATCGCTCCACGCAAAGCTCTGTCACGCTGCCAGTTAACTCCTTCCACTGAGCCACGTAGCGGTAGTCGTAGGGCGCTAGCACACGTTCCAGCTGCGCTAGATTCTTGCGGATCCGTTCGCGCTCCAGCTCTGGCTCGGCGATTTTGCGGGGCCGGAGTTCCTCCAATTCGTTGTCCCACTCGCGCACCACGATCTCATTGGCGTGAAAGAAGTGGACGAAGCCTACCCGAGGGGCTGCGTCTCCGTAGGGACCACGAGAGGCACACCACACATAGTGGACGCCAGGCGGAATCATCTTGACGCCGCGGAAGTCCGGACCGATGGTGTAGGCGCACAAGTCAATGCCAAATTCAGTGCCCTCAGGAACGCCGGCTACGGCCAAAACTGCGCCCTCAGCGAGCAGGCGCAGAGCCAGCTTTGGGTCCATATGCATGCTTGAATTGTCCTTGTTCATCTTTGGAATTCGACTCGAATTATTCGAGTTTATTTTTACGTTTTTGAGACAACAATACGGAGCACCAAAACATCGATACAATTCTAATCGATGTTTTATGGCGATGAATTAAAAAACACAGTTGCAGGAAACCAAGGTTTGATTCCATTGATCCGGGAAAGTAACGTTGCTACGTAATGTATATCTTTATATTTCTACTAGAGGGCCCGCTATTGCATCCTCGCTTTGATCGGATGCAGATCCACACTTAAAATTTCGTATTAAATTTCGCTTTGAAGTCAGCGCACTGAATGAGAAATAAAGATTCTTTGAAGTCAAATGACAAATATAAAATGAGGCAAGGCCTACTCTGAGCCTTAGACCAATATCAATATTATTCCATTAATATTATTTTTTTAATTAATTATGTTTTTTATTTTTTTAAATAGGTTGCAGGTGGAATTAGAAAATTAAAATACCCATACGAATCTGGAAATTTTTTTTTTTATTTAAAAAAAAAACTTCAAGTCTCTAAGACATGTGGTTTGGCCATGGCTGTGATCTATCAGTCAGTCAGTCAGTCAGGACAAAGCATTTTATATATATAGATTTGACTGCTTTGCAATTTTAAAGCCTTTTAGAACCAGTGTGACCAACGAAATCAAAGAATGGCGACTTTTTTTAAACAATGTACTTGTAATAGCATTTTAAATTTTATACCCTTGCAGGGTATTATAATTTTAATCAGAAGTTTGAAACGCAGTGAAGGAGACGGATCGGACGACTATATCATATAGCTGCCATAGGACCGATCGATACATTTTTAGGAAAAAAACACCTAACTTAGCCAATTTTCAACATATTTTCATAAAATTTCAGACATGGCCATTTTCTAATATTTTAGAATTTCGGTTTTAATTTGATCGAAATCGGCCACTATATCATATACACTGACGAGCAAAACTGTAACACGAGTTTCATATTCTAACTTCAACGGTCAGTATCTTCTCTCCTATTTTATGTACGATAATAATCTTAGTCTTGTTTTGTTGCTACTATATTTGACTATCGCTTGTGAAAATATGAAGCGATTTGATCATCTGGAATAAATATGCCGAAGCAAAATGTAAAAAAAGTCAAATGTTACAGTTTTGCACTGGTGTTATATATTAAACGAAATTTAAAAAAAAAATTTTTTTAATAAGAAGTCCGCAGCCCTTTTGATTTTTTTAGCTCCCCTATGCGATTTGGCATATTTTGGGTATAGCGTAGCACCATTTCAAGAGGAATAGCGTACCAGACGTCCTTTGTTCTGTCCCACAGCTTCATCATCCCACTTGGAGGGACTGCATATTTTGCCAGTTGGGATTTTACATGGCTCCAAGAATTTTCTATAGGAATTCATATCAGGAGATTGCGGTGGCTACTTCAGCGACTGAAAATTTTGCTTTTCCATCAAATTTTTTACCAAAATCGAAGTGTTTTTGGGATCATTGTCTTGCTGAAAAATGCATTTTTTTGCGGCAAAACCCATATTTTAAATTACTTTTGGAAGATATTGTTGCAAAATGGTTAAATACTGTTCCTTACGCATTATTCCTTCAATTAAGACCAAAGGACCAACTCAGTTTTTGTGTATACAGCCGAAACTTTGCTGCAACTCACGAAAATTGGACGGTAGCTGATTGGAATGCTGTACGTCATAAATAATAAGTTAAAACATTTAAAATAATTTGGTTTTTCAGGTTATATGGTCAGATGAAACCAAAATTAATCGTTTCGAGTCAGATGGACGCTCTTGGTATTGGACTAGAGATCCCACAATCCAGTCACCATGTAACGTGAAGCACGGTGGCGGATCAGTAATGGTTTGGGGCTGTATACACAAAAACTGAGTTGGTCCTTTGGTCTTAATTGAAGGAATAATGCGTAAGGAACAGTATTTAACCATTTTGCAACAATATCTTCCAAAAGTAATTTAAAATATGGGTTTTGCCGCAAAAAAATGCATTTTTCAGCAAGACAATGATCCCAAAAACACTTCGATTTTGGTAAAAAATTTGATGGAAAAGCAAAATTTTCAGTCGCTGAAGTAGCCACCGCAATCTCCTGATATGAATTCCTATAGAAAATTCTTGGAGCCATGTAAAATCCCAACTGGCAAAATATGCAGTCCCTCCAAGTGGGATGATGAAGCTGTGGGACAGAACAAAGGACGTCTGGTACGCTATTCCTCTTGAAATGGTGCTACGCTATACCCAAAATATGCCAAATCGCATAGGGGAGCTAAAAAATCAAAGGGCTGCGGACTTCTTATTAAAAAAATTTTTTTTTAAATTTCGTTTAATATATAACACCAGTGCAAAACTGTAACATTTGACTTTTTTACATTTTTGCTTCGGCATATTTATTCAGATGATCAAATCGCTTCATATTTTCACAAGCGATAGTCAAATATAGTAGCAACAAAACAAGACTAAGATTATTATCGTACATAAAATAGGAGAGAAGATACTGACCGTTGAAGTTAGAATATGAAACTCGTGTTACAGTTTTGCTCGTCAGTGTAGCTGTCATAGGAATCTATATATACATACATATAAAATGCTTTGTCCTCACTGACTGACTGATATATCACAGTCATGGCCAAACCACATGTCTTAGAGACTTGAAGTTTTTTTTTTAAAAATCACATAAAAAATTTCCAGATTCCAGATATGGGTATTTTAATTTTCTAATTCCACCTGCAACCTATTTTAAAAAATAAAAAACAAATTTAAATTGCATTAAATGCAAGCTCGCTAAGCAAGCATTGAAAACGTTCTCAAAATTTTCCAATATTTACTGCTTAAATAATTTGTAAGAACAAAAAGCGAAGTCGATTATCCCTTACATTTTTGAATTACGATATTGTTAATTTAATACGAAATTTTAAGTGTGGATCTGCATCCGATCAAAACGAGGATGCAATAGCGGGCCCTCTAGTATATATATAAATTTATTTAGTTCGCTCGCAACATTTTTCGTTCGCAACATTTTTAGCTCGCAACCCAAAAAAACGAAAAAGTCAGAACATTCTTGTTATTCTTCTTCTACTTACTGCAAGGGTATTTAAGCTTCGGCATACCGAAGTTAGCTTCTTTTCTTGTTTTCTTTAGTAACAGAGTAATGTTAAGTTTGGCGGGGTATTTTGTGGGATCTTTTTGTACAATTTAAATTTTTGATTTTTTAATTATAGTATTGTAGGTCTCTAAAAGCTAAAAGTTTGTGAGTTTCCCTGGTTGTCCTGTTCGCTCTCATTTGATAAAACTAAAACCGAAATTCTAGAATAATACAAAATGGCCGTCTCATATTTTATGAAAATATATTGAAAACTGGCCAAGTTATATTTTTTTCCTCAAAATTTTCCGATCGTTCTTATGGGAGTTATCTGATATAGATGTCCGATCCGGCCCGTTCCGACTTTATAGTAGTGAGAGCATAAAGGAGACTATCTGCAAAGATTCAGCTGAGGGAATAGTTTGCGTAGAAATGGACGGACGGACATGGCTAGATCGACTCGGCTTTTGATGCTGATATATATACTTTATAGGGTCGGAAATGTCTCCATCACTGCGTTGCAAACTTCTGACTAGAATTATAATACCCTGCAAGGGTATACAAATTGTATATTATTGAAGTTTTCTTGAGTGCCAAGACCTGCCTTGTAATTTCTGTCAGGATGGATGGAAGGAAGCAGCAATATGAAAAATAATTAGTATTTAATTATTTCTTGAGGGTAATAAGCTCTATATTTCGGAAGTAAATTGGATGAAAAGAAAAGAGTTTGCTAATCAGCACGTTTCCAAGCCCCCCAGAGTTTTGGAACAGCGTAATCTTGGGTGTAAGTTCCATATTTTTGGAATAAAAGAAAAAAAATATTTTCAGAAAACGAGGCACTGCGATGGATAACCAAAATTTGTACCCGAGTGTTAAACATGGAGGCGGCGAAGTAATGCTTTGGGGCTGCATGGCATCTGGCGGAGTAGGTTAGGTTAGGTTAGAGCGGTGACTTGAGCCTAAGAAGGCTCCTTGTAATGCCGCTGACCAATCCTACGTAAGAAGGGACCATTCCGATCCTTAGATGAATCGGGTTAGCTGCCTCGGTGATGTCTCTCTTAGTTCGGCGAGATCGACGATGGTGAAGTGGCCCAGGTACTGCAATTTCCGCCGGCTTTGGGTCGGGCAGTGGCAGTGGAGGTGGAGAACAGTATTATCCTCCTCCTCCTCCATACAGCTACTACAGAAGTCGTTGTGGTGCACGGTGCACCGACAGCCTGGTCGCATGCATTCCAAGCAGCCAGTGACCAGTAAGTGCCCTAACGGCAAGGGCGCAGCTTACCCTGCTCAGTGACAAAAGCTCCTTTGAGCGTTTCGCTGATTGGCGTGGCCAGATTATTCTAGCGTGGCGGCAGGAGATTAGGTTTTCCCATTTCCTGTCCGCGTGGAGGTGGAAGTACTCCCTACAGAGTAGTCTGCGAGTGGCCAAGAGCATGTCAACTAACTCCGTCTCCGGCTGAAGAGGTGAGGTTGTACCCTACCGGGCCAGCTCATCGGCAGCGCAGTTGCCCTTGATGTCGTGAAGAGATCTGCGGCAGGCGTTAATGGTCTTAGAGTTTGAAGAGATAGCTTCAAGTGACTTCAGGGCAGCCTGACTGTCTGAGAATATGCATATGGGAGCTCTGACCCTGGTTGGGGGAGCTGATCAATGGCTTCTTTGATGGCGTAAACTTCCGCCTGAAAGTCGCTACAGTGGTCGGGTAGCCTAAAAGAGACGTTTAATCCCAGGGGCTCCTCCCAACTGACCGTCTAATTTTGAGCCATCCGTGTAGATGTGAAGGGACCCTGGAGGTCCAAGTGGTCCTAGGTTCCATTCCGTTCTGTCGGGGATGGAATCTTGGAGGGGTGTGATGGGGTGTTCCGATGGGACACAGTAGTTCGTGTGCCCGAGAACGTCCAAGGCGCCTCCCGGAGTTGTGCTTCTTTGAGAATGACACCTTAATATAATTAAATTACATCCTTATTGTCCATTTATCGCTGTTATCAATCAGTTATCGTTTTCATTTCATTACAAACCAAACTGAACCGGTATCAAGCCTTTAGTAGAAAGTAAGGATAATAAGGATTTGATAATAAATCGCAAATGTTTCATGGATTACTTGTGTGTAGTGCACCACCACCGCCAAGTTAAAACAGAAATTAGTGTAGTGTAGTTAGTACCCGTGGCAGACCTCGGCCACGGACCAACTCTCGTTGACCTTAAAGGGTCCCACCACGCTGCACATGGTGCGACTGCATATGCCCACCTGGTAGGTGTTGACGGCGGCGGTGTCCCGGTAGAACAGCACCATCATGATGTTCTCGATCAATTCGGCGGCTTCAATGGCGGTGAACTCCCTGTCATTCGGCTTTCGACTCCAAATCATCGCCATTCCCAGGCGAGCCGGACCGGTTGCCGCCATGAAATCATCAACATAGCCACCGTACCGATCCACTGCGGCCAGGTAGGGGGTCCCATTTTGATCGATACCACCAACCACCGCCTCGAAGCTGAGAGGTTTCTTTTCCACACGTCGCTCGTAGATCGTCTTGGTCAGCCAGCGGGTCAGCATGCTGGGCTTCAGATGGTTGGGATCGTGGAAGCAGAAGTCCCCTATGACCTTGTTCTCCACTGTGGCGCGGATGTGCTGAAAGTCGGGATAGTCACCGCTGCCGCCGAGCAGAAGATTTTCGTTCATTTTGTACACGCGCTGCATTTCCGGGTAGGTCTTTTCGCTGCCGTAGTACACCAGAGTATCCGCGGCAATCATAACGCCGTGTTCATAGCGAATTCCCAGCACCGATGAGCCGGAGGTAATGCCAGCTGTGTTATATAGGGGCCTACGATACTCAGTCGAGGGGATCTGGCTGAACTCCTCGTTCGACATTTTGATAGTAAGTATATATATATTCCTTAACGTTGCTGATGATACTGTGGGTGACGGTAGCAGCACCAGGTCTGCTCTGATGGCGTTTCCTTGGGCTGCTTTGATGGCTGTAATTTGGTCAGAAAATATTTATAAAACATTATTTAATTTATATAATTTAAGCAGTTTGGATCATGTTCTTTTTTATGATGTCTGATTCTCCGTTCGTGTGGTTGCTGGGCTGTGTAAGTGAGGACTGCTTGGCAATAGTTCTCTAAGGGGTTCCTAGTTGATGTTTTTATACCCCTGCAGGGTATTATAATGTTAGTCAGAAGTTTGCAACGCAGTGAAGGAGACATTTCCGACCCTATTAAGTATATATATTCTTGATCAGCATCAACAGCCGAGTCGATCTAGCCATGTCCGTCTGTCCGTACGTTTCTACGCAAACTAGTCCCTCAGTTTTGAAGATGTCTGAATGAAACTTTGCCATATGCTTCTACACTGCTGGTCTTAGGTTAGACGCACGTTTAGTTGAATATGTACAACTTTTCTTCATATTTATTTATTAAATGACGATAGAAAATAAGTTGATATGCAGAAACATTACTTCTTTATTGATAATTTAAATATAATTTTCAAATGATTAAAATTATTTAACAAAATTGTGTTTTTTTCTTGGTCAATTGAATATACGCACTTTGGCTTTTTAATTTTTATAAAAAAAAGTATTAGGATTTTAACTTTTATTTTTAGTTGGAGTTACTATTTGATTTATTTGAAATAAAAAAAAAACATAATTTTAGTATGCCTCCTTTGTTGGTAATAACTTCATAAATCCGGTCCTTCATAGAATGATACAAGGAATCTTATCTTCGTACTGCTTTCCTCCTTCGTATACCTTCCGTGTTAGCCAGCCCCAAGCATTTTCAATTACGTTAAGATCTGGAGAATATGGAGGCCAGGTCATGACATTAACGTTTTGACTCGAAATAAAAGACTTTACTACTCGAGAGTTATGAATAGGAGCATTGTCTTGTTGAAAAATCCATGGAATTGGTCCAAAGAGATCTTTTAGTTTAGGAAACACGGACTCCAACAATGTTTTAAAGCGATCGCCGTTCATCTTTTGATCGATAAAAATTAGGTCAATTGTTCCATAAAACGTAATAGCACCCCACACCATTATTGCCGCTTCTCGGCTATGGTGGCGACTTAAATATAGCTCATCTTCACGCGTGATAATAATATTGAAATCCATCAGGGCCATCTAAATTAAAACGTTTTTCATCAGTAAAGACAATTGAACGCCAATAATTTTGTCCAGTGTCAGATTGGACTGTCCACGTCATGTATTCTTTCGCAAATTGAAGCCGCTTTTCCTTGCGTATTGCATTCAAAGGGGGCTTTTTCTTGATTTTTAGACGCTTTAGGTGTTCTGAATTTCTGATAGTACGCTGAACAGTAGAAAGGCTTGCTTTTACTCCGTCCAATTCCTTGATCTTAGCAGCAGATTTAGCCGAATTCGAAGCAATTCTTACAATTTAGCGTTCTGCTTGTTTTGAAAGTGCCTTTTTTCCCTTTGAAGGTTTTTCCATATGCCTCTGGATCCTTTAAATATCTGTCAACAGTTCTGGAGCTGCGATTTATGTATTTGTTTGGCAATGTTTCGATTGGATAGTCCTTCCGAGTGAAGAAAGTCTACTTCTTGACGTTCTAATAAGTTCATAGCAGCAGTTTTTTCCCATTTTTTCTTTAAATGTAGCTTGAAAAAACTTTAATTGTTTATTTTTCATATATTTTGAATACAAAAGTTTACCCTTGTCCACGCAATACGAAGAAATTTAAGCTGCGTCTAATTCAATGACCAACCGAAAACACGTGTGATTGCCGAAGTAATTTCTCGAATCTTCGAATTTACAGTTATTTTTTCGCAAATCAACCAGCTGTGAGCATTTTTTTTCGAACAAGATTCGAACTTTGATAAGAAATGCATTTTCGACAATTAGAACAAGCATGCTAATAAACAATCGACTTTGTTCAAAAAAAACGATGGTGCGTCTAACCTAAGACCAGCAGTGTATATGCTCTCACTACTATATATGTATGTCGGAACGGGCCGGATCGGTGGACTATATCATATCGGAAAATTTTTAGAAAAAAATTATAACTTAAGCAATTTTCAACATATTTTCATAAAATTTCAGACATGGTCATTTTGTAGTATTTTAGAATTTAGCCATAGGAATATATATATAAATTCATTTAGTTCGTTCGCAACATTTATGTCAGTACTCGAGAAAACGAAAAAGTCTTGCTTACTTACTGCAAGGGTATTTAATCTTCGGCATGCCAAAGTTAGCTTTCTTTCTTGTTTTTAACATATTTTACTAAAATGTTTCTCCTCTTCACTCCGGGACGATTTCTGGTAAACATTATAATGCCCTGCAAGGGTATAACAAAATAAATATAGCCTCAACTGTCATTCCCATTGGAAACATTACACGCAGGGTAAACGGGTTCATTAATTAATTAATTAAATCATGATATAAAGCAAAAACAATACGACTGGATTTTGTTTAGATGTATAGACGAACGAACGACCTATTTGTAAAAATTAAATCGATTTTATTCGTTATCAAAAACATTATAGTATTCTTAATGTATATAGTTATTTTTAGGTAGTGTTTAGTATTGCAAGCTGCGTTTTGTGCCGATATCATCCAGTATTTGGCGCAGCTCCTCATCCTCGAAACGACCCTCCAGCGAGGGAATCAACGCCTTGGCCTCCTCTGGAGCCTCGGGACACAGATTACCCAAGGCGGCAAGCTCAAATTTGTGCAGCTTCTTTTGCATCAGTAAGCTGGAGAAGTAATTTTTATGCTCAGCAAGTGAATTGAAACGATTTTCTAGATCGGCCTACCTTCGCACAGACATTATGGTCTCCTTGTTCTTAAACTTTCGGAAACTGTCCGTGTAGGCGTAGGTTTTCATGAAGACTTCTGAAAACTCTTGTTCCTCGTCAGCGGACTCATTCTGTCGTTTGCGATGATCGAGCAACATGTGAACCTCCGATATCAGCAGCGTCTCGGCAGTCTCGAACTCTGCAACAGGGAAACAAGTGAGGAGAGAGTTGTCAATGGAAGTTGCTGTGGAAATGGAGGCGGAAAATTTACAAGTGAAACATGGAAGAAGAGCTAAGGGTTAGGGAAAGGACTGCGGCCTGCTGATGTGGCCGTTCTCGAGCAGGAAATCATAAATTTGTCGCGTCTTGTTCACATCGATCTTGATTAGACGCCGCGCGTCGGCCAGCCGCAAATGACCGAGCTTGGCCTGCTCAGAAACTAGTTGGTTCTTGTAGTCCAGATAGGATTGTGGTACCAAACGAGCCACACTGCACAGCTTTCGCTCGCCATCATCCAATTTGGAGTAACCGGGCAGATCTGTGGGAAAAACAGAAGATTTAGAGAGCGTCCTACCAGCATACTTTTCGTTTATGTACCTCCAATCTCAATGGGACTGGCTTTGCGGCGGGAGCCCAAGGCATACAGCTTGGAGCTGATTCCGGGCGGCAATTGTTCCCCATTACGATTGCATTCGTAGTACTGGACCAAATGTTGCCAGTCGAAGTCGTCCATTTGTTGCTTCTGGCGGGCGTAATCCCGTTGAGCTTGCTGGCGTTGCTTGTAGAGGCGTTTAAAGAGCGCTGCTCCCGAAAGAGTGCCGACGCCCTGCTGCCGCAATTCGTACAATTTAAAAAGTCGGGTTTGAAGTTCGCGATAGTGGCGTAGGGACTCAACCAGCAAGTCAAACTCCACGGGCTGGCAGATCTGCATAAATCCCAGGAAGCGCATGCAGCTGGAGTCGCTGGTAAACGCGTGCATGTACTTGGAAATCCAGCTAACCGTTCGATTAGGCATGATTAGACCGTGTTCCCGCATGATCCTATAACGACGTTGGCGTTCTCTGTTGGGATATGGTCAGAACTTGGATCACAATTTCCTCGATTACAATAACTAAAATCCCTGACTAACGATTCCCTCACCTTAATCGATTGTTATAAGCCCGCACCAGTCCTAGCTGGAGTTGATCGGTTATCTCACGCTCCACTACGTTTCCCTCCGCTTCGTGGTCATCTTCGCAGGACCGCTGATCCATCATAATGGAGAGCAGGCTTTCGGCGGAGGCGTCATAGGGCGTGTCGAAATCGCCACGTGCGCAGCGATACCCGGCACTTAGCTTAAACTGAATCGCGGCGATGTCATCGTGGCGTGGGGGATCCAAACTGCGCATCTTCAACACATACGGCATTCGCTCAGGGAGGTAGCTGTGCCTCGCGTGTTGAAGTTTTAGCAGGCGCTCAAAGATTCCGCCAAAGTAACAGTCGTGGTAGTGGCGACGCACTTCCAAGGGCGCGTGTCGCTGGTCTAAGGCATGTGAGACCGCCTCCCAGTTCGCGTAGCCTTGCAGCCTTAACGTTTGCAGCAGGATGCGCTCGTCTCGGGCCGTCCAATGGGGCTCCTGGGCAAACACCTGAATGCTGTCGCGCACTATGATGTATGCGTGATTATTGCGATGCACCCATGTCTCCTTGCCATGCGCGAAGCACTGCAGGCACAACAATGTGTCTAGACACTCGGAGCACTTTATGTAGGGCTCGGAGAGGTTGCAGCGGCAAGTTGCACAACGGCCGCAATCGCTGGGAGTTGGCACCGGAACTACGCTATTCGCGTTCCAAGCCATTTCCTCCATTTGTTCCAGTTGTTTGTGCAACGACTGCACGTTGTATACTACCGTGGTAATCCTGGTTTTGGCGTCCTGGCGGGCAAGTGCGTATCGTTCGACCTGTTCACCTAAAAGCTTAACTGCAAAGAGGCAATTCAATGTGGTATCTGAAGGAGGGGGCGACTGCGCCCCTTGTGCGCGCTCTAAGCCAAAGATCTTCAGGCAGTTTCACTTGCAAGTTTAAAAAGCAGTTTATTGTGGGCTGATTGTTACCTTTAGGGAACTGCAGGTCGGCAGCGTCTTCATCCACCATGTCTACGGGGTTCATAAACGACATGATTCCTAACTTTAAAACCACTTTCAATACAAAAATTAAATTTCAATCAAAAATATACATGCAATGCCGGGGTTTTTCTTCTTCTTCTAAGCATTTAGAGATGGACAAACAACAATTATATCGATTGTTATGTTGTTCAATGTGATCTGTCGACAAAAGCGAAAACTGAAAAATATTTGACAGCAAACCATTTCCACTGCGAAAAAAGAATCCATCATATCAGAAATCCAAGGTAGTAAATTTACATAATTCGTTATAAGAATAAATTTAAACGCTAAAAAAATATTTATCATATCGATAGGTACGATGTTTTTATTGCGATTATTTTTTGCATTAAATGGTCACACTTTTAATTGTGCATGTGTAATTTGCTCTTTTTGATTTGCACAATTCGTTCGCTGTTTACTTGCTTGTAATGAGCGAAGAGCACGCAGTCGGTGCCCAAAATTCTCCCAAGTACTGTAATTACTTCAAGACTTTGCTGGTAGAGGAACTGGTCCTGGAATCGGACTACCGGAACCTGCATTACGGCCAGTGCTCAATAATTGGACGACTGCGGGTGGACGAGCACTTTCGGCTGGAAAACGTACGCGTGCGAAGTCTGCCAGAGTGAGTCTTCTTAATCACTTTCTTTCTTTGTTTATTACAATCCTCATTTTCAGGGACTGCTCCCTGCCTGGGGGCGCGCTATCCCTGCTCCTGTTGGGCCTCACCTACGACAAGGCCGCCGAGCAGCGAGTAAGCAACGGTTGCTACTGCATTTTGCGCGGTGAAGTGGTCCTGTGCAATGTCCTGCGACCCAATAGTCTCACACTGACCACTCGGGGCATTCATGAGCAATTGGCCAGCCTGGGCAATAATTCACTTGCTCGTCAAAAACTTCTGAGCAACCTGAAACTCACCCACAAGCCTGCACTCGATGTTTGGTTCGCTCAAAAGGTCGACGCAACGGATGAATTTCTGTGTCACAGGCTGGAGATCAGGAGACTGACTAGTGGTAATAGATGAGAAATGAACACACACTTCCTGACAACGTCGCGTACCAATCCGCAGTTCTACACATTTAGCCAGTTTTTCGACGACCAATGCGATTGGGAGGCCAGCAACTGTGATTGGGAATCTATTCTACAGGCTGCCTGGCAAAACTTCTGGCAGCGCGAGGGACACGAGTTGCTCGAGCTGAAGTGGCACAAGCGTTTCCCCGAGTACAAAGGCCTCATCGATATCATATCGCCGGAGGAGCAAATATTTTGGCAGGAACTTTGGGAAAATCATGCCACCGACTTGAATGCCAAATTTTGGCGAATATTCAACTGTGCGTTTGAGAATTATAAAACCGAATTGACAAAGTCTTTCGGGACAAGTCTAAAGCAAGTTGAAGAAGATTTTCTCGAATTAAACGTTACGGAAAAGTTAAACCAGTCGAAGAAGCGTACAC
The DNA here is from genome assembly GCA_018151655.1 of Drosophila bocqueti. NCBI lineage: Eukaryota > Metazoa > Arthropoda > Insecta > Diptera > Drosophilidae > Drosophila > Drosophila bocqueti. The sequence goes on from JAECXF010000305.1 coordinate 929,599, forward strand.
ACACTGAAGTCGATGAGGACGACGAATCTTTGTTGCCATCTCCCAAAGACCAGAGCGAGTTAGATTTTGAAGAACAGCTGAAGCTATTAGGATTGCCAACAACTTTTGGCACTCAAAGATCTGCGAAACAGCACAAACAGAGGAGGAATTTACCCGAATCTTCCAGTAGCGACTGCAGTGACTGTAGTGAAGAACTGTTGATCATGGAACGCGATAAAAGTATGGGGCTCCATGGCGTTCAGAGTGGCTTTATCGCAAAGAAGAAAAAGCCAGAGAAAAACAAAATCAGAGCTAAGGCCGGAATGCCAGAATTTATGCAGAACGAGTCTCAGGGCCAAATGGTCAAGTATTGGCTGAAGCGCTTTTCCTTGTTCTCCCGCTTCGACCAGGGCATAAGGTTGGACCGCGAGAGCTGGTTTTCGGTGACGCCTGAGAAAATTGCCAAACAGACGGCTCGTCGGCTGTCCTGCGATCTGATCGTGGATGCTTTCTGTGGGTGCGGTGGCAACGCCATCCAGTTTGCCAAAACCTGCGGGCGCGTTATCGCCGTAGACATCGACGAAAAGAAGTTGGCCATGGCAAAGCACAATGCTGGCATTTATGGCGTAGCCCATAAGATTGAATTCATCCATGCCGATTTCCTGCAGTTCGCAGTTAGCTCAAGGATTCGCCCTAATGTTGTGTTTTTAAGCCCTCCATGGGGTGGACCCGGCTACCAAAAGCAGGCAAACTTCGATATTGAGCGAAGCCTGCAGCCCGTGGGCGCCAGTGAATTGATGAAACTGGCCCGTCGCCTCGCCGATAACATCGCGTTCTTTCTTCCCCGTAACTCCGTAATGACCCAGGTGGTTGCCTTGAGTGGGGCTGGCCAGCAGTGTGAGGTGGAGCACAACTTTCTGGACACGCGTTTGGTGGCTCTAACGGCCTACTATGGTAATGAAGTTGTGAGGAATTATCCGCCAGATGCATGTGCCGCACAGTAGAATTTTAAGGAAAACTTAAAACTAAGGATTTTCTAAAATAATGTTCTTAAAAGGTTAAGTACAAGTTAAAATTAAGCAAATCGGATATTAAGAATAGCCGACTATATTCAAAATAAACTGGAGTGCCACATAAACTGCTTTGGACTTGAGACTAATTTAATTTAACTGCGTGTCAATTGAAGAACTTAAAATATTTTATAGCATACCTTATCACTACATATCCATTAATTGACGTTATAGTTTAAGTATTTTTTAAGTTTCAATGTAAACTTTGAGGAAATCTTAATATAATTTAAACTAATTGAATTTAACTGCGTGACAGTTGAAGAACCTAAACTCTTTTATAGCATAGCTTATTACTACATATCCATTAATTGACGTTATAATTTAAGTATATGTAAACTATGAGGAAATCTTTATATAATTTAAACTAATTGAATTTAACCACGTGACAATTGAAGAACTTAAAATCTTTTATAGCACACCTTATCACTACAAATCAATGAATTGACGTTATAATTGAAGTATTTTTTAAGTTTCAATGTAAACTATGAGGAAATCTTTATATAATTTAAACTAATTGAATTTAACTACGTGACAATTGAAGAACTTAAAATCTTTTATAGCACACCTTATCACTACAAATCAATGAATTGACGTTATAATTTAAGTATTTCTTATGTTTCAATGTAAACTATCAGGGAATCTTAAAAGTTCTGCTGGGTAGTGCTTAAAATTTTGTAAGAAGCAAAATTCGGTTTTACATGGAATCCAAAGCAAGAGAATAGTCTTAAGATAATATTAATATACGTTGTAATTAAGATAATTAATTTTAAGCTTGTACCAAATCCTGCATTTGCGCTTGGATGGAATTGTTCAATTGAATCTGTTGGTACCCCACGCCACTTTTTGTTTTGTTTTCATTCCTTTAAGTTTTTCTGTCTTTCGGACAAAGTTGACTAATGAATAAAGTCTCCTCTCGTATGTAACAACACACAATGGTGCGGCGATTGTTGCCAAGTCACCGTCAATGCCACACAAAGTCTGACTTCGAGCTCTTTAGCCAATTTAGAAAGCTTAACAAAGCTCAACTGGCCATTGGTCAATGGTCATAACCATAACGTTCCCCAACTCGCTTTGCACTTTTAATTAAAAAGCGGACGAAGCGGAGCGTGCGTCATTTTTAAGAACATTGTTGAACAAGTTCTGTCTTTGTCCAAAGCTGAAAACGGATTCTGAACCTGGCAACCTCCTGGGCGGGGGCAATTAACATGTTCGTGTCACAGCAGCAGTATCAGTTTCTCCGGAATGCCAAAGCTGGCAATGAGAAGCACGGGAAATGGAGGCATCAACCCTTTTCATGGATTACGGCATACTTAGTGCTCGGTCGTAGAAAGGGTTGCGGTGGGAGCGGGGCATGCACGGAATTTATAGCTGCCAACTGGCAACAGAAATATTTTCCTCCTAGCTTCCCGGATTGTGGCAAGTGCCGTCTCCACCGCCCGCCTCTCAACTGCAGCAATTAGTTTGATTAACTTATTAGTGAGAGCGCGCGTTAGGGAAAATCTTGGGCGAATTAAGAGCACCGTTTTTAACGCAAGTTTAAGGGCGTTCCATTTCTTAAAATGGTTAATTTCATCTTCTTTTAGAAAGTTATAGAAATTCATTCAAAAACGTAAACATTTTGCGGTTTTAGTAGATTAAGGCATTGGTTGATTCGAGAGCCGAAAAAACTTTACATATGCGTGCTTCTGCTTAAACGAGTACGAAAAAGTTATGCTGATTCAATGAATTTACTGTGAACATCACAATGGGGATTTTAAAAGCAGAATCTTTATTTTATTCACTTTAATTTTAATAACTATTCACGAAATTGTGTTAAATTGAAGATCAACTAAAGTAATTTTTTCCAAAGATTTCAATCCCTGGATAGACCCGTAAGATGTTCGACCTTCACAAGAAGGGAAGCTAAATTCAAAACGCCAAAATTCTGTAACGGACGGTATATGTCCTTCGAGGTACGCTCTGTCTACTAAAGGATGCCAGCTGTGCTCAGGGAAAATGGCGTGGTTCTTTGTACCTCTTGGGACATTCCCATTACTCGAATTAATTGTAGACAGAGTATCGGGAAAAAGAAGGAAACCCAAGAATTAAATATGCGGCATGAACTATCTTTGGTTGGAGAAATAAGGTGTTATTTATTTCCCTATCTTTAAATCCATCTGAGGTGTTGATCACTTAAGGTGCCTAAATAAATTACTCTAATAATTCATGATTTCAATTTCGTTATAATTCAACAATAATCTGATGTCATATCCATACATCGTGTGTTATATCCAAATATCAATTGTTATATCCAAACATCAATTGTTATTAATACTAAGATTGTATATAAAAATTCAAAAATGGTCGATATCATAAGTACTTAGGTACTATGAATATATATAAAATAAGGTTAAACAAACAAAGAGAAAAACTCCCTAAATTGGAGCGATCTTCCCTAACTGTGTGCTGGTCTTGGCTTTTCACAAGATTTTATTCCGGCTATGCCGTACTTACTACCGTGTCCCTCGATGTCGACGGGCCCGCTGACCTTGGTGACCTTGGCTGATAAGGGTGGAAATTAATAGCAATTTATGAAAAACCAAACTCGTCAGCAGCACATGAAAACAAAATTAGATATAAGTATAAACTCGCTTTTAAATATAATCTTAGCTTAATAAAAATAACACAGGCGATACAAAGGTTCCTGCGAGGGATTAGTTGCACATTAATATATGCTGCAGCGCCCGAGGGCGCCGCCGATATAGCTGATTAAATTCCAAAATTCCGTAGGGAAACGACCTCCTTCTTAGGTTCGTTTACAACCTCCAAAGAAATAGGCCAAAACGGGCGTAGGTTGGCCAGCGGCCGTGGCCGGCCAAAAGACTGGGCGGAGCGTCAGAAAAATGCAAATATGGATCGCTGCCGCAGCCACTTAATTTGGGGTCACTGGCTCTAATGATTCGCTGCCCAAGCGGGAGCAGAATGGCTCGGATGATCCGGCTAGAAAATCACAATTTAATTCCACTCTCACACTAGCACAATATTCTTACCCGGACTGTACGGGCCACCACACACAAAGGTTTATTTTGGGGCTTTTATTTAATTCCAATTCCAGATAAAAGTATTATGGGTGCGAAAAGGCACACTCAAAAATTATGCGAGGTTGGAATGAATTTTCCTCGTGGCACGTGCCGTCTTAGATTTAAGTGAAAATCTTAAGAAAATCAATACGTTCGGCTCGGCACAGATCTCAAATAGAGTGAGAGAAAATTCTAAGCGGATACGAGGTTAAGAATTAAGCTCGGTTTTGACATGCATTAAAGCTCATTAGAGTTGCATCGGTGCATCGATCAGCTGTTATCAGTGCATCGATACCTATTGCATAGATAAGCTTTTCTACTTCTATTTTTGGAGAGTGCAGAACTGCAAGATAAGCTTTTCTTATGCAGTTTACAGTCGCGTCCGAATTTATTGGTATATATATAATATAATATATATATATATATAATATAATAAATACATATATATAGCATAATATATAACATTATATATATTAAATTAAATTGGCTCTCACCCCCACAGCACAGGTTTGATCTTTACTTCCACAGTATAGATAAAAGCTGAAAAAGGGTGAATATAATTATGCTCGCCAAATATCTTTGACATGAAAGTTTCCTAATTCCTTTCCGTTTAGATCCTCTAATTTATATATATTTTGACCTAATTTATGTTTTATTCTAGCTTTTACTCCTATGGGTGCTAGTTTAGCATTGAAGTGAGAAGCCATATTACTAAGTTGAAAATTTCTCTTAATAACTTCATCACCTATTTCAAAGGAGCGCGGCCGAGATCGCAAGTTATACGCTCGTTGATTTTTAGTAAATGCTTTCTCCAAATTCTTGCCTATATCTGATCTAATTTGTGAAAATTCATCTTCTCGATTTACTCTAGCGGTGCTTTCACTGAGTAACTCAAGATTTTTAAGCAGTTTATAGTCTTCGCCGTGAGTAATCATGTGTTGTCCAAACACAACCAAATAGGGAACTGCTCCAACTGACTGGTGTATGGAGTTCCGCAAGGCACAATTGATTGCGCTAAGATAGATGTCCCATTCCCGCTGATCTTTTCGCACATATGATCGAAGAGCGGCATTAATGGAGCGGTTAACTCTTTCGGCTGCATTTGATTGGGGAGCGTAGGCACCCGTACACAAATGTTTAATACCATATTTAGAAAGAAATTGTTCAAAATCGTGACTCTTAAATTGGGTTCCATTGTCGCTGACAATAGTTTCAGGAACGCCATAGCAAGGGAATATTTCGTCTCTCAGGTATTCAATAATAACATTGGACGTAAATTTTCTCACCGGCTTAAAAAAAGTAAACTTGGAAAAGTGGTCTAGTATGATAAAGATGCCAAGATTGCCTTTCTTGGTCCGTGGAAAGGGTCCTATAAAATCGACATATATCCGCTGAAATGGTCTTTCGGTTTGAGGCTAACAGTCGGATGTTTAGAAGTTCAACATAATTCACATCGGGCTATATATTCGCGCACGTCTGTAGCCATTCGTGGCCAGAAGAAGTTTCGTCGAATTCTTTCTAGACATTTAGTGACTCCACAATGAGCAGACGATGGCTGGTCATGATTGGAGCGAATCACTTCCTCCCTAAGCTCTGATGGGACGAATAATTTCCAATCCTCATCCTGGTTTTCTGAAGTCGGAAAACAGGTCCGATGGTATAAATATTTGTCTATTATTTGAAAGTCTGGTAAATTAGCAACCTTAAACTTTTCCTTGAGTGCCGAATACTCCTTGGATTGAAAAGCTTTGGATTCTAAATCTATTCTGGGCAAAGTTTCAAATTCTATCGCGTTGATTGGCTCTTCGTCCTCAAAGGATCGCGATAATGCGTCGGGAACTACGTTTTCGCATCCTTTGCGATGCTCTATGTCAAACGTAAGCCCTTGGAGCTTGATGGCCCATCTGGCTAGTCGGCCACTGAGGTCCGATTGGTTCATCAACCAACGAAGGCTGGCATGATCAGTTACGATCTTAAAAGGGTGACCCTCTACATACATCCGAAACTTTTTCACGGCTAAAATAACCGCAAGGCATTCAAGTTCGGTTACTGTGTAGTTCCTTTGCGCTTTATTTAATTTTTTTGACATGTACGCAATGGGTCTTTCGATGCCTAATTCGTCACATTGCGATAAAACTGCACCAACTCCATGGAGTGAGGCATCGCACTGAATGATAAATGCTTTTGTATAATTGGGATGTACCAGTAAAGGAGCTGAGCAAAGTCGAGACTTTATTTCTTGAAATGCTGCTTCAGCGTTCTCATTCCATTCGAAGGGTTTCTTTCCTAGCAGTTCCGTCAAGTGAAAGATCACTGTGGAATACTGTGCTATATAAATTCTGATACTGCACTAACCTTTTCGGGATTTATTTGCAGAGTTCCTTCTCCAACAATGTATCCAAGATACTCGACCTGTTTCAAGCAAAATTGGCTTTTAGATACATTTATAGTCAGCCCAGCCTTTCGCAGCTGAGTTGCTACCTCTGCAAGATGCAATAAATGGTCTTCGAAACTGGAGGACAGTACTAACAAGTCATCCAGATATACTAAAAAATTAGATTTTAGTTTGAACGGAATGACTAAGTCCATAAGACGACATAAAGTTTGGGGAGCATTGGTTAACACAAACGGCATCCGCTTAAATTGATACAGTGGACGGTTGGGTACCGTGAATGCGGTTTTGGCCCGAGATTGCTGATCTAAAACAATTTGCCAAAATGCATCTTTTAAATCGATTTTTGAGATGCAGTGAACGGGAGGAAGTCGACTTATTAATCCATCTAATAATAGCATTGGGTAAGCGTCTTTTATTGTGACTGAGTTCAACTTGCGTGCGTCTAAACAAAACCTAACTTTACCGGGTTTTACTATAAGTGTAACTGGAGAAGACCACGGTGAGGCTGGAGCTTCTTCTATTACGTCTTGGGATATCATTCGGTCGATTTCATTGCATAGTAATTTTTCCCTAGCCGGAGAAAGAGGATAAAATCTTTGTTTTATGGGTTTTGCGTTTGAAGTATCGATAGAATGTTCGACTAAAAGTGTTTTTCCAAGTCCGTCTTTTTCGAAGGATGGAAACAGAATAATAATAGACTTCAATCTAGTTAATTCCGATTTACTAAGGTTTAATTTATAAGGATGTTCTAACTGATCTACTTGCAATTCGTTAATGCTTGGAATCGAAACTGAAATTCCGAATTCGTTCCAAAAACCCATTCCACATATAACGTTTTGGGACGATTAAAAACTGTATTACTTTTTGAATTGAGTTAAAACTAACCTTTGCGAGAAATCTTCCGGCCACGGTTTGTGTTTGGCTATCAGCGTTTTTAACTATTCCCTTCATAGGTATTAATTGACCTTTTTGGTTGAGAATGCGTTGTGCCAAGGCGCCACCAATTACACTTTTATTGGCTCCGCTATCTAATAAGGCTAGATGTTCTTCCCCTAATATTTCAATATGAGAAAATGGTCTGATATCATGGCCTTTATGGTTTAAGGCTGAAATTGTAAATTTCTTCAGAAACTTTTTATTTCTGTAATAAAATCGAATGCGCTCCGTTGAACGTGTGCGGGAGTGATCGACGTTCGACTGATAGAGGTTTTCTTTCAGTGCGTTTTGAATTCGGACATGGTACGGTGTGAAATTTAATAGACAATTGGGAAGTGATACTTCCGGCTTACAACACCCCTTTGAAATTGAGTCGGATTCTAGTTGGGGACATTCGACTGGGGAAGGCGGCGAATATCCCGAGTTAAGTTTTCCGGGGTAGGTGAGCATTTTTGGCAACTAGGCCGATATGTATTAATTGCTCCGCATCCATAGCAAAAGATGCGTCGGCTTTTCATACAGTCTTGATATCTGTGTCCTGTTTCGTCGCAGTTCCAACATTTAATTTTGTCGGAAGTACGAACGGCACATATCTCTTCAGGTGATTCATCCTCCAGATTTCCTTCGATATCTTCCTCCCAGTGTACAATATTAACGACATTTCTGGGATTAGGACGGATATTTGGCCTAGATCTGAAGACCCTAAAGAACTCTTCATGCCTATGACATTCCTTTCGGAGAATAGCAAGATTTGGAGTGGATACATTAAGAAGCTCGTGTTTCAAATCGGCTCGAAGGTTGTATCTAACTTCAGTAGTTATTTCGGAGTCTGATAAAGTCTCTTAAGGCATCCGCGATGGTAAGCATCGCATCTAAAAATTCATCAAATGATTCATTACTGCCTTGCTTTCGCCTACGTAAGGCATCCTTGATGTCCCTATCGGTTCGCTGATCTTGGTATCTATCTTTCAGGCGATCGCACAAACTAAACCACGTCATTACATCTGAGTTTCGATGTACACGCCAATAGAACGTTAGTGCTGGACCCGAAAATAAAAGGTTTGCAAACTGAAATAGTAAATCAAAGTTTCCATTGAGGCACTGTGATGTTAAACAGTTAACTCGATAAATGAAATCTTCGATCGGGATATCGTTGTTTGAGCCACTAAATTTTAATCGCCAATTGGAAATAACCCCAGAAACTCTATCTGGTCTTTCTACTGAGTAATCGTTTCCATTAGTTGGGTTGTTAAGTGGGTTATTTCTTTGAGCATTATCCCTGAAGTTACTCAAACGAAGCAGTGAGTTTGGTAATTCATGATCCCATTCTAACTGAGGCTCGCCACGAGCATCTCGCCCGTGTGATGCAAGATTTATATTAGCTAGAGATGCACTAATTTGATCTGCAATTGTTTCAGCTAAGCTTGCTCTAAGGTGGTTTACGGAGTTAGCTATAATTTGTTGAACACGCTCTTCCGTAATGTTTTGGGTGTTTGCCACTGTTCTCTGACGTACTGATTCGCGGTTTGGCGTAGTATTCTGCTAGGGTCTTGGCAGATTAGAAGGATTTTGTACGTTCCTTGCACTGTTTCTAGTGGCGGGTCGAGTTCTGGGTATTGTTCCAGATCTTGAGCTGCCTGCTACTGCTGCGCTTGGCGCTTGCAACACCTGAACTCTCGCTTCAATAGGTACCGATTCTGGGTTCATTATTTCTAATCGAGTGCAGTGCTGTCGACACAAGGGACAAGTCTCGTTGTTGTCTAACCAAGTTAATAAACACTCTCTATGAAATTGATGCCTGCACGGTGTGCTTAGTATTTCGGCCTCACTATTGCTAACATTACAAATTGTACAAAAGAAACCTTCATTTGCGGGTGGTATGGCGGTAAGGTTTTCATTGCTCCGCCTTACAGACATATTGTGATAGTTGTTTTCGGTTATAATCAAAATTGTTTAATTTTTATTTATGTGTGATTTACTGAAATATTTTTTTTTGTGTAGAAGAAGGTAGTTTCTCTAGCAGAAGTAAGTAATTTTTGTTTTGGAAATGGGTAGTTTTTCTATTATTTTTAATAGGACTTATCCTTAAGTGTCATCACCTCAGATTATTCTGTTTTTATTTATACTTTTTGTTTGTATCTTTATAGTTCATGTCGCACATCTGATTTAAATAAATTAAAGTGAACTTGAATTCAAATCATAATAAAAGAGGATCATGCCCAGTTATGTAGCATGAACTTCTCAATTTTATTAAGATTTAATATACTATTAAATTGTCTCTTAGTGGTGGGCGGTCCGCTCGTTGGCAGTCGCTACATTCCAACCAGATTCAAATTTAAATATTTGCAATTTCTCACAGTGTATATTTCTGGTTTACATCCAAATGCTAATGTAAATTCCTAGATTTATATACTGCAATTTATTACAGTGTATATTTCTGGTTGACATTAAAATTGATTATGCCAATTCCTAGATTTATACACTGCCATTTATTACAACGTATATTTCTGGTTGATATCCAATTCGATGATATCAATTCCTAGAATTATACGCTGCAATTATTTCGGAATTAATAAAAATGTTTGGATGGATTTTGGTTCATGGGGGGGAAATATTTGGAAGGGTATTTTGGAAAGCTCGGGTATTGGAACCTAAATACATTTAACTCTACATTTAGATTTTCCATCTGGTTTTATATAAAACCTAGTCGAGCCCCACGTTGGGCGCCAAATTCTGTAACGGACGGTATATGTCCTTCGAGGTACGCTCTGTCTACTAAAGGATGCCAGCTGTGCTCAGGGAAAATGGCGTGGTTCTTTGTACCTCTTGGGACATTCCCATTACTCGAATTAATTGTAGACAGAGTATCGGGAAAAAGAAGGAAACCCAAGAATTAAATATGCGGCATGAACTATTTTGTTGGAGAAATAAGGTGTTATTTATTTCCCTATCTTTAAATCCATCTGAGGTGTTGATCACTTAAGGTGCCTAAATAAATTACTCTAATAATTCATGATTTCAATTTCGTTATAATTCAACAATAATCTGATGTCATATCCATACATCGTGTGTTATATCAAATATCATTGTTATATATCCAGACATCAATTGTTATTAATACTAAGATTGTATATAAAAATTCAAAAATGGTCGATATCATAAGTACTTAGGTACTATGAATATATATAAAATAAGGTTAAACAAACAAAGAGAAAAACTCCCTAAATTGGAGCGATCTTCCCTAACTGTGTGCTGGTCTTGGCTTTTCACAAGATTTTATTCCGGCTATGCCGTACTTACTACCGTGTCCCTCGATGTCGACGGGCCCGCTGACCTTGGTGACCTTGGCTGATAAGGGTGGAAATTAATAGCAATTTATGAAAACCAAACTCGTCAGCAGCACATGAAAACAAAATTAGATATAAGTATAAACTCGCTTTTAAATATAATCTTAGCTTAATAAAAATAACACAGGCGATACAAAGGTTCCTGCGAGGGATTAGTTGCACATTAATATATGCTGCAGCGCACTTGAGGGCGCCGCCGATATAGCTGATTAAATTCCAAAATTCCGTAGGGAAACGACCTCCTTCTTAGGTTCGTTTACAACCTCCAAAGAAATAGGCCAAAACGGGCGTAGGTTGGCCAGCGGCCGTGGCCGGCCAAAAGACTGGGCGGAGCGTCAGAAAAATGCAAATATGGATCGCTGCCGCAGCCACTTAATTGGGGTCACTGGCTCTAATGATTCGCTGCCCAAGCGGGAGCAGAATGGCTCGGATGATCCGGCTAGAAAATCACAATTTAATTCCACTCTCACACTAGCACAATATTCTTACCCGGACTGTACGGGCCACCACACACAAAGGTTTATTTTGGGGCTTTTATTTAATTCCAATTCCAGATAAAAGTATTATGGGTGCGAAAAGGCACACTCAAAAATTATGCGAGGTTGGAATGAATTTTCCTCGTGGCACGTGCCGTCTTAGATTTAAGTGAAAATCTTAAGAAAATCAAACGTTCGGCTCGGCACAGATCTCAAATAGAGTGAGAGAAAATTCTAGCGGATACGAGGTTAGAATTAAGCTCGGTTTTGACATGCATTAAAGCTCATTAGAGTTGCATCGGTGCATCGATAGCTGTTATCAGTGCATCGATAAAAAACTTTTACTTAATTATTTGAGTGCAGAACTGCAAGATAAGCTTCTTATGCAGTTTACAGTCGCGTCAAATTTATTGGTATATATATAATATAATATATATATATATATAATATAAAATATATATATATATAATAAAATATATAATTTTATATATTTAATAAAATATTGTCTCTCCCCCCCCAATTTTTTTACCCTTCTTCTTTTTAATTATTTTATAATAATATTATAAAAATTTTTTAAAAAAAAAAAAAAAAAAATATAAAAAATTTATACATACCACAAAATTTGGTTTTACCGAAATCCTAGAATAATACAAAACGGAATTGTCTCAAATTATATGAAAATATGTTGAAAATTATAATAATAATTTATTCCTCAACTTTTCCGATCGTTTCTATGGCAGCTAAATAATATACATAGTTGTCCGATCCGGCTTATATAGTAGAGAGATCATATAGACTATCTGCAGAGATTCATTGAGATAGCTTCAAAACTATAGGAGTAGTTTTCGTAGAAACGAACGGACGGACAGACGGGCATGGCTATATCGACTCGGCTGTTGATGCTGATCAAGAATATACATACTCTATAGGGACGGAAATGTCTCCTTCACTGCGTTGCAAACTTCTGAGTAATTTTACTTTATAATACCCTGCAATGGTATGGAAACAGAAAAATTATTCCTATCGCCGCCCCAGTTTAAAAACTCGGCTGAAGATTTGTGGCGAGTGAGAAGGAATAGGGATAGATGAACTTTATTGCATATTAATATTGGGGTTTTTTACCATATTTCCAAGACATGGTAATCTTTAATGATTTGCAAACTACGAAATATTCACACAAGGTAGTTAAAAAGAATCAGAAATCAATTTCTGCATTGAAAGGAAAAAGAATTTCAGAAGCGAATTGCACAGAGCCTTAACACAATACGTAAGCACTCAGCCAGTTACTCTATCGGGACCCTATAAATGAACTGGTTTAACGTGGTTAACAGCAGAACTTAATATTCGATTTTTAATGCATTGAGAATAACTAGGCTTTGAATCGGTTTCCTTGAAATTATTTAATATAATTAACATTCCAAAGTAAAAGCGGTGTATGATTTTTAAATCTGCTAGAAATAAATTTTTCGAGTCAGGTAGATTTTGGAACAAGTCGGCTTGAGAAAATGTTGTTTAATTACAGTCTTTAGAGAAAATAAATTAAAATTATAAATTAAAGGGAACGATGTTGACATCCGTATGTCCGCTTCTACGTAAACCAGCTTTTCAGTATTACAGGTAAATATTTCCCGGTTCTTAGGTTTGTTTATACAATCTTATTCAATCTTCTAATAGACATTAGATTCAGATCTGTTCGCCGGAGATTAAATGCTGACTTTTATTGTTCAAATTGTTAATAAAATACCGGAGAATTGGCCGTCACGCGTCAACTTGGGCATTATCAGCTACTTAAATCTAAGCCCCGGATGGTTTCTGGTCCCCGGTCTCGTTCTCCCGTTATTAGATGCGCGTAATTGTCGTTTTAACTGTCGTTCTGGGTCTGCGACAATGCCAGAAATTTCAATATCCTAGCTGGACGGTAGACTGTAAAAGACTGGCCCAGCCCTTAAATATATATAGAAATATATTTTATTGGAAAGCAAACACGTGTTCACAGCTCATCTCCTCCCGTGCGGCAAGTGGCGGCGTCCGCCGCTCCGACCAAAAAAACAAATTAAGTCACCCTTTTATTACGCTATTTAATTTCCAGGGTAATGTTGTCAACCTTCTTGACAAATGGGCACCCAAAACATCAGGGAGAACCCTCGGCCTGTCGTCCTTGCATCCCACCCTCCGCTGACTACATGTTTGATCTGTAATTTGCGCCACTTGATGATGATGATGGGTTTAAGTCGGGGAATCCGGATGCGAGTCCCTGGACGCTAAGCGGCGGGGTGGTTTATTTGTGCCGCAACATGCGACAATGCCAAAATGCGATTACAGCATGCAGTCCATGGGAACTGTGGAAAATTCGATTGTTCGGTTCGGGTGCAGGTGCAGCTACTTTACGGATACGGCTAAATAATCGGATGGGGGATGGGGATGGCAATAATTATCATCTGATTTATGTCATATCGCTGGACCTGCTCTTGGTTAATATTGACTTTGCTGTTGAATTGTAAATCAAATAAATCCAAATTAAGATAATAGGCAACGCTTAATTCAACTAGAAGTCTGTATTTGGGGCATTCGGGCCCCAATCAAACTAAAAACTATGTTTCTGTTACAATGTTTTACATAGAGTAAACTACTAGCTGACCTGTCAGCATTCGTAATGCCTAATTAAATAGCAATAAAGTCCAGTCCAAAATTTATAATGAGAAAATTTTTTGAGTAGATAGTCGGTTTATAGTCGGGTTAGTAATTAGGAAATATAATTTACTAAAACATCATGTTAAATCACTTTTATTTTCATTGTAGTGCTTTGTGATATTTTACCTGGCGCATAGACAAACAAATCTGATGGTTTTCCAACACGGGAATAGGCAACATTCAGTTGACCATGTGAGAAACATGGGTTTTCCAGATTAATACCACAAACGCTCAATTATTGTCCCTCGGACCTGTTTATAGTCATGGCAAAATCAAGCCGAACTGGAAACTGTAGTCTTTTAAGGTTACATCAGTAGGAATATTTGGAATACGCGGTATAAGAACGTTATCTCCCTTATACTTTCCTTTCAGTAGTGGCTTCTACATATCACACTGCTTAGTCATTTTTATCGCTAACGTGGTTGGTTAATAAGCTAAGAGCTGCATCTGCAAACTCCTTCTGAATATGTTCATCTTTTGATCGAGTACCTAGCTTTAATTGACAAATACTTTGAAGGAAATTAATGCAGCCAGTCAACGTGTTTATAGGAATTTTGCCACTTTTAATATCAATGAGTTGCTTAGAGAATATGTTCCAGATTGGTAAATTTGCAACTCGAAACGCATTTTCTTTCTTAAATAAAGTACTTTGACATACATATTTGCAAAAATTGAAGTACCAAGAGCTTGGAGGAAAATACCAAATAAATCCTTGAAGTTTCAGAATTCACTCAGAGAAATTTTGAGTTTCTGATGGACCCAGATAAGGGCTTTTGTTTGATTTTTTTATATCTATTAAAGTAGTAAAAAGTAAAATATCTTATATTTCTTGTCGTAAAAACTATCTTAGAGCTTTAACGAACATTTTAGAAATCGAATTTTCCAAATTGAGCTATGCCTTTACGAATACATTTTGCCATTCAGTTGGCATGTCAGATTTTCTGAGTGTTTTTCTCCATTATGAATTGTGGTATTTAAACAGAACAAAATGTATTATTTGTTATTTAGTAAACGATTTGACCTAATTTTACAATTATACATTTATTTTCCGCTGAGATTCGATGAGTTTCTTTTGTTTGACGGAAATTTTTGGTATAATTATCTACTATTTCTTTGAAAAAAATAGAAAAAAAACATTTTGGAATGATACACAAAAATAAAATTAACTTAGTTTAGTTATAAATTGATCAATATATAGAACAAATTTTGTTTCATTTAAATAACACAATTCTTTATGGAGAAAAACAATCCAAAAGTCGGATATGCCAACTGTGCCAATAATTAAGTTAAGTTAATTAAGAAGAAGATTTTATAGTTTTTCTGTAGCAATACAATATAAATAATTTGTTGCAGTAGAGACTTTATACTTTTAAAGTAGCACAAAGATGCTTATATAAACTGAATATATGATAAATCGAGAGAAAAAAAAAACATCAACTTGTTTGTAAAAAACTACTGAACCGTCACAACTCTTTCTGTGTATGTAAATAAAAATGACCGGGCTGTTATTAAAGCGACAACAAATTGAAATTTGGGTTGTCAACGAATCTACGAATCATCTACTCCAAGCTATGACAATGCAATGTATAATTATACAATTGATCTCGGATTCAAAGTTACTGAACCCAATGTTATAGCTGTGTTCGAATTTTTTAAAATACTTTATATGTTTAAAAATCAAATGTATTTAAAATCAATAACACAATTTTTTCGTATCTAAAAAAAATATTTTACAAAATCAATCTACTTGCCTTAAACATCATTTTTGTAACATATCTAAATTTTTTATTTTTCGTCGAATTTGCCATATCTCTTAGCATTTGCACAAATATCACTCACTCTTTCTCACTCTTTATATGCAAATGTTTCTTCAAATCGGTTTACTCCGAATAATTAAATTATATTTTTAAATATTTCGAAAAATCAAACTGAAAACGATATTAACAAACCTGAAAAATTGTCATATATGTATTTGGTTCCATACGTAAATGTTGCCCAAGCCAATAAAGTTTGGCTATTCAAAATAATTGGAGTGCTCATTTGAAGTAAGCGCGAAATAAACCATGATAAGCATTGTACACCACGTATATATACATATATGAAAAGGAAAGGAACCTAACTTCGGCACGTCAAAATTTGTACACCCTTACAACTTACAATTGGATCATTATAATTTAAACCAATTTAATTAAATGACAAGAAAAACTAACAGGAATTATATAAATTATTTATACATATCATATATCATCCGTTTTGTATAAAACTAAAACCGAAGTTCTGAAATAATAGAAAATGGGTACATCTCTGAGCAGATTTAAAAATGTTGAAAAACAGCGGAAATAAACTTTTTTTCAGTTAATTATAATGACTGAGCCGTCCGATTTTAATAAAATTAAAAACGAAATTCTATAATAGTAGAAAAGGGTAATTTCTTAAATTAGATGAAAATATATTGAAAATTGACTAAGTTATAATTTTATTTCTAAACATTTTCCGATCGTTTCCGTTGAAGATCGACTCCGGTCGGAACTGTCTCCTTCACTGCGTTGCAAACTTCTGACTTAAATTATAATACATAATTATAATCCCTGCAAGGCACCATAAAATCAAGACAAGGCCCAATAAATAAAATTGTGTATAATTAATCTTTTCCCTCAAATATAGGGCGTTTTTTCTGATTCCTTTCTTAATTAAATTGAGGGCGATTGCTGCTCAATTCTTCGTTAAACTATGGCTAATTGCCCTAAAATTTGTACCTACAAATCTCGCATATAATTCCTAACTAGTTCTTACATCCCTGGCTTGAAGTGAAGTTGCTATTGCAGAATTAGCAAATCTATACTATTCGTAGTTACTTACTACATTTTTTCTTAATTCAAGAAAAAATTACATTTAAGTAAAAACGAAGTTGTCGTATTTTGTCTTTCAAATAGCCCCAAAACTAAAAAAAAAATTTTATAAATAAGAAAATTTACAAAATCGACGGGCGAAAAGTAGATTTGGAGAGTTTTTGTATAATCAATTTAAATCTAAAACAAGAAAGGAAGCTAACTTCGGCATGCCGAAGTTTAAATACCCTTGCAGTAAGTAGAAGAAGAAGAAAAATGTTCTGACTTTCTGCTTTATCGGAATGTTGCTAGAAAAAATGTTGCTAGCGAAAAATGTTGCTAAAGAAATATATTGCGAACAAATTAAATGAATTAAAATGTATATTCCTATGGCAGCTATATGATATAGTGGTCCGATTTGAATAAAATTAAAACCGAAATTCTGGAATAATACAATATGGCCATGTATCAAATTATATGAAAATATATTTAATATTGGCATAGTAAACATTTTTTTTCTCAAAAATTTCCGATCGTTCCGATCGTTCCGACATATATAGTAGTGAGAGCATACATATATAAGCATATGTGCAAAGTTTCATTCAGATAGCTTCAAAACTAGTTTGCGTAGAAACGGACGGACAGACAGACGGACAGACGGACATGGCTGTTGATGCTGATCAAGAATATATGTATATACTTTATAGGGTCGGAAATGTCTCCTTCACTGCGTTGCAAACTTCTGACTAAAATTATAATACCCTGCCAGGGTATAATAATTGCACAATAGTACCTATATATTTTAAAGGAATTTCCATTGAATTAATTTCAAGATTATACATTCTTTATTTCTGTCGACCCACTTCAGAACTATAGTGGTCACTTTTGTATCCCATTTAAAGTAACTCACACCAAAAACACACACATTACATTGTTAAAGAACATGAAAAAGTCTTGCACGCTTTACATGTTGCTTATTCGTTTTTCGTAACGTATAAGTTAATAAGTGAGATAAAAAGAGTTAAATTTTATTTATGTAAGTGTCGCCAGCATTGTCAAGTATTAACAAAACTGTTTATAAAAATTAGTTTAGTCTATAATCCTTAAGGACTATTAATGCAGCCTCTGAATATTTTCCTAGCTGTTACGTGTTCTTATTTCTCCGCCCTCATTTCGACAAAATGGTGGCATTTCCACTTATTGATTAACCGTTATTCATTTGGTGGCAGCCATTAAAATTAATAAACGTACAAGGGTAGCCCCAACAGCCACGAAAACCAGAGAAACAACAACAAGCTGAAAACCAGCATCAGGCATCAATTACACATACACACCACAGCATCGCACGAGGGAGAAGAGATAAGGGGAGGAGGCTTCGTTATCCGCCCACTTGCCCAATTGATGGGCAATAAAAAAAGTCAAGCAAAGCGCAAAATAAAAGCAATAATATTTAATAAATGTGCACAGGGCTGCAAGATATTTATACGTGTGTCTGTATATACATACATATCTGAGCATAAGGATGAAACCCTCTTGTTGTTGTTGGTGGTGGTTGAATGAGAAAAAACCATAAATAAATAAGCGAACCGGCACACACACACTTATATGATAAAACATCGTCTCTCCTTTTACACTCAGAAAAATCAGAGCTTAAATAAAAATGTACTGTTTCTAATTGTTTCAGAATATATGTACATATGTATTAGATAAAATAAAACTGACGATTGCCTTAAGAGGGTCGTCTACTGGGTAAAAAAATCGTTTAGAAGAAGTGGTTGAAAGGATTTTTGAAAATTCGTAGCCGTTTTAAAGTTACACTTATGTTGTTCCCGAGCGTATGTGGAGGGCCCCAGTAGTATACACTAACTTTAAAACGAATTTTTCTTAACTGCCACAATATTTTGAAAACTATTTCACTGATGATGTGCAAGTTTTAACAGAATCTAAAGAACATGTCCATCTATGTACTGAATTAGAATTAATAAATTATAAACATGTGAGAAATAGTCGAAAAAAAATTGTTTTTTTCTTTTGAGTCAAAAAATATTTTCTTTTGGAATTCAAACATTATTTTAGTTTAGTACATACTTTAAAGTAAAGGAGTCAAATGGCGTTTGGTTTTTTGATTTCTGATAATTAGAACGACAGGAATCATGGCAACAGTTGAGCAACCTTTGTTTTATGGGTCTTCCTGTTGAGCGGTGTAACTCCGATACTTATCGATAGATTGGATTCAAAACTTTATACAATATACTCGAAATGTACTTAAATAAAAAACTAAAAACCAAAATTATTTAACATAAACCGTTTTTAATATAATGATTTTCAAGAACATCATAAAAATTAGGCCTTCACAGTTGGCGATCCCCTTGAACTCCAAAAACTTCTGATATAGATCTTTTGACGGAAATATTAATAAACAAGTAAGGAAGCAAGCTTGGGAAAGACAAAATAAATATACGCTTGAAGTTACAACAATAACACTCGACAACTGTTATTAAAATTTGAACAAAAATCAATATAAAATTGAAATTAAACATTTCGTTAACATGGAGTAGATGGATTTATGTTAAAAATATACAAATCTATATAAATTATTTGTCTAAACATTTTCAGAATCTTTTTATGCTCAGACATATGGTGGTTTGATCAGTCTGGTTCCGAGAGACAGGCATGTTTACAGAAAGCCTTCTATTTACTAAATTCCATTCAGACATCTTAAAGACTGAAAGACTAGTTTGATTAGAAACGGACAGAAGTACACGAATTCCATAAAATAAATATCGACATTTTAGATTCATAAACAAAATTTTAAACTATAAGTAGGTTAAGTATATCCTTGTTTGTAATGTTGGCATTTAGTCGAGTTTCAAATAACGTACTCGTAATTCGTTACAAAAAGACTTCGAGTCAGTATTTGAAAAAAAAAATCATGCAAAACTGCGTAGTTATATTTTTTTAATAATTAAATTCCTGATCTTTTCTGTGGCAACTATATAATACCATATATTAGAGACTCAAAATTTCCTTATTGCTTCTATCAGCTATCAGCTATCTGCTATCATCTTTTTGATATAGTGGTCATAAACATAAAACCTTGTGACAATATCAGCAAAATTTCATTTAGTAATAAAACTTCACGTTACTGAAAAAGAATATAAACTTCATACGGTCGTCTTGTACCACGACAAAGTAAGACTAATTTTAAAATACCTCTTCAACAAGATATTCATATGGCGCAAAGCTTGTAGCGCTAAATAAATAAATAAAAAATAAAAAATGTCTCCGTGTAAGTTCTCACTCCTCGCGTCTCGTCCTCCTTATCTGCCACCCTTTGTATAGGTAGGCAGACTCTATGTAGGTGCACGGGTGTGTGTTTTCCATGCATTTTTGGTTGAATACTTGAGAGAAGCGGAGGCAGCAACAACAACGGAGATAGAGAGTCGCTCACTTACAGGAAATCCCTCCACCCATCTCACTCCCACTCCCACGAAACATCATTCTTCATGGCATTTCGGTGAAAAAGAATGCTTTTGATCTTCACAAGCGAATGATTTTTAATACGACTTTTTTTGTAATTGCTGCAGGAGAGAGAGAGGGTGGTTGTGCGGGCGGTGGGGGTGAGGGGAGGCAGTGAAAATATGTACAAATGTACATATGTATGCAAGCTTAACCCATGGGAAAGTAAAGTGCGCTGGCAGTCAATCAAAACTGCTGGCATAATATTTCATTTTGTTTTCATTCATATTCATATTAAACGGATGCTGCGATAATTAATAAGCTTAACTAAATACCAAGGCAATACGCACACATAAATGTTGGTCAGCCGCAGCGCCTGAAATTAAGCATCGTTTGATTTCGGCGAATTTAACGGAAGTCGGCGGGCAAGCGAGAATAAGAGCATGAAAGAGGGAGAGAGGGAAGCACACACATAATGATGGTAATTTGTTGGTTTTGGCAAAAGAGCAAGTGGCATCCTTGGAATTTCAATTAATTTCCATAATTTCCAACGCTTTATGAGCAATCCGAACTCCCGGCAGAAAGTCAGACAGAGATGCCGCGACTCTCCCTCCGAAGGGGATGATTTTTCCTGACTTCCTTGAACGGTTATTGTGCGTGTCCTTTGTCCCGGGGCGGACTTTTTTGCTCCCCCTTTATATACGGGGATCTGGATCCCATTACGGCAAGCGTACAGAAAAGTGTACCGGAATCGCGAGGATGGCTTGGTGTAAATGGAAAACGGGCGGAAAATTCTTCGGGATTAGGAGCTCAACGAATCAAGGAAATGTTTTCCTTTCTTTTTAAATATTAGTTTAAAATAAGCAAATTAGTGATGGAGTCAATATAAAGTATTTATATTCTTTATCAGCACCAACAGCAGTCTGTCTGTTTCTTCGCAAGCTGGACCCTCAGTTGTGAAGCTTTCTGAATGCAATTTTGCAGATAGTGTTCTGTATGCTCTCACTACTATATACACATATGTACATACATAAGTCGGTACGAGCAGGGTCGGACGACTATATCACATAGCTACCATAGGAACTTTCGAAAAGTTTGTAGAACCAAAATTGTAACTTGGCCAGTTTTCTACAACATTTCAACTAATTTGAGGCATAGCCATTATTATTCTAGAATTTCGGGTTTAAATTTATTAAAATCGGACTAGAATATCATATCCTATATTATAATATGGATCTTGCATTTGGAGCCCTCATTATAGGATCCATTGAGTCGGTTCAAAAGAACTTTTTACGCTCTCATTCTATTAGACTCGTCCTAATTAATTCTCCATCTTTATTTAACAGTAAAACCATGCTTGGCAATACCTTCATTTGTAACATTATAGATCCTACATATATTGCTTTACTTCTTTATATACATATGTAGGTATGAACAGCTAATCAAATCATGAGCCACTCATAATACCGCTGTCCCTCGAAATAATCAGCATTACCATGGCAGCCGTTTTCACATTTTAATTAAAATCTAACATTTATCATACCTTTCCGTCCAACAATAAGCAATTAAAAACACAGTTATTAGCGCTGGGAACAGGACCAAATAAATTTGCAATTAAAACAATGATAGCCGCCAAAAAGGCGGTGTTTAGGTTTTGCATTATTATTTTGCTGGCGAGATGAATATAAAAAAAGTTCAAATTTATTTTCGGCGCACCGAAAGCATTGCGCGAGGGACCGAAAATATTTGTTTCGAGTGGCTCGCTATCAGAGCCGAGTGCCGGATTTTGGCTAAAACCAAAGCTGGACCAAACCAAACCAGGACCAAAAACTCATTTTGAATATGGCCCAGAGCGAGTTGCATGCACACTCAAGTGCCCCAAGTGGCAACAAATGCGGCGGAAGAGCCACCGTAATAACGGGATTTAATTAAAATCCCAAAATGGCGCTCCCTTCACCTGATTTTCTGGTGGCCGCCGTTTGTTGCCTGCTTTTGAGGGCAATCGAAAAATTTCTAATTTGCCGCCCATTATAAGTTTTGATTTTGTAATTAGTTTTTGAATTGGCTTTGACTCGGCGATTTGAGGGGTTTTCAAAATTCAACTGAGCTACATACGAATGACGTTGTACAGAATAAAGTATTTCCCACTGCATGGCCATAAAAAGAGAGATTAACATTTCGTTTACCTCAACCTATAAAAGGAATTCTCGGAAAATACATCAAAAAGAAACAAACGAGGGCGGATGGTGGAACATGAAAAAACAAGGAAATAAAATTGAGGAAAAATCAACATTATAAACAACATTATTAAAAACATGCCGCAAATGTTTTGCTTCTCTTACATTTTTGAGTCCATTTTGCTGTAAGCCAAGCCAGTGGCCAAGGAAGAGGAAAGGACGAACCTCATGATGATGCTCTGCCGGGAAAATGAATGCCGCCATTTTGAGTGGGGTGAAGGGGTGCCCTGGATAAGGCTAATAAAATTAAGCTCTGCCAGGATATGAGGCAAGAAAGGCGGAGGAAGCCGCCACCCGAGGGTTTGCTTGATGCTCTCTTTCTGCTAGGATGCCCCTATATGTAGATATGAATGTATTATGTACATATGTATATATGTATATGTAGCTCAACGTTAGACGACTCCATAATATTAAAAATATTTTCATTATATAAGAAGGATAACAGTAGGCAAGATTAATATGAAGAAAAACATAATCATCTTTTGACTACAATGTTTACTTCCTGTTAATTTTTTTTTCGAATTCCGAAATTGAAACAAAATTTAAGAAGTTAATTTTTAATTCAAAATAAAATACATACATTGAAATTTAAAAAATATAAAATGTGTTTTTTGTTTAGTTTTGTAATTTATATGTATTTAAGTAAACACTTCGAAATAATTGTATTAAAAAAGCTTTAACCATGTTTTTCTCAAATCGGTGTTTTGAAATTCGATGACCACAATATATGAACTGCTAACAGAACTGTTCTAGAAACATGTTTATCAAAATATTTCAAAGGTCCACCGCGGTCAAAAAATCAAAGTTCTTAAAAATGAATTATTTTCAACATAGGTACATTAAGAAATGTTCCATATAATCAAATTTTAGAGAATGTAGGATATTCTAGAGCAGATTTCGAAATATTCAAATGCAATTCCACGAAAAGGACATTATAATTTTGGTCAGAAGTTTGCAACGCAGCGAAGAAAACATTTCTGACTCTATAAAGTATATATGTACATATGTATATTCCTGATCAGCATCAACAGCCGAGTCGAACTAGCCATGTCCGTCTGTCCGATTATACCCAAACTAGTCCCTCAGTTTTGAAGCTATCTAAATGAAACTTTGCAGATAATCTTTTATATATTCTTCTCTATCTATTTTTATACCCTGGCAGGGTATTATAATTTTAGTCAGAAGTTTGCAACGCAGTGAAAGAGACATTTCCGACCCTATAAAGTATATATATTCTTGATCAGCATCAACAGCCGAGTCGATCTAGCCATGTCCGTCTGTCCGTCTGTCCGTCTGTTTCTACGCAAACTAGTCCCTCAGTTTTGAAGCTATCTAAATGAAACTTTGCAAATAGTCTTCTATATGCTCTCACTACTATATATGTCGGAACGGGGCGGGAAGGAAAAATTTTTTTTTTAGCTGTCATAGGAACGATCGGAAATTTTGAGAAAAATTTGACCTTGCCATTTTAATATATTTTCATACAATTTAATACATGGCCATTTTATTTTCATTTGATTTTAATTTTATTCAAATGTAGCTGCCATAAGAATATATATATAATTAATTTAATTTGTTCCAACATACTATGTTTTCGTTAGACATTTTTGATTTTTTGCTGCACACGCGGAGTCGAACATTTTTCTTCTTCTTTATTTGCTTGTACTGTTCTTTCTTGTTATATATTGGTGTTACTGAAAGACCCGACTCGTGAGTCTGCCCGGGCTCTGATCACAACGATAGTGTATTCGTTGGTGTTGCGGCAAGATCATATAGGTATCATGTAACTGAAATGGAAAAATTCCGAAAATTAAAAATACGTGATTTTTAACATATCTAAAACTAATCCCCAGATGGACAGTAATGAAACCCTCAATACAGCCCTGAGTTCGGAACAACGGTAATTTCATTTGGAAGCTTGCCGAGTCTTCCTTCCCCCTCTCCCGCTCCCTTTCTGTCTTCTTCCACTTTCGCCGTAATAATTCATAATGAAAAAAGTTTTTCCGCCGCTTGTTTGTGTTTTATTTATTAGACAACATTAAAATTTTTGTGGAAGGGTGGTTTTTTATTTAATAAAAATAAATAAATGTTATGGTTATGGCAACGCTCTTGCAGCCTCTGCCGCTATCCCACACCGCCCCACCAAGCCAAGAAGGGACATCATCATCATTACGCCAAAGGGAGAGCCTCGCCTCTCATTTTATCTCTCATCCGCAGAGCAACAACAACGTCGAAGTTTATCAAAAGGCCAAGCACAGCAACAATGGCGACGCCCGCAGGGGGGCTTTCAACTCTCAGCGCTCTCACCCCATGTCCCCCCCACTGGTTTGCGAGCATGCGCATAGTACGACGTCACAATGTACGTACACATGTACATACATATGTATGTGTGTCGGACTGTGGGTGCTTCCGTGTTTTGTTTTTATTATTTGCAACTCGTTATGCAAAAATATTAAAATTGTGGTAAATAAATGAAAAATAAAAATGAACATACATACATACATATGTATGCATGTATAAAGCATGTATACGCAGGCAGGAGACTTTTGCTGGCTTCCTTTCCGGTGTCATCTCTTCTCTCTCTCGCTCTGCCTTGCCATCTCTCGCTCTGCTGCGGCCGCCATTGCGTTGGCGCTGGCGTCAACAGCAACTGCGATGCCTACGTCGACGTCAGCGGCAAGTGGCTGGCCAATTCTTGTGGGTACATTAGCACTAATGATGATTGAAACGACAAACGTGACGCCGAAGCACCCCGAAAGGATCCTCTCCTCTCCCTTAAACCCGCCTCCACGCGCCCCTCTTCCTTCCCTCGTTGGGCTGCAAATTCCTGTCTTTGATTTTTGAATTTGTCTCTCGTGGGATTTTGGTTGGCCAAAGGGGGAGCTGGGTACATTGAGAAAATAGCTTGTTAAGGGGACACTAATTTTATAGTTCTCTTACTTTAATACTTCACATTTTTATTAAGCTAAATAAAAGTTTGGTATTTTACCCTACACCAGGATACAACAGGTGCAAAAGTTTACTTGGAAATAATAAAGGACACTTGTATACTCTTTTATAACCCATCTCCCACAGCTGTGTAAATTAAATTCAAAATTAGATCCTTCTTTCTTAAGCGCGCACCTTCCCAAAAGTTTTGGAATCGATTACACCGTCTTAAGCAATAAAAGTTTTATGCGCAACGAACAAAGGATATATACTTTTTTTTAAAACAAGGTTCAATACTCGACTAACCATCTGTAACGAATTTTATCATCTTCGAGGACGACAATATACACTGAAGTACTGCGATTTTGACAGCCGGTTTCAGGTCGCATTTTAATGTTTAATACAAGTACACCAAAATATCTCAAAATAATTCCAAAATGTGCAGATAACATAAAGCAACAAGAAAAACGGAGACTACACGCCGATGATACAGAAAGATCTTTTTTTCTAATTTTCTTTCTGTTTACTAGTTTACAAGTATCATAAAAAACCATTTATGAAAAAAAATTGGTCGTATACTTAATAAAACGCGAATCTCACCTAGCCCATATGTGAGTAATTTTCCAATATTAAAGAAAAAACAAGATATTATAAAATATTATAATATAAAACAAATTGAAAGAGAAGCCATGGCCAAACATGTCTTAGGGACTTAAATTTTTTAAAAATCAGAAAAAAATTCCGATTCGTTTGGTATTTTAATTTTCTAATTCACCTGCAACCTATTTTAAAAATAAAAACATAATTAATTAAACAATAGTATTCATGTATAATTTAATCCAATTTGATCCAATGAAAGGAATAACTATCAGGAATTATATAAATCATTTATACATATATATCACAAAGTTCTCTATTTAATATTTTGCTATTCATATTACATTTACAGTTTTACAGTTCCTGTTTTGTATTTTCCTCTACATATAATGATCGTTTCTATGGCACCTATATGAAGAAAAAAATTTAGATTAATATAAAATGGCCATATCTTAAATTATATGAAAATATATTGAAAAATGGCTAAGTTAAAATTTGATTCCTAAAAGTTTTCCAATCGTTCCTATGGAAGCTATCCGATATAGTTGTCCGATCTGGCCCGTTCCGACCTATGTACATATATATAGGAGTAGACCATATAGAAGACTATTTGCAAAGTTTCATTAAAAACTGAGAGACTAGTTTGCTTAGGAAAGGGCGGGCGGACAGACGGACATGGCTAGATCGACTCGTCTGTTGATGCTGATCAAGAATATATATACTTTACAGGGTCAGAAATGTCCGCTTTACTGCAAGGGTATAAACACCATACCCATAATGTATGAGATTGCTGAAAATTAAGTTCTAATTTTTTCTAATACAAAAAATTTTTTCTTTGAGTTCAAAGGGGCCGTAGAAAACCCATCAAATATCAGGCAGCTATCTTAAAGATTGAGATTGATTGCTCACTAATGTATATATTTATAATATTACTTTGCACTTGGACAGAGGCTTTCTACTTTCAAGTACGCAGTTAAAAAAAGTGTAAATTTTCCACGTGCACGGTCGCACTTGAGTATTCCATCTCGGGGCTCGTTTCCTTCGCTTGGCGTTTTCCCTCTCACTTTTTGTTGGTCTCACGTTCTATTGCTTTGATTTACTTTGACGGCCACTAATTGGGACCCGTTCTGCTTCTGTTCCTGCTATCGTTTATTCCTTTTGGCCCGTAATGATCGTTGGCATTCCGTGTAGTTTATCAAACGCCAAATTGAAGACTGGGTTAGTGGTGAGACCAAAGGGTTCGCTAATTGGGGTTGAGCTTAGCTAGTGTTGTTGATAACTTAGTAGGCTTTCGGCACTTTCGTTTAAAATAGGTCTCGAAACGGAAGATATTTATACATATGGGCAATTCTCTGGTGTCGCACGTGACATTCGTACGCATTCAAACAAAAAAAAAACATGTACCAAGACTTTTTTTTAATTTTACAAAATTTGGAACTTATAGCTCTTGGGTAGCACTATAATTGGTGTTAAGGTCAATCTCGAACATTGTTCGTTTTAGATAATTAAAAAAATGTATCGTTGCACGTGACACGACGGAGTGATTTTTCGCAAACCGTTCAGCACTGATTTCGGAAACTTGATGAAGATTTTAGTGCAATTAATTTTAATGTATTATATATCATTCACTTAATAATTTATTTGATTTGATTTAAAAATATTAGTGTTTTTTTAAATTAAATTTTTATCGGTGTTACGCGACAGGTCGCACGTGACATTTTCCATCGTTCTTTTCGTGATGTTTTACTATTTAAGCATATTGGAAGTATAAATGTGATTCTTTGATCTTTGCATCTCCCGTGATGATGAGAAAGTCAGCATAGTTCCTCGTTTGATTTTATAAAACACAACATGATCTTTTATGGTGTTTTTATAAAATAATGGAAAATTGCGAGTTGCGCGAGTTTGCATTCTAATATTTCGAAATTTGTTTTACAATATGATAAAGGCTTTCAAATTTGATCCATTGAGACATTTTTTAAAGTTACTATGTTACAAATATTAATTTTAGAGCATTTTTTGTGGTTTTTGCCGCGGTTGTACTTTCCAGAGAATAGCCCATATGCTCTTATCAAACATATTATAGTTTCTATGTTAGATCGGAAGAGTTTATTATCTTGCTCGTTCGTTGTTTAATTAAAAACTTGACTAAACTATCAGCGTTTTCAACAGAGCCAAGCCTGGAGTACGACTCTTTGGTTAGTTTGTTGTTACGTCTTATTACTTATACCGTCGTTGGATCATTCCAACTATTAAGAATGGGAAAAATAATGTTATGATCACTCGACTATCGATGCAACTTATCCATTATTTAAACTTGCTATATACATTTTTGTAACATTCTCGTACATATTGTGCACCCACCGATGAATCGCCATCGGAACTTATTGCTTCATTAATAATGTCTGCCCAAAAAGGACACTTTACTTAATCACAAATATTTATTAATCCAGCCAGCAGCGCAGTAGTGTTTGGCACCGCCCACTTTTTTCGAAGCGATGCAATGCGGGATGGCAGCCAGGCAATTATCCATTTATTTCATAATTTCAATAACTTTTCATACAGTCGGTGTGGGTGTGAGTTGGACTGGGGAGAAAGGCCGCTGTGATAGGTGGGTAAAATGGGTGGTGGTTTGGTTGGTTGCTTGCCTTGCCTTGCCTTGGTGGCTGATTTTATTTTATGTAACTGCCTGGTGGTGGCTCCTGAATGCCGATGATGATGACTATGAGTTCTCGGTGTACGATGAAACTGTGTCCTGTGGGTCTGCCCTTGCCCTCTGGGTGCTGCTCTCCAGTTGAGACCAAATATCGCAATAGGATGAGCGGGAAAAATCAAAGCACACACAAACATACGCAGGCATTCACTCTCAGCCAAATGCAGCGCTGCCAACGCTGGCGTCGCTGTCGGAGGCGGCTGCTGCCAATATTGTAAAAATTTTACGGCCACGAACTTTTGAGTTCAGTTGAGTTTGCAACACGTTCGCGTTTGCAAGCGTCGCCGGCAGCGACATTTTTCCCTCCGCTCCGATTTCCACTGCGATTTCCACTACAGCCGAACTGTAGGCAACACTTTTTTGCCGAGCCGCCGGAAGGGCTGATTTTACGGTCGAACATTTCGGCCGGAAGTGCTAGTTAAAATCCTCACTTAAAGCGAAAATAAATATATTTTTGGATTACCTTTAACAGAACTACAGCTGGGATTCGATGAGCGCGTAATTGCGACACTACAAAAGGTTTGTGCCACCGAAAGTGGGAATCAACTTGCACGAAAGATGTGCTCTCCGCCCTAATCCAAAGAACCGTCGGCAAAGTTCCAAAACGAATTTTAAAAATAGTGTGTGAAACTATTACCCCGAACTTATAAACTATGTACCGTGAATAAAACTATATAACTGACCAGAGACTGAACTTAAATATGTACTAAAATCTTCAAATAGTTCAAAGTGTTGTGGAGTTTTTATTCATCATATTAATTTTATTCAGCTTTATTTATGAAAGTCTAATAGACATTTAAAGATATTTAAATTTAATTTAAATTAAGGCGTCGCTCAAAGACTGGAATATTTCATTCAAAGAAATGCAAGATAATGTATTATCATTCCTAATTATTTAACGTTCTTAATTATGAATGTTTTTATTTTCAAGTTAAATAAAATTTCTTTATTTTCGTTCATTGGTTTAGACGCACTTCTCAGTTTACTTATATAATTGATGTAATTATAATAACAAAAATCAAAGAAAGTGTAAAATGTACTAATCAACTGTTTGACAGATTTAACAGTACAATTCTTATAGTATTAGAAGTTCAGCTTCTTATTCTATTTTATGATGAACAAGAAAGGAAGCTATCTTTGGAACGTCGAAGTTTGTTTACTCCTACGGTTTAAATCTATCCATTATGGTAAAATGATAGAAGCTTAACAGGAAATATAGAAAACAATTGTTTGTAACAATCTCCACCTTTTGCGGACTTCCCTAGGAGAAAGGCTCGCTCCTTTGGAAATGTATTGCCTATACATTTTGTACCGTTTTGCATTTACATTATTTATACAATTACCGATTATTATAAGAGCGCTATGTAATAAAATCTTCCGATTTTCTTAAAACTAAAACCGAAATTCTAAAATATCATAAAATGTCTACATCTCTAAGCAGATACAAATATGTTGGAAAACAGCGATATTAAAATAGTTTTTTTCAGAGGATTTTTAGAAAGTTCCTTATGGCAACTATATAATATAGTCGTCCAATTTTGATCAAGTTAAAACTGAAATTCCGGAAAACAACAAAATGACCATGTTATTTGAAAAAAAATACATAGTAGTGAGAGAGTATAAAAGACTGCAAAGTTTTATTCAGCTTCAAAACTGAGGGACTAATTTAAGGACAGACGGACATGGCCAGATCGACTAGGCTGTTGATGCTGATCATAAATATATTTACTTTATAGGGTCGGAAATTTGTCCTTCACTGCGTTGCAAACTTCTGACCAAATAATACCCTTCAAGGGTATAGAAATTCCTAGTTTTTAATTTCCCAATCGTTCCTACTGCAGCTATAGGGTATAATGGCTCCGACTTATACACTTGCATGAGAATAGAAAGAAATCTACATATTCCATCAGATATCTTCAAAACTGACTAGACAAAACGACTCGGAAGCCTATCAAAAATATACTTTATGTGGTCGGATATAACTTCTTCACTGCGTTTTAAACTCCCGACAAAGATTATAATACCTTGCAATGGTATAAAAATGAAGGCTAATATAGTATTTGTGTGCACTAATGCCCAATTAAATCAACTTACCTGTTGCAAAAGCCTCAGAAGCATCATGACATTCTGGAAATATTTGCCACCCTTTGCATTAGATAGTGTTTGGAAATTCCAAGCCGAAGGAGTGTGTGCGAAATGCACCTGTTACCCCCAATTTGCATTTCCCTAATGAAGCTCATTTGGCTCGGACACGATGACGGCTTAAGCTACATATTTAGTTAAGTCTGCTTAAATGCGGCTTGAGACAGTCACATGTTTAGTGAGCAGCACAAACAATGGGACGAGTAGGGAGTCGATTGTCGGGATTTCACGCACATGGGGGGCAGCAAGAACTGCCATTGCGACTGCCACTGCAACGGCCACAATAATGAAGCAGCAAACTGTGACAGAGTCTCAATTAGGCTATCGCATTGCCGCAGACAGAGACGGATGCAACGAGCAACTATGTAGGAGCTACACAGATAGAAAAATTAATCCCGAATGGGCACGATTTCGGCCCAAGACCGGATGTTCTTAATCTAAGTATGAACGTACTTAATATTTTTGTCATTTAATCCCGAAACGGGATTAATTCAAGCATTTTTAGGCTTATTTTGCCATTTTAATCCCAAAACGGGATCGATTTAACCATTTAACCCCGAATTGTACTTAAAAATTTTAAGATTAAGATGGATAGGGTTGATTTCAAGAATGTTTTCTATCTGTGTAAGAGCGAAACGGGTAGAGCTTACAATTAAGCAAATGGGTGGGTACACTAAAACAAAAATGTATAAAACAGGCTAAAAAAACTATTCGTAGCATATTTAACATTATTTTATTTTATTTTAGCTTGTACTTAAGTTTAGACAACTTCTTTGGATATCTGAAATTGTGGGATGAATTAGTTTTCAGCAGTTGCTAAGATTTGAGTTAATGGTAAAACTGTTCAACTAAATTGAATAGCGAGTTACTCATATTATAGGCATAAATATTTGTAACTAGAGTAATATTTTAAAAGTAGGTTTAGTTGTTCCTATCGTTTGTTCCAACACTGTATTGTTATCCTCATATTTGTAATATGTAATAGGAAATTGTGTCCTTGAATTTTGAGTTGAACACATCGCTTTACTAATTTCTAAAAAACAGCATAATTAAAATTCGAGAACATAAGCGATCAAAAATCGTAAATTTCAGAGTTTAACTAGCGAAAGTATAATTGTTTGAATAAGTTCCACTTTAAATTAGCTTTGTTTTAAGTGTATTAGCGAAAGCACCACTGGTTGGGGACAGACCTTAACCTGCGGTGATCCATTGTCCAATCTCTGGTCACTATGCTGACCGAGAGGTTCATGGAAGAGCAACTACCTGCCCAGGCTAGGGATCACATTTCACTTAATTGTGTGGTGTCGTTGACACCTAGGCTGCCCGCAGCAACGGAACAGTGTCGAAGCAACAATTAATACCCAAGCATTTCTCCCATTTGCAGAAAGACACGAACCGAGAAGGTGGCAAGGACCGACTTGGAGACAGCGTCAAATACCTAAGCATGCTGCAGAATCCTTCCAAATATCACGCAAATCCTTTGTCGCACTTCCTGGCATTGCATAACACGCAAGCCAGCAGCGGGGGGATGGGCGTGGGTAGCGGAGGAATCCCTGCACATGGTCAACCGCATCATGCGTTGCCCACAGCAGCGCTGGCAGCAGCTGCAGCGGCGGCCGCCGCAGTCTCGGCGGGTCAGAGTTCATACCAAATGGAGCACCATCAGCAGCATCATAATTTGCAACAGCATCATCTGCAGCAGCATCATCATCATCAGCAGCAACTCCAGCAGCAGAACAGCCATCCACACCCACCGACGACGACTGGGAGCAACAGCAGCAGTCACAGCAGCAACAGCAACACCAGCAATAGCAACAATAGCCACACTAGCAACATCAACCACCGGGAACAGTTGGCGGCGGCCGCCACTGCGACGTCGCACGCGCAGCTCATTGAGGCGGCAGCGGCGCATTCCTCCCTCGACGTGGGCAAGTCCTTCACTATTGCCGCCATTTTGGGTCTGCAGAACCAACGCAAGGACTACAACAACGCCATCAATCTGTCACTCCACGACAACAACAACAATGGCAACAATAGCAGCAGCAACCACAGCAATAACAACGGTCAGAATATAAACAACTTTAATTGTGATAGCAGTGCAGGCAGTGGTCGCTACTTGCACGGCGGACAGCATTCGCACACGCATCCGCAGCAGGCGGGATTCGCTGCCGTAGCCGCCGCCGTAGGAGCAGCGCCCTCCGCGTTACAAAGCCTGCAGCAGCTCCACCAGCAACACCACGCCCAGCAGCAGGCCTCGCTCAGCTTTCAGCGGGAGAAGCTTAAATCGGGTAAGATGAGAGATCAACGAAATGCCTTACCCAAAATAAAATAATTGACGGGACATTGGGGATATACAACAGTCCCGATCGCAAGAATCCCTGATGGTACACTTTGAAAACATATTCGCCATGAGAATCAAAATTCATGAAAAAAGCTAACTTGCCAATGCTCTTTGGTATAGAGGCTCACAGCTTATTTGTCGTATAGCTGAACAAGAAAGGAAGCTAATTATGGCACACCAAAGTTTGAATACTCTACACATATCTAATATAATAAGAATTATAAATATTCGTGGTCAAAACAAGACAGTAAAGTAAACTTTCATTACATTTGCATATACATATTATATTTAGAGTTTTGCATTTTCTCCTAAATCTACCCATCATTCCTATGTATGACAGCTTTATGATATAGTCGTCCGATTTTCATAAAATTAATTTAAAGTTTATGAATGCTCAACATTTAAAGTATAAAGTGTAAATATTTGATCGAAGCACCAACTCGCTCTCTTAAAAAATTGGTGTACAAACAAACACAAAATTAGGAAGAAAACAGCATTCTATTATTGTTTATAGCTGATGGCTCTGTAGTGAGTTAGGGTGCAAAACCAACTTTTTTGTGAAGGGGACTTGTGAGAATCCCATAACTCCAATAAAAAAAAAACATTATGGATAGGACCTATGAAGCAAACATTTTCCTTTGCACATAAAACAGCTTTAATCTGTTACTCGGGGGTTTTTGGGGTCGATGATCACGAATCCGGACTCAAATTTTCAAAATTCAAGATGGCGGATCCAATATGGCGGACCAAATTCGTAAAAAGTTACTGGATCAAGCTGAAACTGTATATGGGGGTCTTCGGGGTCGCTGTTTACGAAACTGAGATAAAATTCTGATATTTGTATATTTCAGAAACTGGTACTGAGAAAAAAATTAATGTAATAACAATCAACATGGTGGAAACAACATGGTAACGAAATCGCGGGGAATGTCAGACAGCTCACTCGACAAAGAATACTTTATATCAATTTCAAAGTACGACATCTCAGAGAAAAAAATAGATATTTAATCAAATTCATATGGGTTCATATGGGTTATACTTTTTTTTTGTATTTTCAGTAGGTTAGGTATTTTAGGTATTTAGGTATTCTCATTTTAGGTTAGGATATCTCGGAAAAAAAGAGCCAATTCGGAAATTTCGACCTCGGATTCGGATTCAGCGCACCGAAAACCTTCGGAAAAGTATATACTGGTTTCTGGGTCAGAGCGTCGAGCTGATTTTGTCGGCCTGTGTTATTTGTACCCTTGCATTAAAATTTGTCTGAAGTTTAAAACGCATAAAGTATATACATTCTTGATCGGCATCAACAATCAAGTTGATCTAGCCATGCCCGTCTGTCCGTTTCTACACAAACTAGATCCTTAGTTTTGAAGCTATCTGAATAAAACTATCTTCTATATAGTCGGAATAATAAATTCTCATTTAATCTATAATATTCCAATTATTAATTATTTACTGCAGTACTGCAGTGTTATTTTAGCTTCGGCATCCCAAAATTAGCTCGAAGAAAATAATAAAAAAAACTACGTTTTTTAAATGTTGTCTTAATTAATAGTGTTTAAATTATTGAGCTAACTTCAACATTTTTGTCACAAAAATTGAGTTTTGAAAACTGGAATTTTTCCAATGAATTAAAAAAAAAAAAAATTCTAAAAAAAATCAGAATAGATGAAAATATGTTGAAATACCGGGAAGTTATAATTGTTTTTCTTTTAATTTCCCGATTGTTTCTATGGCAGCTATTTGATGTAGTCGTCCGATCTGATCCGTTTATATACAACTGTGATTTGAAAAGACTATTTTCAGTATCATTCAACAATCTCCAAAGAGAGAGACTTACTGTGTGTAGAAACGGACTTGCGGACATGGCTAGTTCAATCCGGCTTTTGATGCTAGTGAAAAATATATATACCTCATAGGTATAACAAGACTTCAATATTAACAATTATAATATATAATTTTGCAGACTCGCATAAGAAGAGCGCACTGAAGAACAAGCGCGTTCGCACTATTTTCACACCCGAGCAGCTCGAGTGCCTGGAAGCAGAGTTCGAGAGACAGCAGTATATGGTCGGGCCGGAGCGGCTCTATCTGGCGCACACGCTTAAGCTGACAGAGGCGCAGGTGAAGGTGTGGTTCCAGAACCGGCGGATCAAATGGCGCAAGCACCACCTGGAGCTCACCCAGCAGCGGCTGGCGTTGATTCGGCAAACACAGCTACCCGGCACTGCGATCTTGAGCAGTCAGGTATCCGGCTGTACGGCGAATACAGCAGCACACTCAGCTTCTACGG
This sequence comes from Drosophila bocqueti, assembly GCA_018151655.1. Taxonomy (NCBI): domain Eukaryota; kingdom Metazoa; phylum Arthropoda; class Insecta; order Diptera; family Drosophilidae; genus Drosophila; species Drosophila bocqueti. Next base: position 965,090 of record JAECXF010000305.1, read on the forward strand.
ATCTCACAGCCGGCAGTGCGGCCTCGCCGAGGAGCTTGCAAGAGGAGGAGGACAACGAGGACAGCAAGCAATCGCTGTCGTTGTCTGGCGCCATGCCGCCGATAAGCCGGGCTCAATCCGAGTCGGATCTGTCAATTTGCAACGATTCCCTGGACGGTGACAGCCTCATGGATGGCAGCGAGGAAGCTTAAGATAATATCCCAGTGCAAAACCAACATTTTCTGTAAATATCGTCAAATAAATATGTAAAATATGGTTTATTCTTGACTCTTTATCAACTGTTCGTTCGAACTTCGAAGGTCATATCAAATTATACAGCTAGATTTACAATTTAGAAACAATCATTTTCTATACACAATGTACACAGTTACATCGGCTTCTGCATTTATTCTTTGAATTACCGAACGGATAAAGCGTACTCCAGATCATTGCTGAGCCGCCGCCCTTGCAATGCGATCGTGACAGGAGAGGTGCACGATCTGACCATTCGGGTAGCGCACGAAGGCCGATTGGCTGGGAAAGCGCTTTTTGCACTCGGGGCACACGCTGAACTCGTTTATTTCGAAGCTTATGTTCCGCTGCGCCTGTAGCGCGACCTCTAATCGATTGGCCTCTGCCTCCAGCAGGCCACACATCATCTGCATTTGATGCTTGTCGGCCAGCTTTTTGCGTATCGACTTATCAAGATACTTTTCCAACTGCGGCATGGGCATGTCGTCGGGAAGGTGCTGCACAGAAGAGCGGAGATAAAATTTCAGCTTTCGAAGTAGGTTATGGGGAGAGTAAATGTTACCTCAAATATCTCGAACGGATCTATTTTGGTGGCGTATGCATTGAGCAAGTCCAGGGCCACCTTCCGATTGACCTCAACAAAATCAGGATGCAAGGTTACACCCTCGTAGAGCGGCTGTGCGGGGGGAACTAGAATGCACTTGATGAGCGTGTGGAATATGTTCTCATCGTCATTGTAGTTGGTTTCTGCATACTCCGTTGCCTTGGCCACATCGCCCAGAACCTGTATATAGATGGCTAGCACCTTATCATGCTTCTTCAGCCGGCCGAGAATGAGTGCACGCTCCTCCAGCAGCGAGTTAGTGGGGAATTCCTCTAGCATGCGATCCGGCGAATAGAAGTTGGATTCTTCCAGCATTTTGTAAAGCTTGGCACGCATTGTCTTCAGGTTAGACTGCTCGCCCTCCTCACTGGTGGAGCTCTGCTGTGCCAGGAGGCGTTGCACTTTTTCGCGGTACTGCTTGAGGAGCACGTTATGCAGCAGAGTAGTCGTGTTATGCCGCTCATTAATAAGGTGCTCCAGGTAGGGAATGACTAGTGATTTGTGTTTGCTGATTAAGAAGTCCAGGACCTTGGCCGGCGGGAGGGACTCCTCCTCCTCTTCGTCATCTAGAAGTTCGTCGGTGAAAATACACAGACCCTCTTCGGGATGCTCCTGGAGCACCCAGTCGGCAAACTCGAAGATCAGTGGCAAGTGATCGGCTCCGAGCTCCTGCAGATAGCGGATCGTACGCTTTCGTCCTTGCAGCACCGATCCCTCAATGGCCGCCTGCTCTCGGAGCAGCTTAAGGGCATCCCTGTGCTTGCCCTTCATTTGGTACAGAATGATCAGCTCAGAAATCTTGTTGTGCTTCTTCAGTGTCTTCTCTGATTCCTCCAAGTGGCACTGGTTGAGGCGAAGGAGTGGCGCCACCAGCGAATCGTTCGTCTGCAGGTAACACTTGAGCAACGTGGTATCGATTATCTCTAGCAAAGACTTTGAACTGCTCTTCGCATCGCGCAGCTTCACCACTTCCCTTTGACGGGCCAAAGCCAGGAACTCGATCAGCGCCAAGTAGGCGTTCTCCAAATCGCCATCCTCCAGTGGCGGAGCACTTGATGGAACGGCAATATCCTCTGCGCCAGGCTTTGGCTCGGGCACCAGGTTGGGAAACAGTCGAATAACATCGTACGGATCAATGGCAGCCTTCTCGAACTCTGTCATGGCTGACGAGAACTCTTTGTTAGTGAACAGCTCCTTGGCATAGAGCATGTGAATCTGTCGAATGGTCTGGGCCCTGTCCTCCGCAGGCTCATCTGAGACTTGCTAAAAGGGCGATGAGGAATTATTCGATTTGTTCGCAACTTTCTCGTTATGCACTCACTGTCAGCTCGATGGCCAGTTGAAATTTCTTTTGCTGCAGCAGCTGCTGACGCTGAGTGGGTATGTCAACACGGCGGAGACACCACAGCTCTGAGGTGGCGGCGGCAAAGATAGTTCCCTTATCGGCGTGCACTAGGAAGCGCGTCTTTTGCAGTTCGGAAATGCTCTGAACCAGAGTGTCCTTGCCCACGAGACTGCGAACCTCGATGGCATTGTTGACACGACCTACGGCATAGGGATCGTCCCAGACTGCAATTGATAACAAAATGAATATAAAATCCCGGCAGAGTCTTTGCAGTTCTACCCAAATCTAGCAATGGACTTGACCAAAGTAGTGGAGTGAGCGAATTCTTGTTCTCCATGCCACCTGGTCGCACATTCTCAAAGGAACTGGAGCTGCCATCCTTGTTATCTTTGTACTGGCTGGGATCGACGACCACCAGGAAGCTGTCTTTTGAAATGCCAAGCATATTATTTCGTACCAGACAGATACACGGATCTCTGCTGATGCTCGAGGAAGTGAGGAAGAGCTTGTGCTTCTTTGGTGTCTTGCAGGATATCTGCACAACAGAGAATGAAGAACACCTAATTACCCTTTTTAAGGTTAAACGCTTACATCGTAAACCACATATTCGTCTTTGTAGCCCACGCAAACTGCATGTCCTGCCCAGCACAAGGACCGGGGCACATCTCTCAGCTCAATGCTCAGCTGCAGCGAGTCCAGCTTGTCTTTTTTCCAAAAAAAAAACACCAGACTTCGCTTGATGGCGCAGCACACACGGATAAAAGTCGCCACCTCGCCGGTGGTAGACTTTTGAGAGTCCACGTCCATGGCGAAGAGGGTGCAGCCCTTCGTCTCCTTAGCACTATGCATGAAGGCGAAGTTGCTCTCGATGCGACTGATGTCGCAAACCTGCACCAGGCTGTCGGTGAGCACAAAGAGCAGGTTCTCCTCGACAGTCACCTCCATCTGGGTGATGGGCTTCCTGCTGAAGTTCTTGTTGAACATACGCATGTCCACGCCAGCCACTTCGTCCACCGAGTACATGATTAGCTGGCCGCTTCGCGTGCCCAGGATGACATGGTTTCCTGGAACGCAGTCCGCCTGATGAGAAATTCATCCGAGTAAATTCCTCAGCTCAGCCCTACTTACCATAGGCCGCAATGGACTCTATCTGGACGCCCTGCTTGAGGATTGAGTGCACATTGTAGGCCTGGTGCATCTTGGTGCCACAGGTGCCGGTAAACTCCGGAGAATCTAATACTAAGACCGCAAAAACAATTTGCGATCCCAAAATCATTAATTATTTTTCAGTGTGGCCGCTTTGAAAACGAGTTCTTAGGCATTTTTGGGAGGCCGTTGATATGGTAATACTGCGTTGACAGCGAAGAATGTAAAACTGTGAATATAATATATGAACACTGTGATTTGAAACTGTAAATTTAATACAGTTTTAAATTCACCGATTAGCATTTTCATCTCATTTAATGATCGTTCCAATTTCGTTAATAGATTTTTCAACCGATTTTCTAAAAATGTCGATTTAATAGAAAAATCGACAAATAATTTTGATTGAAAAAAAATTGCATTTGGGTTTTTATTTATCTGAAAACAAATAAAGAATTTACAACATTAATTCCCTTTTTTTTTATTTTTTAATAATGAATATAAGGAACATATAAAAATTAATAATTATAATATTATTCTATGTTTTTTTAGAAAAAAACATCGGTACATCGACTTTCTAAGGTGTATTTTCAAAAACTGTATTTTAGTGTATTATAAATCAATACCATAAATAAATGCAACGGTAAAAGTTCTTTATAAAAAAATACGCTTTGTATGATATCAATAGTTTGCTGAGATTAAAATTAAATTTAAAACTAATCTCTCGTCCAGCACAAAAATTAAAATGAAAAAACAGTTCTTAATTGAACGGAATTGAACGGAAATAAAAGAGAACATCGATTACCTTAGCTTCTACATAGATTGACAGGACTGTATTCGACAAAAATGAAATACAAAACTTATGAATCATAATATTGGCATAATGACATTGTCCAATTTGTCCATCTGAACGCAACTGCCTGCACCACCAATCGAATAAGTTTAATAAAATAATCAAAAAATACAATTAAATCTGAAATTTACGTACCTACCTTTGCTTTTTCTTTTGATAGTGACGGCACAAAAACATCGATGGTCGAAAAAACATCGATTATTTAGAAAATTCGAAAAACATCAATGAATCGATGTTTTTGCACCGCTTTTTTCCATCTCCAATCACCACCATTGACAGCAAAAAAAAAGTTGCTTGGAATTTACAAACATTTAATTGAAAGTAACGTAACTAAAGGGCATCGCCATGTCCATGTCCAAGACCACGAACACCTACAATCGTCAGAATTGGGAGGATGCTGAGTTTCCTATCCTCTGTCAGACTTGTCTTGGCGACAATCCGTACGTGCGTATGATAAAGGAGCGATTTGGCAAGGAATGCAAGATCTGCACGCGCCCGTTTACCATATTTCGGTGGTGCCCAGGCGCCCGTATGCGCTTTAAAAAGACTGAGATTTGCCAGACATGTGCGCGCCTAAAGAATGTTTGCCAGACCTGTCTCTTGGACCTTGAGTACGGCCTGCCTATCCAGGTCCGCGACGCTGCGCTGAAGGTGGCAGACAACATGCCACAAAGTGACGTTAACAAGGAGTACTACATACAGAACATTGACGCCCAGTTGCAGGATGGCGATGGAACTGAGGCTGCGGGTGCTGTCGGGCGCTCCCTGGCTGCAAACGAAATGCTATCCAAGCTGGCACGCACAGCCCCCTACTACAAGCGGAACAGGCCACACATTTGCTCTTTCTGGGTCAAGGGAGAATGCAAACGCGGAGAGGAGTGCCCTTACCGCCATGACAAGCCAAACGAACCCGACGATCCTCTATGTGAACAGAATATCAAGGACCGCTACTACGGCCGCAATGACCCAGTGGCCGAAAAGATCATGAAGCGAGCGGCTTCTCTTCCCACCCTCGAGCCACCAGAGGACCGCAACATCACTACACTGTATGTTGGAAATCTTCCCGAAGAGATCACTGAGCCGGAGTTACGGGACCAGTTTTACCAGTTCGGAGAGATTCGTTCTATTGCGCTAGTGCCACGGCAGCAGTGTGCTTTCATACAGTACACCAAACGGGGCGCCGCAGAACTGGCCGCTGAGCGCACCTTTAACAAGCTGGTCATTCACGGCCGGAAGGTGAGCATCAAGTGGGCGCATTCCCAGGCGAAGCAGGGTTCAGCGGCAAAGACAGACAGGCGCTTTGATGTTACCGGCATACCGCCACCCAGCGCCAAACCGAATGACTACTTTAATTTGCGCCAGGAGCAAATAAACGTCATGCCAGCAGGCATGAAGCTGCATCAGCTACCGTCGAACTTGGTTCCCGCATCGGCATACCAAATGTACGGGCAGCCCACCTACGCTGCACCCTACAGCAACGCTAACTCTACAGTCACGTCTACCTCTGGTGTGAGTCTAGACTCGATTCCACCGCCCCCTGGTCAAATACCCTATCCGAGCCAGGACGCCAGCAGAATGGGAGCTGTGAAGAAATAGATGAAGCTCTGCTCAACTACTGCGAAAACTAATTTTTATACCAATCAAAACATCCAAATAAATGTTCGCATATATTTTTTTGGCAATGTCATAATTTACTTGTAAATGATTGAATGAAGACGAAAATTGCCACGCAATGTTAAAATGCGCGAAAACATTTTTTAATAAATAATTCCAGGAGTAATATATGTACATATTTACAAAACGGAATGCTACATACGTTTAATTCGTTTCAATTACAAACCACCGTTATCTACAGTGAGTACTTGGGGAAAATCGTAACCATTCGCTAAACAAATAGTTTAACAGGCTGGTTCCGGTTTTCACTTTCTACCGAAATTCGATTATATGAAAAGAAAAACTAACACGAATTTACAGTTTTACATTAAACGATCGTTCCTAGGACAGCATATAATATAATTATCCATAAAACTAAAACCTAATTTTGAAACAATAAAAAATTGCCTTACTCTAAAGTAGATATAAATATAATAAAAAAGACCAAAGTTAAAAGTCATTTGTAATATCCTTTTGGAACGTTCCTATGGCAGCTACATGATGTAGTCGTCCGTTCTGACTTATGTATATACATATATACTAGTGGGAATTAAATACGTATAGTCCCTCACTTTATTTGAATGAAATCTTGGAGATAGTCGGGAGATTTTGTTTGGTTTGTGATTAAATTATTAAAGATTTTAGTACGATTTTGACTAATATTGAATAATATTGAAAGAGCAGAACAGCAATGGTAATTAGAGTAATTAGTTACAATCATGAATTGTAATTTAATTATTTTCCAATATAATTGTCTATCAAGAGAAAGCAATGTAGAAAGCACGGTCCCAAAAAGGCGTTACAAATATGGGCAAACAAATTCTGGACTGAGCCTACAGTGCAGTAAAAGCGTCCTCAATTTTGTAAGCCTACTTGATCCAAGGTATGAATTGCCTTCACGTACCGCCTTAAGAACTGTTTCGATGGCAATTGCAAACGATGAAAAGAAGGCTATATAGTTTCAAGCAAGAATATTATATCCCACAAGGCGGAACAGCGCCCAATATATGATGGAAAGAATTTTGATCAAAAAGGTTGCCATCGCCAGTGTGCTACTAAACACACCGAAAGGGTTAATGCCGCTAACATCTGATGAAATATCCATTCTGGAGGATTTAAAGGCACCTTTTGAGCACATCTTCGAGTACTTCTGTGACAGTGTCATGGGTGATTCCGGTTGTTTGTGGAATTTTACACAATCTGACAGCCATAAAAACTAAACTTCACACTAAGGTGGGTCGAGATGTCAAGGGATCAATAAAAGATTGGTTCCCTATGGAAATCGTACGGTAACACGAATAACCACAATAATAAAATGGAGAGATTTTGGAATCCATTTAATTCCTCCCAAGGTGTTAAATCGTTAGAGGAGGAACATGAGTGCTCAAACGAAAACTTTTACATCTTCAAGTCCGCCAACACCAGAACCTACTATTCAGTTTTTTACAAGCCAACAAAACTCAAAAAATGCAATGCGGTGGCCTGGATTCCATATTAGCTTTGCGACAATTTTTGAGAGCTAGTAATTTGGAGCCTGCACAAAACCCTTTTGTATTATTGGAAGGTACAAAAAATAAAAATGTAGATGGTAACCAACTTAAAAATTCAATTTCTTCTTTCAACAGATATCAATTGACACCGCATTTAACAAATTAATTTTAAAATACTTTTGCGTACCGGCTACCTCTACTGAAAGTGAGAGGATGTTCAGCAAAGCAGGTTTTGTTGTTAGCGAGAAGCAAAGCTTGGATAATATTAATATTAGTTATGCTGCTTTATTTTTTGGTTAGACCTCGTATTTTTAGATTTGTTGTACAAGATATGTTTTGATGATATACGCGGCAAGGTAGTTGCCCGCGAACTCCTCCAGCTGCACCGTTGCTGCAGGGGGATGTCGTTGCTGTTGCGGCAAGTTGCTGCCCACAACTGAGTCTAGACTTAGGATGAATACGGCAAGGGGTTGCGCGCTAGATCCTCCGCCTGCGCCGTTTGCTGCAGGAGGTGTCACCGTGGCACGTTGCTGCTCACGGATTGGATTGGGTGCTGTGGCAAGTTGCTGCCCACAGCACAGTCACCTCGTGTTCGCCTCTGGAGCTGTGGTGTGCTGCAGAGTGTGGATCGGGACCAGGTGGTGGCCGCGATCGGTGACTATAGTTGATGTGACCTACTGGAATAAGCCGGTAGCAGGGTCGTAGCTCCGTCTTGATATTCAGTGGTTGAATAAATGAAAGACTCGATATTGATGATCAGCCTTTATTCTTTGACTGCTAATTCAGAAGTGTTTTCCATAAGAAGAGAGATCTTAAGACTACCGTCGCACAAAGCTTTTACTTATTACTTGTTACTTGTTAACTTACATACATAATTGAATTGTGATTTAATTTTAATTTTTTTTAACAAAAGAGTAGTTTTAAGTTTCATGTTGAATTATGGATCTCAAATGAAGAACTTTTATACATTTGATGTATTTATGGTATTGATTTATAAAATTATATGGAGTAAATACATTTTTCAAAATCACACCCTAAAAAATTCAAAATATCGATACATTGATGGTTTTTTCTGAAAAATATCGAAACATCGATGCAGGTAAACATCGATGATTTTCCAGCTCTATTGGCGACAATTTAAATACTTGTTGAGCAGCTTTGATTATCTCCTCAGTCTGCCCGAAAACGATCAGATAAGTAAAAGCTCCGCCAGCCATGACAACTGCCTACCTTGGTACGATTGTTCACACAAAGTCTTTTGGAGAGTTCGAGTCTTTCGAAAATGGGTTCCTTGTGGTGGACAGTAGTGGAAAGGTACGCTTGGGAAAGGCTATGTTATTGCGTGAAAACGATCTACTAGTTGCATATACTTCCCGCAGATAATAGGTGTTGGTAACGACTACCAGGAATGGATTTCCAGATACCCGAACAACACGGAGCTGACCGAGGTGACCCTTTCGGACTATCAGTTTCTGATGCCGGGGTTCGTGGACTGCCATATACACGCACCCCAATATGCGCAAATCGGTCTTGGACTCGACATGCCGCTTCTGGACTGGCTCAACACGTACACATTCCCGCTGGAGGCAAAGTTCTTGGACCAGAAATATGCCCAGCAGGTCTACAAGAACGTTGTCGTAAGTACTAAACTGGAATCGGAAATTAGGAGCGCCCGTATTTCTTATCATAATAGCTGCCTAGAAATATGTAAATGTGCATACATACATACATGCGCCACACGGAGCTCGCCGTAATGGCTTCCGAACAATCCAAACTGCGGTCGACCATCCAGAACTAATATTGATGATATTGTAATACTCCCAGTCAGCAACGCTACGCAGTGGAACCACTCTGGCGTCCTATTTTGCAACAAACAACCTGGAATCGACGTTGATATTGGCGCGGGAGGCAGTGCGCCAAGGCCAACGGGCGCTAATCGGCAAGGTCTGCTCCAATTGCAATAGTCCCGACTACTACGTGTAAGTATAGAGCGTGACGGATTTGCGTATGAAATGGAGTAAGCCCAATCTATTGCTTTGCTAGGGAGGAGACAGAGCAGTCGGTCAGTGCGACAATAACTTTTGTGGAAGAGATGAAGAGGCTCGGCAGTCCACTTGTGTTGCCTACGATCACGCCCCGGTTTGCCCTTAGTTGCAGCAAAGAACTCCTTAAAGAGCTTGGCAATATCGCAAAGCGATTCGACCTTCATATCCAAAGCCACATTAGCGAAAACCTGGCCGAGATTGAGGTCGTAAAGGGCATCTTCAAGACCAGTTATGCTGGGGCCTATGACGACGCTGGACTACTTACCGACAAGGTGTGCCCTCCATTGTCATTCCCAACTTCCTTATATTATTTTCTTATCTATTATTTTCTCGTAGACGGTCATGGCGCATGGCGTGCATCTCGAGGACGATGAGGTCAAACTTCTGAAAGCTCGGGGCACCTCTGTGGCTCATTGTCCCGCCTCAAATACGATGCTTAGCTCGGGACTGTGTGATGTCCAGCGGCTGATTAATGCTGGCGTGACCGTCGGCCTCGGCACCGACGTATCGGGTGGAAATTCGGTATCGATTCAGGAGGCCTTACTACGTTCGTTGGATGTTTCAAAGCACTTGGACTTTTTCAAGAAGCAAAACATACGCGGTACCGGGGAGGCCAAAACACCCGATCCGACATACGTTCAGCTAAAGTACAAGCAAGCTCTTTACTTGGCAACTTTGGGGGGCGCCAAGGCGCTCTCTCTTGATCACCTGACTGGAAACTTTATGGTGGGCAAGGAGTTCGATGCCCTTCTCATTGACGTGAGCATCGTTGATAAGCCAGTGCGGCTGCTGAACGTTGACGAGCTTTTGGAGAAGTTTATCTACACTGGAAGTGACCGAAATATCCTGGAAGTCTTCGTTGCAGGCAAGCGCGTCAAGAAGGAACAGTAAAGAGATGGGGCACTAACAGCAGCATATATAAAGAATTTATTTTTATACACCGAGACAATCGGAAATACTTTAACGGAGTTTCGTTCTTTCAAATAACCGATATTTGTATACTATTATGTACAGTACATGTTTAGTCTGTATAGTCGGAACAGTGGCATACATAAACTTTGTATATTACTTTTAACTTTAGTTGCAGTTAATAGTAGGCATGTAGCTTAATCACATATTGGCTATAAGTGAGGGAGATATATAAACGATACGTCATACCGCACTACCAGCACAACGGGGAGTCGAACTTCGCGTCTAACGCAGGGACACATTTGTAAATGTCTGAGGGGTTTGCCTCTTTTTCTCTTCCAATTTTGTGCTAAAAATAGGATAGGCTTTGAAGGTACAAAATTAAGTATGTTGTGTTCTTAGGATTCTCGGAATTTCAAAGGGTTCAATACGTATACTCCCTTAGTGGCATAATCCATTACTTTGACTTTAAAAGCTTAGGCTTTTGATTAACTTTACACTAGTTTCAGCTACGAGTAATTAGGTAATTACAACTAATTGCGATTATTATGTATAGAAGTAGAACGCGTTTTACGCATTGAACATGTTTTGCTGCGTGGCATCATTTTCGAAATCTGTCCAGGCATTGTTTAGCTCCATGAAGACGAGCTTGGCAATCTCCTCGTTTTTGGTTCCGTTATGCTATAGGAAGGAAGTTCGTTATGCCAATTAGCGTTTGGTTTTGACACAGCAGAGCACAAATAGCACAAATAGCACAAACCTTATCTGGATGGACGGCCAGGCAGGCACGACGATACGCTTTCTTCACCTCTGCAGGGGTTACCATGCTGGACATCTCACAACGCTGCCACTTGGCATTCTCCCACAGCACTGTGTGCATAGAACAGAGAAGCGCCCGGATATTGTTCTTCTTGCCTTCGGTCTGTGAAGAGTGAGACAATAAGGATCTGTCCTCTTTCGAAGAAATTCCACTCCCTCTTACCCATTCCATAATGAGCACTTTCTTGGGGTCCATGTCCTTAACCAACTCCTCCTTGCGCATTTCGTTAATAGATCGTGGCCCTTGGTTCATTTTACTGCCAAAAGAGTAGCCCTGCTGCCCAAGAATGTCTGCGAAAATGTCGGAGCTTTTGTTTCCGCCAAAGCCCGCTTGCTGCGCTGGCTTCGGTGAATCGAAATGAACCCTGCTGTAATCTGGACGGCCCTGGCCAGGTTGCGACTGCGGTGGTTGTGGTGGGGTTTTGATAAACGTGCCTTGTGCTTGGTGCTGCTGCGGGGTTGTGGACTGGGAGGGCCTGTGTGTCGGACTAGGGTACTGCGTAGGTTGAGGGCTGCTGCTAGCCTGAGACTTTCCACTGAGCGTGCTGCGGGGGAAGTTTATGTTGAGTCCGGAGGCCAGATTTGCAATGTCAGCAAAAGGGTCGGAAGGTGCCGCTGGTGGTTGGGTTGGTGAAGACACTTTTTTGGTCGCTGGCTGGGTTACAAAACTTGGCAAGGATCCTGCAAATGGTGGAAGAGGTGCTCCTGCAGTGGGAGTGGGCTTAAGGCTGGTCGCACCGCTGTTATCTGCCGCTCCAAAGAGGTCAAATAGGTCTGCGTTGATTTTTGCCTGATGCGGTGGCAGCAAAGGCGCTGTCGGAAGGACATCTGGTATTGGTGCCGAGCCTATACCGGTGGAGTTATCATCGCCGAAGGCCCCCAACAAATCAAAGCTGGCATCAGAGCTGGGCATGGCGTTTCCTAGGGGGTTCGCTGCTGGTGCTTCGCTGGGCTGCTGATTGAGGTTCAGCAGATCAATGGGCGGGGAAGGCTCGGGTGTAGCCATCGGAGGATCATGGGAGGTTTCTGTGACATCGGGCAAAACGAGCGGAGAACTGGCGCGCTCGGGCTTTCGCAGAGCAGAAGGAGGAGGCGATGTTCGTGGGCTTGGCTTTGTTACTGGAATAAGGTCAAATAGTGAATAGGGAATTGTCCTGAGGCTACCGAGTGGCACTTACCAAAGTTATCGAGCATCTCGGCGAATTCCAGGTCCGAACTAAAAAGGTTACTTGGCGATCGCTTCGATTTCGCTGGCACCCATGGCGGCTTGTGGCTGGGAGGAGTTTCCAAATCTGTCACGGCCAACGAGAGAGACACGCAAAGATTGCTCGTCACCTGCTCCGGATCCGGCAAGTCGTCGAGATCATTGCTGTTGAAGGTGATCAACGTTTCCGGCTCGGGAATAAATCCTGTGTTTATTTGAAACTGACAGATCTTCAGGCCCTGGGGACGCACCATTCCCTTACGGGCGTGGTACAATACTATCGTCACGTCGCCGCATACAGTCAGGTTAATGGGTAGCACTAATTTTCCCGGACCGGCTTGGTGCAAGCTGCAATATTTAATTGACATTGTGAAAAACATATCTGGATAAAATGTAGCCCGATCTAACCGCATGTTTTCGTAGTCTTGCAACGTGCTGAGCAACATCTTCTCGTTGCAGTACACCTCCATGTAGATACGACAGCCATCACGTGCCTTAGTCATCCTGGGAACAGGCTGGCAGCTAAGTGCTACCAGATTGGTGTTCTTGTAGTGCGGCAGGAGCGGAGTGGGTCGCAAAATGTCGCCGAAGTAATACAGGTAACGGAATTCGGAGGGCCGCATATTAATGGTGTGGCGCTTGACAGCGAACACCTGAACAGCGTCTTCGGGCTCTTGAAGCAAGTCCGCATACATCAGTAGAGCGCTTACAACTGTGGCGGCAGTGCACCCACCCGAATCTCCAGTCTGAATTATTACTACCGATTTTCCGTCGGCAGTGAGGAAGTTATACATGTCCGCTGACACGGTAAAAAGGCCCTAATGGAAGAGACAAGATACCAATATTGGTAAAAGCTTTAGTTCTGATTTTGTGTATGACTTTATTATCTTATCTTGAGCAAAGACCATGCATTTCAATTGCAAACGGTCAACCTTTGTGTACTTATAAAAGAAAATTCAAAATTCAAAATTGTGCTGAAACTAAAAGTTTCATATTTAACCACTTTATCGTTACCATTATTGTTTAATTGCTTGCACTTTTTCTGCATTACAATCTATTAAGAATAGAGAGATGTTTTCAAAGGAAATATGAACTTATAGAAAGAGAGGTGGAAGGCTTGAAAAAATCGTACGTTCGCAACCAGTGCACAATCTAATTATAAAGAAAGGCAGCTAACTTCTTCGATCATTAAGAATTTATCTGATTCGGTCAAATTAATATTTTAAAGTCATAAAATAACTCATCATAGTCACATTAAGGGGGTGATTTTTTTTTAAATATAGAGGATCTGAGGAATACGCCATATAAAGGGTTTTGTAAAATTCCTTCATGGGTAAACGAAGCCCGAAAGATACTCCTCCATACATTTCGACCATTTTTCCTATCTCTAAACGCATTTTCCCGAAAATCACCTTTTTTAAACTTTCTGGTATCACTTCTACCAGTAATTTTCATCGAATCGAACCAATTTGTTCCCCACTTCTTTATCAAACAATTCTCTATGCTTCTCCGAGTACGATTTTTTTTTAAATTTTTTGTTTAATTTTTACACCCTCCAACAGGTGAAAAAACATGGTTGAAAACGAAACTTTTTACAAAAAAATTTATATTAAAAATAATTTTTAAGATAAAACTGAAAATAAATAAAATTAATTTTTCTCATTTCATGCAAGTATAAGGGTAGTTATGATACCAGAAAAAATACCCCTACAATTTGGATGACCCCACTTTGACCCCATATAAACAAAGAATGATTAGCTATACACACTTTAAATTTCCAATAGTGTTAAGTTTAAAGATGTACAATAGTAATAAAAAAAAATTATCTCATTATCTTGCACAGTTTTCTCACAATTAATTTCTGGAAATAGGCCACCATTTCGGCCTCGAAAGTAGAACACCCCCTTAACATTATACTATTTACATTAATCATTTGATTTTTTTGTATTAGCGCTCCATTAAACAGTCATCCGACATATCCCGTTTCGACGTACATATGTATGGATAATATAATGAGAGTAGAAAGAACATGTGAGAGAGTCTTTTTCCATAGATAGCTAAAGACTAATTGAATTGTTTGCGTGGAAACGGACAAACTGACTGGTGGTACTGGAAACATATGCCTGATGTAGTCGACGCAGCCTCCTTCTACCTGGTACTCCACTGTTGGAATTTATAAAAGAAAACCAGACGAGATTATAACCTAATTGTTGGTGTAAATCATTGCTCTTATTTACTTTCCCTGATTTGTAGTAAGCTCAATATATTTCATACATTGAAAGCATCATTTAAAATACTATGTTCTCATACCTGCAGATTGGGAGCGTGAGCCTGCGGGCATCCAAACACATAGCCCGCCTCAACTGTACGCACAGGTGGCGGTAACCGAGGAACTGAGCGTTGGCCAAAGTTGTAAATGCTTATCTTCTGTGGGGAAAAGCGACCCTCCAAAGACAGGCGGACGTCGTCTATGTTGTTGGTCTTGTAGGCCGACTCAAAGCCGTCGGACGGGCAAGGCATCACCAGAATCCGGGAGGTAATATAGCTGATGTCAAGATCGTTACGCGCAATCGATTGCTGCACTGTTTGCATTACTTTGGTGGAGGTATCCTTAATGTTTTTAAGCAGTGTTCCAGCACCTCCACGCAGAGACGATAGTAGGCTACCGTGTCCATTGCTGGAGGATGGCGTGGAGGTAGAGGTAGGTGCTATTTGGGGTGCGGCAGCGAAGGCCTCCGGGTAAAATTCTGATTGTACGGCAGTCTTTCGAGCGGGACTCTCGGCAGGCGACGACTCGATGGGAATGCCCCTTAAATTCAGAGCTCCTTTAAGGGACCAATTGTTTGTTTCAGCGACAGATGCGAGCCGCTCAAGCACCATTGCAATGTCCAAGCGCTCCGCAGGATTCACTTTAAAACAACCCGTAATGATGTCACGGAAGCACTGATATCGTGCATCTGGTGGCAGAATGAAATTGGCGTTAATGATGCGCAACTTCCCACCATCTTCGAAAGGATGCCTGCGATAGCACAGAAAGTAAAGAATGCAGCCCAGAGCCCAGATGTCAGTTTTGGGGCCGATTGGGTTGTTGGACCAGGTATCAAGCATTTCCGGAGCCCTGTACATGGGCGTCGTTACAGTGTTTAGCTGGTCCTCCAGCATGTTGCGCTGATGCGCGCTCCACTCAAACGTCGGCGCGAGCACCTCCTTCGTGGCAGAGCCGAAGTCGCATAACTTGATCTGATTATCGTTTCCAATGAGAAAGTTCTCAATCTGCAACGATTAGGAGAATCAGTACAGTTTAGTGCGCCGGTGACATGTGTATAAAATAGCTACCTTTATGTCTCTATGCGCTATTGGTGGCGATTGTGCGTGCAAGTAAGCCACACCCCGCGCCATTTGGTAAAATATTCTCAATACCAAAGGCGGATCAAAGGCTGGGGTCTCAGCTTTGAAGCAATCTATCAGGGAGCCGCCTATAAATTAGAGTTGATATGCATTTTAAATCTTTTAGCGACTATAGCGCGGTGCTTACCTTTACACAGTTCCGTGAGAAGGAGGTACTGGGCACCCTGCTGGGGCGACGGGGCGGTGTAGCTGGACCCCACAAAAGTGACAATGTTTCCGTGGCCCGAAAGCTGCTTGTGTATACCGATCTCATTAATGATGGCGTTGCACGCCTGCTGATCAGCGCCGATCAGACGCTTGAGGGCGTACTCAGTACCAGTTTGCACATCTTGGGCAACGTACACAAAGGCGTATCCGCCTGGTGGATGGAAGAAGTAGAGGAAATTGATAACGCGACGCTGATAAGGGGCTGCTTTAATGAATATTCATGGCACAGTAATGTCCTCCTATTGTTTAAGACTAAAAGGGGGAGTTTACAAGTTTGGCCTGAATGGGCAGCTTTTACACAAATTAAGTCACTCTTAGAGAAGGACATGCTGAGAAAAAATACGATCACATGACTCATGATGTGTAGGCAAGTTGTGGTAAGGGAAGTGACTACCTATTGCAATAAGAAAAATAAAACAAACACCTTGGTACTCCACTTGGCTAACATCTTGCATAGGAATTTAAAAGAAAAACGCAGAATGCGTTCCCTCCAGGAAGTGGTAATTTTCCATTAATTTTGCCCTCTCGCTGCTGGTCGGCCCAGCGAACCTGCATTCCCGCAGCTTTAACCAAACCTCTTACCTTCAGCGATGACACACTTGGTGCGTAGCTTATGGCCACCAACTTCCAGGCTCTGTCCCACGTAGTCGTTGTCCGAGGCTGGTCCTCCTCCTCCTGCCCCACCGCCTGCTGACCCGTTGGCAGCTGGGCTTCCCTCACTGGACGTGAAATAGTTAAGATTGAGCGATTTAAAGAAGTCGCCCATTCTGCTGGTGGCCTACGCTAATGCAAACGGTCTGCGGTGCCGTACAAAATTGCCAGGAACGAGTTTGTTTTGAATTTTTGATGCTTTTTAACACAATTTGTACATTTCAGCTGCGCTGTGACCAGTGTGACCACATCGATAACGATAAAATATATCGTCTGCCTTTGAAGAATATAAAATACCGCAAAAATACCAATAAATAGTGTATTCAACTACGTTAAAAAATAAATAAATAAATTGCAATCCATGGATATGATTTTGTATTCATCTATAAAATATTCAATATTTATAATTATTTGTATTAAATAATTTAAACTACCGCATTGGTAGATCTAAAAAATAAGAAAATACCTGAAAAAATGTACAGTGCCCTGGAATCAAATATTTTTTAATAGGTATACAATAAAAACATTGCAGGAATAGGTTAATTAAAAAAAGATTATGATACTAGTTATTATAGGAGATTTTGCTCACAAAAGTCATTTTAAATACGCAAAAAATCTGTTAGAGGCAGTGATGTCATTGCCGCTTTTTTCCCGTTATATTTGCATTTTTTGAATGTTGATCGCGGGAAAAGTTTGAAAACTTCCAGCTTTTTAAGTAAATTAAAGCAACTTTATTTATATATATTTTTTACGACATTATGAGTGGTGTTTCAATTGAGTTTGATAGTTGAAATGGTAATAATGTATTTCTATCGGCACACTTATCAATTACCAGATAGCACCTGCTTACCGACAATTGTCCAAAGGGTTTTCGAGACATTTTACCTTAAATGTGCTAAAAATTAAGGTTTTAGGTACATTCAAGATGCTGTTAATATCAAGAATGTTTTTTCAATACCCTTCAAAATTAGTTTTTAAAATTTATATATCTTTATTCTTGAATTTATATCCATTATTTTCCCATATATTTTTGAGTGCAGCGCTTTTGACAATATGTATGAAAAAATATAGATATTAATTCAAAAGACAATATTTCAAAGACCAATAAATTAAAAAAAAATTTGAACTGAATTTGGGGTAAGAATTAAACACTTTGGATCTTTTTGAAAAGAAAATTAAGAAAGTTGCAGCTTTAGGCCTGTATCCAGTGCAGATTTGAAATTACTAGAAATTTGCAAGTTTAGTATTTTATTTCCAAAACGCGGTGCGAAATGGAATACCAAATTGAATAAAACAGGCTGCTTTCGACTGTTTGCCTCTCCCTCTGCCCTTCACATATTTCAAAGTATTGAGAATGCAAGCTTCTTTAGTTGTAATTAAATGTGTATGCTATTCACTGCATCTGGTATACGAAATTTATAAATTGTTTTTTCAAAAGCGCAAAAAGGTTATACAACATTTTGAGCTTATTAATTCAGTAGTTGTCAGCTAATTTCATAGAGAGCCGACTTAGATAGGTGAATTTACATTGATAATAAGATAAACAGAAGATTTTTAGACCAGTATGCATATAAACATATTCGGGAAATACGATTTTTAGTAAACTAACCATGTTGGTATACTTTTATTTATTTTGTCATTATGATATTACCGGAAGAATCTGAAACTTGACAGAATTAAACACATGACTGCAAACTTTGGATTCGTCTACTAATCTATCACGATCCATTTGTTGTTATTTAGTTAGATCCAAGGAGTTCGATCCCGGATAATTATTCATCATTGCTTTCATTTGAGTTTAAACCCTTCACAATTGATTTATATTAATACATTTGATTACATATGTATGTATGTAATTATATTACTCATTCATCTTTTTACAACAAACTTTCGATGTGGTAAGCTTTTTTAGCAGATCAGAGTTGGGAACGATTTTTAAATGTAAACTTAACCACAAATTTGGAATATAATATCGAAATACATTTTTTTTCAATTTCATTTCATTTAATTTTCACCTGAAAAAACAAATTCTGGCAATTAAGTATGAATTGTCAAGTTATTTGCAGTTTCATATAATAAATGCTGTATTGTTTATAAAAATTTATGTGCAAAAATTCACCATGGGGGGAAGGTTACAACCCCCAAAACCCCCTCAGTGCGCACGGGCCTGTATAATTTTACAGATTATTGTTTAAGAACACTGAAAAATAATATGGAGCATTTAGATCCTCATTTAGTGAAGTAAACAATACAATTAGTAAAATAATAAATAAGTTGATTTGTGTTCAATAAGAATAAAACAAAACAAGAATGGAAGCTATCTTCGGCCGATGTTTCTATACCCTTGCAGCTTACAATTGGATCAATTAATTCTTTAATGAATTCATTAAATTTAATGAAATGAATACATATACTACTATATTTACAGTTTTACAATTAATGTTTTTGATTAATTTTGATAATATTTATCGATATTTTCGATACATTTTAATTTTTGTTTAGCAAAATTTTCCTATCGTTTTTATGGCAGCTATATGATATAATAGTCCGATTCGGTTTGTTTTATGTAATAGTGAGAATATATTGAAAACTTTTTGCAAAGTTTTATTTAGATAGCTTCAAAATTTTGAGGGCTAGTTTGCATAGAAAAAGACAGGACACAGGACAGACGGATATGGCTAGATCGACTTGGCTGTTGATGCTGATCAAGACTATGGTAGGTAGGATGTACCATCCTGAGTCGCTGAGAAAGCCTAGGATCGCTGAGACCTTCAGCTCTCTTATGCCTTCTAATGACTCCAGCTGGTAGGCACCGAAGTGGCGTAGTCTGATGTGATTTAGGGCCGGACAAAAGCAGAGCAGGTGCTCTGGTGTCTCTGGTTCCGTAATTGATCAAGACTATACATATATACTTTATTGGGGTGAAATGTCTCATTCACTACGTTGCAAACTTCTAACAAAAATTATAATACCCTGCAAGGGTATTAAAAAGGTCAATAATTGTAGATTACGAATCACTTTTTCCCAAAGTTTTTGCACGAAATAAGCAGTGACACAGAAATATCAATATTTTAGGCATTTTTAATTTAAATTATTATTGAATGGTCTTAAATTACAGTATTTTAAAAATTAATATTTAAACACAATCTTAAACACTTGCATTAAAGTATTATTGAAAACTCAAATAGTTTATACGGTTGACAGCTTTAATGTTTGATTGTATTTACCTCTTCACGAAAAAGGCTTTGACCATGTACCTTACCTTATTTAAGTGTTGATTTTTGCTTAGCTGGGTGCACTCAGTGTCAAAGAACTAGGAAGGTTTTCGGAATAATATGGCCAGGTACTCATATAATGCAGTGATAGGAGGGAGAAGGCAAAAAACGATTAGCTTATGGAAATATACTTTTCAAGGCTTCAACTAGTTCTGCTGGTTTCGTTATTTTTTTCCCTCGTCAGATCTGGCAATTTTGTAAGATATTCTAAATAATAAATTGGATTTTGTTTATTCGTTTTGTGGTCAGCAAGTTTCTTGCCTTCGTTTTAAGAAGAAATTTTGGAAATATTACAAATGTTAATTTTGGGAGCTTGGCTTATGTATAAATAATTTCAGAATTGATAACGTATAATAGAACCAAAAAAAAAAGCTTAATTTTTTACTTCTTATTTAGTGTTCAGCTTTTTTTCCACCATCTCCATCCTGTTCAAATCAGCTATTTAAAAAGTCCCCAACACTTGATCCAACCAGCATACAATATTTAAAAAGGCAGAAAAGTCTTTGCCCTTTGTGTTGTCGGTCGCGTAATTTTCACATTATTTCAAAGTGTTTTGCTTGTAAATGTATGCATCTAACTTTAAGTATATTTGCTCACACGTACGTATGTATACAGTTTACTTTTCGCAAAGACTCACTTGGGTGTTTTTAACGCTCTTCAAATTGTCAAGCGTGAAAATTTCTGTGCCTCCTGATAAGCTCCACTCCATAAATATGCAAATTTTCTCTGGCTTATCTCGGTGTCCATTAGCCAGCAAAGCAATGAAGGCCCCGCCAAACTGCTCACCTGTATCAATGAAACCGATCTAGCATTGACACAATTTTCAGGCATGCATTCACCGCAGACAAAACTAGGTAATGTAAGTCAATAAACATTTTCCGAGCCATTTGGCGGGCCGGTGATAACAAACAGCATTAGAAAAAGTTCCGCTGGATGCAAATAGAAGAGACACTCTGTTTTCACAATTGCGACCGAGAACACGCAGCTGGGATTTCCCTTTGCCTTCACCAACAGCCACCAACTGGACCTGCAACTAACTGGAGCAGTCATGCGACGGCAGCTGCGGGACTTTCCCAGACTAATCTGTCTGCTGGCAGCCCTGAGGCCCTTTAACACCAAGGCTCAGTTGTACTACCCAAGTCCTCAGGCTGAGGTATTGCCGCCCGCGAACGTGCTGAATGCAGCTCCAGGGCTCCCTCGACTTCTGATATACAACCCCTTCAGTGGTCAACAGCTAGAGCCGCTTCGCTTCTCGACCCTGTTGCGGAGTGGCAGGCGTCCACCCGTAAACGGCAACATCGTGGAGCTGCCGCAGCTGTGGCAGCCGTGCTCCTGCGCCGAGTTCGCCTGTCGCTGCTGCTTGGGCTTAGTCCTCGGCTTCGGCGAGGCCTTCAACCAAAGGATTTGCGCCGTCGTGGAGTATAGTCGGTCGGACGTGGGCTTGCACCTCAGCGTCCAGCTGAACCAGCGGACAGTGGCAAATCTCGGGTTCTCCGCCCGCAATCCTCCTGACTACTGCGTCCCGCTGCTGCTGCCTTTGCCGCTGTTCAGTTGCCTACGGCTCTACGAAATCCGCACCTTTGGCGAGGGCAACGTTCAGGCATGCCTCTCAGTGGTTTTTAAGGTGCTGACCAACCAGTTCTTTGAGTACAAATTGAACTGCATCCGATTCGGAGCCAATGGAGTACACTTTGTGCGCGACGAAGATCTGCAGCATGATTCCCAGCACTCGGAGGTGGAGATTGACCAGCGGGAACTACAAGCCGTAAACAAGTACGGGCCAAATGATAAGCTGGTCCCTGGGAGTATATTCGGGTTTTACTCCACCTAATTTGTATATTTCTCTCGCTCGTTTAATATTTTTCATCGCGGTCCACGAGCCCTCCATTCTATTACTGCTTAAGTGAAAAAGTGAAATTTCTGTTAATAAAAAAGCTTTTTATTTCACTTCCTCAGCCCGTCAGTCTCGTCGTACAGGGCCCCGTGAAAATAGCAAAAATTGGCAATAAAACTGACTTGGGTTATGTGAGCGATGATGCCTTGAATGCTAGCCACGCAATGAGATATAGCACATCTCAGCACACCTACTGTGGTACCTATGCATACTTGCTTCAGTACTTCGGTACTTTCGATAACCAGCCCGAGCTTGGCAATTAACTTTCTGCCAGCTATCGGCGGCGTTCATCTGAAGCTGCCAGCAAGAGTCAGGGGAGTGGCGACGCCGACCCTTCGACCTCTGCGCCCTTAATGGTTGTGGTGTGCAAAGAGGTAGGATAAATGTACTACCTATTTTAAGGGAATGCTGTAGTTTCGTTTAAATGCATTTTGGTAAAAAGTGAACTTAAAACTGCTTTAAGCCGACCCTTGCCGATTGTACTTCACATTTACGAGTAGGTAGTTCGGGGACAAGCGTTATATTTTTTCTTAAGAAAGTCAGTTTCTTTTGCATAAAGCTTTCAATTGTCGAAAACATATGCTTTGGCTACTTTTAGCCATCTTGAGAGAGTCCAAGGCCAGATTTATTTGTTTATTTCTTAAAAACAAATACCATTCTAGAGCTACAGAGCCTTCCAGCAGAGCTGTGAAGGCGCCCTTTAAGGATGATATCCCATATATTATCCAACATAATAATTTCGTTCATTTAATATATATTTGTTTTATACGATTTAAAACTCCCGTTTAAAATTTGGTCAGAATTGGACCACTATATTATATACCATACATAGTTTTCATAGGAACGATTTGAAATTAAGTTCGAAAATTATACGCTAATTGGTTAGATTTTTAGATCAAGAAATAATATACTTGTATATGCATAAATGTATATTTGTTAGATTTATAGATACAACAATAATATATACATACATATATGTATTTATATAGTATATCAGGAGTGCCACAGAAACCACTTCAGCTGCAAAACCCAAAAAAATGATTCCGAGGTGCCACAGCACCTCCACTCAAATATTTTTCGGATATTTAAAAACACACAACTTGACGTCAATTTCGATGCCTACCACATTGATAGATTCGAAATTTTGAAGTCGGGTTTAGTAGAGCTGTCGAGCAAATTTTTTATATTTTCGCGCCAACATTTAAACTTTTTTTTTAAATAAAAGTAAAAAAAAACAAAATTAATTAACAAAATAGGTTAAATCACATTATTTAAACAATAAAATAAAATAAATAAAATAAAAAATAAAAAACCTACCATTTTACAATAATTTGAATAAAATGTTTGCTAAATCACATGCGTGATTTCATCATGACAACCCTGCCAGCCATTTCGACTGGTTTGTGAAAAAACTAAAAACACAAAACTTATTCGATGTTGTATGGCATTGAGAAATTGGTTTAGCGGAAATGCCTTTTTGGGGAAATCAAAACCAAAGTGTTTTCCATGGCACCCCTGATATTGAGTGAACTAAATTTTAAGGATAGAATTTTACCTTGGAGAAGTACTTTTAAATAAAAACACGGTGGCGCTGGACGTCTATTCTTATTACCCCAACAGACATTTTCGAAAGAGAATCCACTATTCTCTCACTAAGTGGAGTCCCTTTGATTCATCAGATTCCACAGACGGAAGTGAACATGTCTGGCTTGATTGACAAGGGGCTCAGAGAGCGCCAAAAATACCAACCCAAGTTGGTGACGAAACGCTCGATGGTGTAGGGGCGGTGGAAGCTTTGCAGCTGCGCTCCAAGCTGCTGCTTTTATTGTTGACGCTTAGCCGCCAGCGGCGCAATTGCGCAATTGTTCGCTCATTTGCGATGCCTCTTTTTCAGCTAGCTTACCGCTTCGCTTACCGTCTCAGATTCAGCCAATGTTGCTGTTTTCGAGAGCAATTTGGCTGTGCCTCTTTTTGTCTTTAGCGGCCGAGAGCGCCCCGCTCCCCGCTCCCCGCTCCCGTTTCTCTGGCCATCCCAGCCACCGCCTGAGTGCGAGTGCCGTCTGAAGCTGAAGCATTGCTGGTTGCGTTCGTTACCTTCGCTGCCGCCGCTCCGCTGCTGCCGCCTCGACTGCTGCGCCGACGGCCTCCAAACACATGTATACATAATAATTTTACTTTTTTCTGCCGTTTTCCAGCTGGCTGCTTTTTTACTTTTAAGCAAAAGTTTTTCATTCACCGTCAGTTGGATTTCGGTTCGCGCAGCGATCTGTCACAGCTTTCAGTAGAGTCGCCGCGCTTGGGAGGAAACCGAAGTACACAAAGCCGCCATCACCCAATCCAGCACCGTCGGAGCAGCAGGATCGTTGGACTACGCCCTGTATCTTCACGTCGACCTTACTGTAGGAGAAAAGTGAGTTCAAGTCACAGCAGTAGAGGCCAAAAGTGGCCTCAAATCGTAGCTGAATAGTTGACATACGCCCAATCGCGATTCCGCTCAGGCTAAACGAAAGTGCAAACTCACCCAGGACGGCTCTTGCATCGGTTTGATCAATCGTTTCTAAAAGACCCCCGGAAGACCGGAAGATCCACTTATTACGACTATTCTTTGAACAAGCCCCGTCACTTCGCCTCCAACCTGGGTTCCGTCAAAGTTGCCGACCTACCCCAAGTGTAACTAGTTCCGCTCATCTTTGATGGCGCAAGACTTTCAGAAAGTCCGCACTCAAGTCGCTCAGAGCGCACTCAAGCAGACGACGACAGCGCTTCACACTTTGAATAGTGCGTGGGCCAGAGCAGGAGGAAGTAGGGTTCGGTGGGGCGGGCGGGAAGAGGCCAGTAAGGCCCACGACCCTTTACTCAGAGTTGAAAGCAAGAAGAGTTTCACTTTCAATTGCGACACCCAGGCCAGCGGGAAGGGCCAGCAGGCAGAGTTCGGTGACTAACACGTGTAATTAAAAGATGCTGGCACAGAAGACCAAAACAAAAACCATAATTCGAATGCTAAGACCCGCTGAGCACCTCGGCGAGTGGCGGTCTTCACGGCGGTGTTGTCTTCAGAGTTTACGATCTTTGAGATTTCACATTTCATTGCGCAGAGGCTGTGCAGAAAGTACGAATGTGGATAAGTGAACAGCGGACCAAAGTCATGTAAAGTTTCTCAGTTTTGGGTGGGAAATGTTAATCATAAAAGTAAAAGTGAAATTAATACAGCGGCGTGGCGGCAGCGGAGCCAACTGCGACGTCAGCCGCATTAGCATACAGCGCATGGCGGTGGCAACAACCACTGCACCATTTTAACAATTGTCGATTACAATGAGCACAGCCAGCGAGGCTTCAATTGCCGGCTTCGGCCTGACTATCAATGTCAGCCTCGGCTTTTTGATCTTCTTACAATGCATGAAGTGTTGCACTGCGCGCCCACCTTGATTGACGCCGAGCCTTAATGCTGCCCACTTCATGGCCGGTTCGGAGAGATCTGTCTTCGGTTCAGCTTTGTCATAGACTCTGCGCCGGTCAACGGCGTCTCGGTTGCAGCACCGGGCGGCGTGCCTCATTGAGCGTGCCCCGCCTGTTTCGGGGTCGATTTGTATGCAAGCGACAGAAGATTCGCCGAAGCTAAGATTCACCGACCATCTAATTTTAATTCCCCTCAAGGGACCTAAGTGCTGGTTGCATATCAACACCAAGATCTCAAATCACCGCTGTTACATGCTACTTGTGGCCATAACAAGGGCTATGGCCGAAACAAATGCCGCTCGCTCTGCGCTCCACATCAGCCGTCGCCAGCGCTATCGCCCCACTATCGCGGTGATGTAATGTTCAATGACCGAGAGTTGCCGAAAAAGACGCAACTGAATGGCGGACCATCCGTCGTGACATTGAAGCGTGCGCATTGTCGCTGCAGCTGCTGCCGGTCAGGGGCCTGAAAAGCGCTGACTAGCGCGACTGTGACGTAAAAGTAACGACCTAAAAGAGACAAACGAGCGCGACTTGAAGCAGTGTGGCTTAATCGATGCAGTCGATGTAGAAATATAACGCCAATTGATCTGGTGTGTGTGTGTTTTCGAATTATATTTTCAGTTTTCAGCAACAAAATGTTTAAGCTTGCAAATAAATATTATATATATAAGACCCATGACAAAACTATTTAAACATAGAGCTAACCAAAGTGCTTACAACAGGCAATAGAAGTCATATAAAGTATGTATTCTTAATCTGCATCTCATAGACAGTTGGCATAACCAAGTGTCGGTCTATTCAACTGTTGAATCGGATAACCCAGTTGACCCCATACACTATCAGAGCGAGAGCTAAAATATTCGGTGGAAATGTTCTTATCTCTTGCTGGCAGATCGAGGTTTTGTTTAAATTTGGCTACACCTACTACAGCCGCATTAATTTTGAGCAACGCATACCTGTTGCCTTGAATATCGCTTGAAATTACATAAACCTGATAAAAAGACTTATACGGACTAACATTTGTAAATAGATTCTTATGAATAAGAATCACAACAACTGTTCATAGCGATAGACCTAGTTTTCTGGACGGGTACAATATAGTCGTTTAACATAATCGAAGCCCTTTTTGCACGTAAGCCCAATAAAAGGCTAATACATTTTTTTTATAAATTATTTAATAAAATATTTCTAATAAATTCCGTGTCCCGTAAAAGATAAAATATGTTTATAGTAATTACTAATTAGGGGTTTTTTTTATATAAGTATACATATGTATATAGTTTTTGAATGGAATTCATTTATTTTTATTTAATGATTAGTTTCTGACAATAACTCATTTTTAATGTATTAGCCTTGGTTCCTAATTTGTTCATAATCAGTCTTAACATTTAGGTTAGAAAGGGAAGAATCAGGAATCTTGCAGAATCACGGCTTAGTGATTAATGTTCGTAGTGTATTCCTATGAAATATAAGCTTAAGATTGGCCGATTGTAAAGAGCATAGCAGCCCATTCAAAAGGTAATGGGGTAGCAAAATGTTTAAGGTTTAAGAAATCAATTAGTTCAGAAAAAATGCGGTAAAAGTGCAGAATAATTGGATTTAATTAAGGATGTTTCTAGATGTATTCTTGATCCAATTGACATTCGATCAATAAATATTATGTGGGCATTTCCCATATGATAACTTTGTTGTTGTTTTCTTTCTAAATCACTGATTAGATACCTGGAACCACTTTTATTGTATTAAATAGCTGTATTTGAAAAATTCGTTTTCTACAACTTTACAGCTTTTCCGGTAAAAACTTAAAGCAAATATATAAATGACTAAGGAAACGTCCTGTGAGTCATTAAAAATGTATTCGAAATTGATATTCACCTGACTTAAAATAACAAATTCATCTTGATAAGGCAACAATTCAGAATTTATATTAATAATAATAATAATGAATGTCGCTTTAAAATCAAATATAATTGTTGCAAAAGTTGATTTTGGAAATTATTCGTTTTGAAGATAATCTGAAACTAGAAAGGAAGCTAATTTCGCCGAAGCTTGTATACCCTTTCAGCTTACAATTGATCATTATAATAAATTCCAATTTTATCAAATGCAAGAAAACACTTTCAGGAAACCTATAATTTATACATATCATCAAAAATCGGTTTTCATATTTTCCTATTCATATTACATTTATAGTTTTACATTCACAGCTTGGCATTTCCTCTAAATTTAACAATCGGTTCTATGTCAGCAATTATAATACCCTGCAAGGGTATAAAAAAGGCTTTCGCACACGAACAGACAGAAACATTTTTGTCTTATTTTAAACACTGATTTAAGCCAAATGTGAAGATTTTGATGAAGATGATTTTAAAATTTAAAATGGTGTTACAAATATCGGCAGCAGAAGACAACTGTACCACACAAAATACAATTTTAATTTTTTTTTATTCCATTCAATCCAGTGTGTCTGGTTCCTAAATTAAAATTATTTTTATTTGCTTTATATAAGTTATATAACACAGTGTAACAGTGATTCTGAACTTTTTAAGTGACCTAGTAGAGATTATTTATCTGGAGATTATTTATCTGGTCGAATGTAACAAAAAACCATGTTTGAAATTTTTCTTACACCCTCAAAATGTAAAATTGTCAAAAAACCGTTTTTCGTAACCTTTTCGCTTTGAAAAATTCCTGCTCGAAAAGTTGTTGACCAATTTGAAAAACTCCTGGCGTTTTTTTATAGCTTTGTGGAGTAGCTTACAGGAAAAAAATAACTTATTGTTTGTTTTGAATGAAAAACACAACATTTTTGCTTGAAAATGTGCAATTTGCACTTATGGGTGATGCAATCATACTAGTAAAACAAGAAAGGAAACTTCCGGAAGAAGACATGCATTTTGCGTTTTATTCAAACGCTACATTGACAGCTACAGAAAATTGTCGACTCAATACTACATATTCATTTACACCCCTTTTATAAAAGTTATACACATTTCTACCGTTTCCAGTCTGCAAAAAATATATACTTACATATGGGTATTTCCAGAAAAAGGTCTACCGCAGCCAAAACAGAAAATATGCTCTAAAATTTATATTTTTAACATAGTAACATTAAGAAATGTTCCAATTGATCAAATTTGAAATCCTTTATCATATTCTAAAACAAATTTCGAAATATTCGAATGCATACTCGCGCAAATGCGATTTTTCATCATTTTGATGAAAAACACCATAAAAAAGATCATGTTGTGTTTTGATAAAAATCTCAAAAGAAGAGGAATTATGCTTGGACTTTTGCATTCTATCATCACTGGGAGATTGCAAAGAGTCAAAAGAGACAACATTTATACTTTTCTGATTTACTTAAATAGTAAAAAGCATCACGAAAAGTACGATGGAAACTTTGAGGCGTTCGCGATGAGGCGTTAAAAAAAAAATAAAATTGTTAAAATAACTCAAATAACTTCTATCAATGCAAAACTACATAATTTTTTTATGATTTAAAAATATTGTCTTGCAATTTAATTGCGACATTTCGCTGAATATATCATTTTTCATGGTGCAGTCAAAAACGACTTCCATTTTTTGAGGCGTTCGCAATGCACTGTTTTCTATAAATAATTTGAAAACAAAAAGATCTCAAAGCTTGCATTTTTTATTAAAAATAAAGCTGATAAAATGCTTCATATACGTAAAAAAATAATTATAAAAAAATTATTTTTACATATTTTTTTTTTAAATTTAAAGACGTACGAATGAGGCGTTCGCCATCCTGGAAATACCCATATGTATAAATCCCTTTGTTATTTAAATCAGCTTTTTCCTTAATTCAAGATTTTTTGCTTTTTTAAGTTTTAATTGATTTTTAAAATTAATTTTAAAAAAGGAAAATTATATTTAAATATAACACGAAGAAAAATTTGCATTTTCCCACTTTAGTTAACACCACAAAATCCAATATAAAGATGGCAATTTAATAATTTGAGGGTATGAATCACAGACACAGGAGCGAAAATTGATTATTACATTAAATACAACATAAGCCAGAGCTACTTTTGTGATACGATGGCTGCAATTTTGGGATCCCTAAATTTAGGATTAAAACTTTTTATCAGTGCACAGCCTACAACAGCCGGAAAACGATTCGGACTCCCGATGTGTTCATCGGGTAACAGACGCGACTTGAAGCAGTCGGCCGAGTCGAGTTAAAAGTGAAAGTCTTGCCGGATCGGAGCGGAGTGATTTGGGTCGGCGAGCAGCCTCGTGGTTAGTCACCCAGTGGTAGTCCCGGTCGAAGTCCCCATAACAGACTCGGCTGTGCTGTGAACTTTGCAGAAAGCATTTACATCGAAATTGCAATTTACAATTTACTTAATTGTTTCTTATTCCCATTTCGTTGGCCAATTTTCACTCATTAGTGGGCATTGGCGTGTTTTTACTGTGGCCACTGCAGTTGAGTAATAACTTTGGCCGCACCTAACCTTGAAAAGTGGTTTATCAGCTGGTGTATTTATAGTTGACCACAGAATCCATAAACTAAAGTTGAAGAATTTATAACTGGTGGATCATGAGTACAGACTGTGTTCGAAAATGCTGACATTGAAAAATAATATACGTTTTCGAGTCGTGTTTATTTATTATGTGTTTGTTTAATATATTTTGAAAAGAATAAGTATTAGTAATATTTTTGCAGACTCAATGTCAAGTCGGTTTGATTAAAAATAATCATTTTTAACTCGACATTATGCCAAAATAAGCAGGAACAAGTACAAAAGCTATAGTTGGCTGTGAGACACCCGGCACCCAAGGAATTATTTGCGAAATTATTTCTCTCTTCCACGATCTCAAATTATTATTCTTATTCAATTGTCTAATAACTCCCAAATATATTATACGTGTTTTTATGATTTGTGAGATATGAAGTGGATATAATTTTTGTCACCAAATTCGGATCTCAGAAGGACAAGCGGAGATGGTTTATTAGAAAACAATATCATGTTTGGAGTCGGTTAGTGCAGAATATAAAAATAAGTACAATTTGACCGATAGCTCCTATTAAAGCTATAGGTTATACTAATATAGTAATTTGTATAAAACGTAAAGCTTTAATTTAAGATAGCAAAAAAAAAAATAAATTTCGGTCTTAGGTTTGGAGCGTGTTATGTGCAAGGAGACTATGTTATGTTTCTGTTAGGATAGTCAGATTTCAACTTTTATATATTGATCACAAGTTATTGTAGAGCTGTTTAAGCTGCGTTCTAAGGAATACTAACTTCGGGAAGCCGAAGTTTGTACACACGAATTTAATTTGGGAACAACTCTAAATAATTTTTTACCACCGAATGGGATCTTCTTTAATAAGTAATTTCCGATCAAGGGGCTCATATCCTTTTCGAATTATATGGATATGCCTTCCTTTGCTTGTTGGATGGATGAAGTAAAAGTTAATATCCAAGAAGAGCGAAAAAATATCGTGATTCTGTATACACTTCTGGATTTTTGAAGGGAGATAATAACTAAACATTTTGCTTAGCTGTATTTACTAATTAGCTAGTACATCTTATTATCCAAATTCCATTTACTAGTGCTTCGCCAATTGATCAGCGAGATAATAGGCTACGAAAAATGAAAAATTGTATCTGTCTCAACACCTTGTCGAATTTTAACGCCGCTTTTAATTGAATTATTGTCAGGCAGCTTAACAGCAGAATACGGTTGCTTTATTGCACTTGCACAGCGTTTATTGCACTTGCGTGTTTATGCTAGGTGCACCAAGCTCAGAAAGCGAAACATCTATTAAAATATTTAACTTTCATTTACCGCCTCCGTATGAGGAAATTATTGCTACTTTTTACGGTTGTCGACATTGACGCTATGCCACTGGCATTTCAACGACAATACGCGAGTACTATAACGAGCACATATGTATATTTCGTATAAAAAATGCGAAAAGATAACACGGTGAATATTTGGAGTTTTGCTATATTGTGTTTAGTTTGCCACTCTAAAATTGCCATATCAGGTAATTTAGATTAAGGGTCCAATTCCTAAAGTTTGTCATACAAATTGTACGCGTCCATCCATACTTAAACCTGTAGTAAATCCAACAATTTTATAATTCGAGACTTCTTACTTGATGACAAGATGATGGCGAAATAAAGGTTTTTAAAATGGAATCTGCTTATTGTTCCTATGGTTTAGCTTGTAGAACTTATTTTTAAAAATTTAATTTCTTCCATTATCATTACTCTGAGACTCGCATTTACCTTAGATATGGAATCTCGAACTTATATATTTCTTGGGTTTGTTCGATGTTTGTATAAGTTTTATTTGGGCGTGGCGCTTAAGCACATATTGAGCTTTCCGTAAACCTTTGGAAAAACACACACACATACAAGGCCTGATCTTGTGCATTTATACTGGCTTAACTTAAAGCCAGCTTAAATTACAGGCAGAAAGATAAATATAATTGATCAGCCTAGTGCAAAAATAATTGATTAAGCCATGTCCGTGTGTAGATTTGTACATTTTTTATTTTCTTTATTTTTAATATCGAAAAAATCGAAAATGGCAATACACTTTTTAACACCGCTTCTTTCCGTTATTGAGACAAATAATTATTATTTTCAATTTTTTTTGGGGAGGCGTGAAACATGGCCATAGATTTCGCTTAGTGGCTTTTTCGATCGTTTGTTTTTTGTCAACATTTTGTTAACCCCAATGCTTAATTTGATCGAGCACTTGTACCGATTTAACTCCTTTTTTATATTTTCCCACATACTGTGTTTAAAATTCGTGCAAAAAGTTTTTTCGAGGATTTTCGTGTGTGGCATCCTGATGAACAGTTGCAAGTGAATCTATAAAGTTAGTAAGCAAAATAATCAGCATTCATTAAGCTTTTAACTTACAGAAGAATTTGAACAATATATGAATGATATAACAATATAATAGGTTTAAATTTTATATAATATAATAAGGAAAAATAAGCGGTCAAACCAACGGCAGAAAACGTAGTCGTCGTACATGAAAGATGATTCCGATGAAAATTTTTTATTATTTTTCTAAGAAGTTTACAATTTTGTTCAATACTTGTTAATACATGAAAAACATTACAAAGTGTCATTTCTGTAATCCTAATAACAAATTTCGTTATAACAAAATTTTTGTTTGAATTTTTTAGTAGTGTTTCCCAACTCCCCACGATTTTTGAAAACTGAAAAACGCAGTGTTTCGGGAAAACGAGCTAAAGTCGCCCAAAATTTTGGATTATAGGCGAATCCTTTGACAAGGTAGTAGTTTATTGATTGCTCAAAATATTCAATTTAAAAAAATTTTAAAAAATGTAAATTTGAGAAGTTTGGGCTCTTTAACAAAGCGTGTTTCATAACTCCCCACTCTCCCCTAATAATTGATAATAAGATTTAAAACGCAAATTCAAAATACAAATTGGTAATAAAAGTTTATCTTGTTTTTGAAAACTCCTTTACTAAACACGGTTTACCCAATTTTTCCATATTTCCAGATCAATTTTTTGGCCGTAACTTTTATTTTACTCAAAACTCTTATTTGCGATACCTGCTTTATATTGACATTCTATGTTAATAAATTGTTGTGCTATGCTATTCTCAAAAAATAGTTTTTCATATTTGGAAATCACTGGTCGTGACCAGAACAAAAGAAACAAAAGATACTAAAATGTGCAATTATACGACAAATCGTCGAATTGCCGAAGGCGTTCCTTCTTTGTTTTATGTTACCTAATTTCCAATATAAGCTGCCAACATATTTGAATTGATTTAAATCCACGCTCTTAAAAGGCATTAAACTAATTATTCTGCATTTTCAGCGCACACAGCACATCAACTATGGCGATTACCAAATGCTTGGCCTGGTACGCCCTGATGGTTCTCATGGCATTTGGGGCTGACTGTGTATCGGACTCCGGCGAAGACAGGCGACCGAGAGCGACCGGAAAGCCCGCTCTAATACGGACGGAGCTGCGATTCGGACGCGATCTAGATCCCTCAAAGGTGCGGGTGGTGAACGTCAAGTCCAGCAAGGGCGATGACGTGGAAATCCTAGTCGGTAAAAACAGCCGCAAGGCCCGTGCCGAGGAGGCGGCCGGCTCCTTTTTTGTGCGCAGCTCAGACGTTAAGCGGCCTCTCATTTCGTCCAAGAGCAATGGCAGCGGTCGCCAGCTGATCTTTGAGCACAGCCCGGCTTTGCTGAAGCAGAGCGAACTGGCCCAGCAGATGGAGTCTTACCGGCAGCGCAAAGCCGATGCGGAGCAACGTCAGGCGAAGCTCATCCAGCTGCAGCTGTCCAAGGCTCAGAGTAAGGTGGCAGAGTATCAGGCAGTGCAGGGCGGCTCCCGCCGTGGCCGGCAGCTCGTTTCAGATGTGTCCTGGCAGCCGACCTACACCCAGTTCACGCAGCACAGCCCTCGCAAGAACTTTTCGTTTTCGCCCGACTCTCAATGGCAGTTCGCGGATACTTTGCGAGGGGTGCCGCGCCCGGCCCAGGGATCTGCTGTTAGCTTTCCGAGCGACATGGAGTACGCTGCCAGCGACGCCCACGAGTACTTCACGGGCGACAGAGGGACACGGGCCTATGCCAGCAGTGATACTCAGAATTACCGGCCTCAGAATATAATCACCAAGCACAACTACAAGACCCTGCCGCAGCAGTCCAAGTACGTGACCTACATGCCCCACTCCGTGGTTGTGGCGGCCAGTACGGGCGTGCAGATGCCCACAGTCGCAGACAATTCGCAGTCAGTCCCGTTTGCCGGGTACGGGAGACCCCAGCGCAACCCCATCGGCCAGAGCACGCACAGCGTCGTCGATGGACCGGCCGTGACGGTAATCGAAGGCGTTCGCGTGCCGGATACCGCTGAGGACAAAGTGAAGACCTGGCGCAACGCACGCGTTTTGAACAATCAGCTGGTGCCATATCCCGAGGGCTACAGGCCTCCTCGCGTGCAAATGCCCAGCTTCGACAGATAGATGACGGATTTGTGTGGTCTTCCGGGTACTGGGTGCTAAGCGGTTACCTGATATATGTATTTATTGATTTGTTTTTGTTAAGCTATTTATAGAAGCTCGCATTAAAGTTGTCAAGGAAAGTGCTAAGACTATTTCATAAAATCGTTTACAGTTAGCACTCGAAGGTCCGACTTGCGCAGCAATCGGACGCACGCGGTGGCGTCAAATGTCAGATAGACGACGTGCATAGGCGTTGTCTGCATGAATCCGTTCTCGGACAGAGTGTAGAGGTACGGCTTCATTAGTTCCAGATAAACAAACACCGCCGGCCGCTTCACTTGGATGCTGATGCTAATACTGTTTCGGACGACGTTACCAGTGGAAAGGCAGGTCCTCGATGCGATCTCGTACTGCAGAAGTGAATAGTGATTAGCTCTGATGTTCTGTGAAATATCTCACTCACCTCCAGCCCGGGGTCTTCAATGCCGATGGCAGCGGCAATGCTGGTGGGAAAGAAGTACGTCCGGGAGATAACCTCTTGGCCACGGCGCAACTGAAACTCCAGAAAGGCGTTGTATTTTGTGAAATCCCCCTGAAGGAGCTCAGTGATGGGTATGACCTTGTCGTAGTGAACGCCGTTCGGTCGCAGGGTCGCTGTCCAGCTGGTGGAGTTTCGCGGCAGCAGCTGAGACCAGAGGTGGACGTTGGCCGTGACCATCAGCCCACGGGTGTTTGGCTGCAACTGATCGCAGATCAGTGAGATGTTCAGCGAGTTGGTTGGTCGGTTGTAGAGGGCGACGATAGCGATGGGGGCAAGGAAGTCGCGGGCCCAGTAATGAAGAAGCTAGGAAAGAAGAGGTTTTTTTTTTATCCATATACTTAACAACCAATTTGTTATGCACTACCTTCCAGTTACCGTAAACATCGATGCCGGACCAAGATGGCGCCACCCAGACGTCGTTCAGCTGCCAGTAAAGGGCGCCCATTGTATTGTGCGGTGTGTCGCGAAGGCTTCGGTATAGTTCAGTTTCGGTCTTGGTTGCCATGGCCTGGGCAATCTGGCTGAAATAGATCAGGGCGTTGCCATAGTTCTCGTCCTCTGGCATGGGAAGCGGAAGGTGTCTCTCGACCAGAGTAATCACGGGAATGTTTCCCAGTGGATGGTGTTGCCGGTGGCTTAAGAGAGGAAGGAGGTCGTCGTCGTCGTTCTTGCTGCGCTGCCAAGCATAGGCCCCGGGAAAGCTCTGAAAGCCGTATTCGCTAATAAACCGAGGGCGCGGATAAATCTCCGGATCCCAAGCATCCTTCATGTAGTCGTAGAAGTGTACTGGGGGAACGAGCCATTTTAGTTACAATCCGCCTTTGGTGCTGCAAATTACCATCGCCGTTGTGGTTGTCCTGTGGGTTTTCAGAAATGTAGTTGTCCTGCTCGCTCGCCTTTCCATTGGATGGTGATGAAACCAATGGCTGGGGCCGGGAGCCATGGGAGACAATTTTCAGTTCATGAATGACATTGGCCAGGTAAAGCTCCCGGTACTCGCTCTCGAATCGTTCCCTGTCACTGAAAGTTCCATACCAATTTTGCACCAATGCGGCTTCGTTCTCGTTGTTGGTCACGAAAATGGCAACGCTGGGGTGATGCGACAGACGCTTGGCGTTCTGACGAACTTCTTCACGCACCGAGGACAGAAAGTCGTCGCTTACCGGGTACATGGCACACGCAAACATCATATCCTGCCAGATAAGGATGCCAAGGGAGTCGGCGAGCTGGTAAAAGTAGTCCGACTCGTAGACCCCTCCTCCCCACACCCTTAGCATGTTCATGTTCGCTTGCTTGGCCGACCTTAGTAAGTGACCAACTTTCATAAAAAGAAAATTTATCCTTATAAGTACAGGTTAGTCGGCGGATAGGATAGTTAAGGCATAGTTATGACAAATACGCGAAATCATGTACGTAGAATTTTGTGACTTTTTGCACCACAGTTACCATAGGGTAAACAAGCTTGTGCTCCGTCATTTTATGTAATGTGCCTCGAGAAATTAAGAGCTGATTTTAGAAAGAACTTAACCAGAAAGGAAGCTTACTTTGTCACGCCGAAGTTTGCACACCTTTGCAGCTTACAATTGGATCATTTTGAAATCAACAAAGTTGATCAATTTAAAAGAAAAACGAACAGAAAATATGTTGAAAACTGGAAAAGTTATAATTTTTCCTCAACATTTTTTTTGTAGTTCGTTTCTACTTATATGGTATAGAGAGCATATAGAAGACTATCTGCAAAGTTTCATAATGAGGGACCTGCGGAGAAACGGACGGACGGACAGACAGACAGACCGGGCTATATCGACTCGGCTGTTGATGCTGATCAAGAATATATATACTTTATAGGGTCGGAAATGTCTCATTCACTGCGTTGCAAACTTTAAGCACGGTATCCAGAGAGAAGAAAACTGTTGCAAAGCAGTGAGAGAGAGCGAGAGGCAAATAGTTTGAAACAGCTTGTCACCTAGGTCTGTTTCAAAGGGTGGTATCCAGTACAGGTTCGAAATACTAGAACGGTGCAAGATTTAGAAGATTTTTAGTTTTAGTATTTCCATAACGCGTAGCGAAAAAGAATAAAAATTTTAATAAAACTGGCTGTCTTCAATGTTTGACTCTCGCTCTGCCCTTCACATATTTCAAACTATGGATCCCGCCATGAACATAAATGCGTGGAAAAGTCTAATTAAGAGAGCGAATACAGTCCTAATTGACTTGATAAAGGCAAATACAATCTTTTGGGAATCGGGAAATTATATGAATTTGCATTAAAAGACCTGGGACGAAAAAGTAAAATAAAAAACGAGTAAGAAAGCTACAGTCGTTCGTGAACGACTGTAATATACCCTGTACCAAAATATATCGCCGCTCGAATTAGCTCCCGATTATAAATAAAATCGGTAACCAGGGAACACCACGTGGAGGCCAATGCAATTGCAAAGGGGTTAAATACATAAATGAAGCGTTTCATTTAAAAATTTAAATAAACATACATATGAACATACATAATACTTCGCAAGTATATAAGAATGTTTGTATTTTCATATGTACATATGTACATACATACATATGCACAAAAAGAAAGATCTATGGTAATATTTGTGGCTGCAAAACGTTCTTATTGATTTGCGGGGGAGTGGGAGGGAAATTTTAAAATCTGAAACAAACTTGATCTGAGTGCAAAACATTCCGACCTACATACCGAATTTGGTGGCTCTAGTTCTTATAGTTGCTGAGATCTAGGCGTTCATACAGACGGACAGACGAACAGACGGACAGACAGACATGGCTATATCGACTTGGCTGTTGATGCTGATCAAGAATATATATACTTTATGGGGTCCTTCTGCCTGTTACATATATTTGCACAAAATTAATATACCTTTGTACCTACGGTACAGGGTTTATTAAGGATGCAGGACTGTCGAAGGGAAAATTTGCCACTTTTGCATCTTGTTATGCAACTGGCATAGGACATGGGTATGGCCACTGGTGCAATCATGTTTCTGAACAGAACACGGATCCCACACTTGCTTAAAAGAGCCCATATAAATCATCCGAGCTCCTTGAACATGCGCTAGCAGGCGCAGCCGCCGGAACGCATGTCAATAGTTTCGGGACAATTATTAACCTAAAACAAATCATAAAAGGATGAATGTGTGTATTGTTTCAAATTTTGCCGGTTGTCTACAAAGTATGGCATCATTTGCCTTAAAAATATGCCGAACTACAAGTAGAATGAGTAGAATGACACTTCAAAAGAATAAACATTTTTGCGCTGCGTGACAACTTTATTTGCTGGATACTGAGCCTTAAAGTGATCTTTTGAAAAGTAAAAGCAATCCGATATTATTTTTATTTAATTATTTTTTGCAGTAACCAAATACTGTTTTTAGGAAAATAAATTAAACGAATATTATTTAATATTAAGAATTTGGAAAAGAGAGCTTTAATGTTTTATTGACATATATAAATAAATAAATAAAAAACAGCATATTTTTAAAAGTTGCAAGTTGGCAACTAATATTTCGTTTTTACCATAAATAAAAAAATTAATGCTGATTCAAACTTGACTGAAAAACTATGGGGAGACTTGAAGTGAAATAAAATTCTATATGGCGATTGACAGAAGTTCTCTGGAGCTATATTGAGCTTGAGGACCACTCAGAATAATAAAAACCCAGAGCGTCATAAAATGACATAAATTTATAAATATACCAATGCGTATTGCTATACCTTCGGAAATAATCTGAATTGAGAAAAGGCTATTCACCTAAAAAATTCTTAGTTGTACAACAACTTTGTAAATGGTCTTAATAAAAAAGACCACGGTGTATGTACTATTAACCGAAAGGA
Source organism: Drosophila bocqueti (assembly GCA_018151655.1). NCBI lineage: Eukaryota > Metazoa > Arthropoda > Insecta > Diptera > Drosophilidae > Drosophila > Drosophila bocqueti. The sequence continues at coordinate 1,003,660 of JAECXF010000305.1, forward strand.
AAACAATTTATCTTTTGGCCGTGAATTGTACAAATCCCTCTTTGTACCTCTTTGTGTTAGTTTTACTAAACAAAAATAACGCTTGGGACTTACTTTGTTCATTTGTTTGTAATTCAGGCAGAATGGCGGATGGTATATAATTGCTTCCCTTCATAAAAATCTCGACTTCGTTGACACGGAAGAGGAAGGTGTTCCCGATGCCGTCTGGGGCGGGCACCTCAACCAATTCCAGCGTGCGGAAACCGACGCCGACCGACTTGTGCGACTTGGTCTTCGATCGGATCTCGGGTCCATCGACGTCCAGCCAGGTCTTGAGTGTGAAATGAAGCGGATAAAGTTTCTGCTCGCCGTAGCCATTGGGCCACCAGGTCACGACTTTCTCCTGCAAGTCAATGGTAGAACTTTAAACACACGTACACGCAATTAGTGGCCGGTACTCACAATGGGCACAGCTTGATCGAACTCAATTACCGGCGCCAAGTAGCTAATGGATTTCAAAACATGTGTATCCACCACCACCGGACGATCCAATAGCTCGCTGCAAATCGTAATGCGCCTTAGTAAGCAAGTTCCGCCAATGGGATCAAGGTCACTTACACTGCGTACAGAATTAGTCTGCCGTAGAAGTTCTGCTTGCCAACCGCATCTAGGTAGCAGCGTATGTGCATGTTCCAGTGCGACTCATTGCGACTGACGTCCACGTCAACGTCGCGGATGACGGCCACCTCGTAGATTTCTAGCTCCACGGTCTTCCAGATCCCAGCGGAGGGGACAGCGGGACCCCAGTCCCAGGAGAAGCTCGCCTGCATCTTCCGCAACATATTCATGTGGCACTCACCGTGGTACCGCTGGTTGGGGCATTCCGGAGGCACACTCTTGTCCTCCTTGTTCAGAGCTTCTGCCCTCGCCCGGGCCGCCAATACAGGGGAGAGGATCTCCACCTCCAGGAGGTTTTCTGTCTGCAGGAGAGTGCTGACGTCATATGTGTAGCGCACGAACATGTTGTCCGTGCGGCCCAGGAGCTGATGATTCAGGCGTATCTCCGACACCGTGTCAATGCCATGAAAAGTCAAATTTATGTGTCCTCGTTTGTAGTGATGGACGTCGACTTCAGCGGGACATGTACAGAGTTAAAAGAAAAAATATTAAGAAAATGTAAATTTCGACGGTCTTTCTAAACACCACAAAAGTTTAAGTAAAACTGCAATTAAATCCGGGAGTTATTAAACAATAACGCTCCTATGAGTATTTAAAAAATGTTTTAATATTTTAACGATGCCAAAACTGTAAACCTTGTTGACTAAGGTTATCGGTTCGAGTCCAGCTTTAAAAATATATTTTTTATATAACTATTTTTCTACTTATTCCCTATTTTAATATATGTATGTATATATTTTTATATTGTCATAAGTACCTTTTCTCACAAAAATAATATGTATTTACTTTCAATTTAATAAGAAAGCGAATGAATATGTTTTTATATAATATATATAGCCAGTGCCGCGAACCTCATCGGTGTGACTGTGTCTTTAAGCTTTAAGTAAACCGTAAAAGTTTGATAAAATCGAAAGTACAATATATATTTGGACTCTGTGGGGTTTGAATCCGTTCCGATTCTGCATAAGCAGAGGCCATGCCCGTAACTATGACTAATGCGATCATTGCCATTCAAAAAAGTTCTATTCTATTTCTTTTATGTACGTAATTTACTAAACGCTCAAAGCGTCTATTACCGGGTAAAACATACATATGTGAGCACTCTCGACCATGATGTAATAATGAAAAAATTACCAAAAATCAATCTTTGCAACAATAAAAAAGGTATATGTTAAGCCTCTCATTAGGAAATCTTTTCCTTTTTACGGTTCTTTTATTTTGGAAATGCCTAGTTATATGTTAAGTTAACTTCAAAACTGAAGCTAATGTCAAGAAACATTTTTTCCATAGCAAAAATTTTGCAGAGTTACAGATTAGAGACTCTTAACTTTCTCCTCTGTATATAATATCTTTCTGATATACATAGATAGTCATACGATAAATGGACAAACAGAGGGACAGATGGCTAGATCGACTCGGCTTTTGAGGATGATCAAAAATACTTATACTATATAGTATCAATACAGGTTGTTTTTTTTTTATTAATTAGAATCGTAGACATAAGGTTAAATTCACTAGGATTAATTGGTTCGAACTTACACTGAAAACGATTCGAGTAGGTCCAATTGTCGTAGGCCAGCCACCGCAAGGCTACGTCATTATATGAGTGTAACACTTCGGATCCGAAGGCGCTATATATTCCGGAGGGAAGAGTTTGGTCGTCTATGCTTAGAGCTGTGAAGGAAAATAATGAATTGAAAAGCCCTCTCTCTTCCGCCATAAAATTTGCTACGCCCCGATAGCCCCTTATATTTGGTAAACAAACCAAATTTAAAATTGCTGAACTTGCTGATTGTATTTGTTACTAATCGCATACAATTGAATTTATGGCCTACGGGCTACTAATAAAGCCAGTTAAATGATAAGACAACCAATTTTCAGGCAATTATACTGACCAAAGGCGGTGATCTGAGAGCTTAGGAGTGGCTTGGACTTATTCTATTACTCACAGCCATTTTGATTGTTTATCATCCAATTGTTACCCAGCTCTATAACTTCCACCGCGTCGCCTAGGACCCTGCAAGCAAGAAATCCGCACAGAAGTCCAACCAGAAGAGAGCCGCAGGCACCTCCTCCGAAGACTCTGCAGTTGTCCGGGCCCTTCATATGGCTATTAGCGGTCAATCAAATCACTGGAGCTATTTTAAAGTTGACGGTGGGCCCCTCTCAATGAAGAGTTTCAGACAAATATACATACAATCGGACCTCGGAGCGTTAAAGCGAAGAGTTGCTCCAACGACTAACCAGCGCCAAGTGCGACGCGACGATCACTGATGGGGATCGTTCGTGGCACCCACGCCAAGCGAGAGTGGGAGAGTGCGAGAGAGGCAGAGAAAAGTGAGAGCTGGAATGGAACCCAGTACATTTCAGTGTCACGCTATTCTCAATGCATCAGCTGTTTGTAGCTGGGGAATTGCCTCGACGTGGGCATACCTAAGTAGAATTACATTTTGAATAAGAAAAATCGGATGTATTCACAAATAACATTCACAAATATTAAAACAAATTATGAACAACGAGCAGTACGAACTGGGAGTTATCTTGTGTACTAAATGCTGAAAGAGAGAAAATAATTTCTTTAAGATAAAAGAATTTATAGTATACATTTTATAAAAAAGAAACAATTTGTATTTCCTTGCTATCCTATCATTATGTAATACAAATAGTATAATAATTCTAATTTGAATAAATTCAAACCATTATTTTAACATATAAAATAACTATACATACATATACATATGTACAACTAGAAATGTAAAACTACAAATAAAATATGTATACAAATGTAAATTTTTTTCTGTATTTTTATACCCTTGCAGGGTATTATAATTTTATTCAGAAGTTTGCAACGCAGTAAAGCAGACATTTCCGACCTTATAAAGTATATATGTATATTCTTGATCAGCATTAACAGCATATCAATGTAAAGTTTTAAAGCCATCTGAATTAAACTTTGCAGAAAGTCTTCTAAATGCTCTCACTACTATGTATGTAAGTCGGATCGAACTGCCATGGGAACAATCAGAAAATTGTAAGGAAAAAAATTATATACTAAGTAGTGCTAGTGCTTGAGCCTTCACGCGGAGCGGGTATTCGTTTACCGTTTTTCTTTTCTATTTAAATGTTTGTTTATTATTGGATTGAGATTTGCTGCCTTGAAATTATTACATGCATACAAATGAATGTAAACAATGGAATATCTGCAAAATTGTAGTGGTTTTCTTTAAAAATAATATGACACATAAATTATTTTATCTCTTCTGTAAGGCTTTTCTTTGGTTTTCGAGGTAGCCTTCCTTTCTCGGTTCTTATGCTTCTGCTTCGAAAGGCACAAAGACAACTCGGTGGGCTCTTTTAAATGACACTTCATTTACCATTTTCAGCTGTGTAAATGCCTATTTCGGAAGAATGGCAATCTTAAATACCTATTTCACCCTTTCCCGTAGCTAAAATCGTTAAGAAATGGTAGTCGTGGAAAATCAGATTAGATTTTTTGTTATCCGTTTTCCCAGTAAACTATGTAGCTGATTTCCCAGCACGTGGTGGAACAACTATTGTTCAGTTCTAGCTGTTTTGTAAAATAAAAGTGGTTTCAGGAATCTAAAACATCTATGTATACATCCTCAACAGTGATTACCTCATCACATGCGTATAAGAATGTTGTTCAACATAAAAAAAGGTCTAATTAAAAAGGTTTTTTGAATTTAAATACATTTTCACAAATTTAATTATTTTGCAATAAATATTGGTTGATAGTTTGAACCTTTATGTTATCGTTATCGAGTGTAAGGCATTCCGAGTCGTCTTCGAACACCAAGTAAATAGTTTTCCTGGGCGACGTCTGAGTAAATCCATTTACCGAGAACGTATGGCGTTTCATGATGTATTCCGGATGGACCACTTCAAGATATACAAGTAAAGCCGGAAACCGTACTGTGACAAGCAAACTGAAACTGTTGGTATACGGGGCTTGTGCATTGCTGCAGTCTTGACCTGCGACTTGCACCTGTTCGAAAAATACGGCATTAGTAGGGTTTTGATAAGAACGGAAGAAAATACGGAGTACTCACTGTAAGTTCTGGGTCTTTTATTCCGCTGATATTTTTCATTGGTACAGGATAGTAATAGTTTCTAGCCACGGTCTCCTCATCCTTATCCTCCAAAACTATTTCTAAGAATATTTCCTCCTTCGAATGGTTTTCGTATAGCAACAGTTCTAGTGGTATGGGGCGCACTTCCAGCTGATTAGATCCCTTGGGATTATTGAAAATATCAGTAACGTCCTAGGCTTAAGGGCTCACCAGGCCTTACCAAACCAAAGGCGCGTGCAATTGTCTTCTTGGCAACCAGGTCGGTCCATAGGTAGGTGTTTACCAGCACATAGTAAAACTGGGAGTCTGAATGGTCCGCATAATCCTCTCGGGTTAGCGTGATGTTAAGGTTATTTGAGCTGGCGTCATACAAGGCAATAACGCTTTTTGAGGCCAGGAATTCCTTGGCCCAGTAGTAAATCATTTTAAAGTTTCCGTAAAAGTCAATGCACGACCATGTGGGAGCCACCCAAACGTCGTTAAGCTGCCAGATTATGGCGCCCATTGTCTGGCTTCCAGTGCGTAGACTGCGAAACAGTTCTACCGCTGTCTTGGTCGCCATGGCCTGTGCCACCTGGCTGAAATATATGAACTTTTCAATGTTCTCGTCCCATGTCTGAGGAGTGAACGGCAGTTGATACGAGATTTGCTGAAGCATCGGAATGAATCCCTTTACGTCATGCTGCCGGCTTCGGATGAGGGAAGCAATATCCTCATTACTGATGTTTGAACCTCCTCCCAGCGCACGCTGCCATGTCGAGAGCATTGGAAGACTTGCGTACCCGAACTCCGAAACAAATCGGGCGTGCGGATAAGTCTCAGGGCTGAAACCGTCCTTGTCGTCTACCCAGAAATGCACTGCAATATAACAATTGTATTTGTTAATATTCAAGCCAATCTGAAAGACGATAACATCAAAATAATTTTGGTTTCTGAAAGCTGTGCTTATCACAGAATGCAGATAACCAATCGTATTTTTTAGGTTATATACCATACACTTGTACAAAAGTTTTTTTTTCAAGTCTTTAACTATTTTGTAAATACTATGAAATATATTTAAAATTTTCAGTGCAACAATAAATTAGTTAAATTAATTACCTACCCTTCCCGATGTATAAGTCCTGAATTAATTATAAAAATTTGCGGATCGACACGGTATGCATTGAGAACAGACTTACCATCGCCAAAGTTTGGATCCTGAGGATTGTTAGGCATATCACCACCGGATTGCGCAACCCCTAGCGAGGGCGTGGAAATCATTGGACCAGGTCGAGGACTGAAATCATTACGAGATATGGCTTTCAGCTCCTCCAGTATGACCTCAATTAGGGCATTGTAATCGCTCTCAATGCGGTTGGCGTCTTCCCCAAATTCTGTTTTGTTTGTTACAAGATAAAGCTCGATCTCGTTATTGGTCACGATTAGTGCAAGGCTTGGATGGTATGACAGACGCTGAACGTTTTGCGCAGTTTCTAGACGGACGGAGGCCACGAAGTCCTTTGCCAAGGGGTACGCTGCACGGGAAAACGCCATGTCCTGCCACACCAGCAGCCCGTAGAAGTCAGCCAAGTTGTAGAAGTTCTCCGACTCATAGAGACCTCCGCCCCAAACGCGAATCATGTTCATGTTGGCCTCGTGAGCGGCTTTCAGCAAATATTCGACTGGAACAAAGTGGGAGCATTTAACAAGTGGGTTTGTTATTCCCATTGGACGTTACCTGACTCCGTCTCTGCTGACAGCTCCGGAAGTGTATGAGCAGGTACGTAATTCACGCCTTTTGTGAAGATCGGGTGTCCGTTCACCCGGAAAAAGAATGTCCTGCCGTTTTCTAATTGTACGTGCAGTATTAAAAAATAAAACAATAAATACAAATAAGAATCCATAAAAACAGTTAGACGAATTCAATAAATTCAACAGTGTAAATTACAAATTTTCCCTTTCCATAAACCATTCATCACTCTTAATAGCCTTGGAGGGTATTATAATTTTAGACAGAAGTTTGAAACGCAATGAAGGAGACATTTCCGACCCTATAAAGTATATATATTCTTGATCACATTAACAGCCGAGTCCCTTTATCCAAGTCCGTCTGTCCGTGCGTCCGTCTGTCTGTTTCTACGCAAACTGGTCCCTCAGTTTTAAAGCTATCTTAATAAAACATTGCAGATAGATATGCCTCTCACCGTTCGGACGTTGATGCACTACGATCAGTACATTCAAGTGGCCCATCTGACACCAAGCACGTGCCTGTTTGTGTTAGGTGTTAGTAGGCGCGACAAATGAAAGTATAGAAAAGGAATACGAGGAAGTTACTACTGGCGTGCTGCCAGACTGTTTGCCTGCATGCGTACTAAGTGGGTTAATATTAAGGTTTTTAGTTGGGGAAGGCTATCTACGTTTGATATTATCATGTACAAATCGTTATAATTTGCACATAAGACTCTAAAGGGTTCATGCAATTCAAAAGACGTTCTACATTGGCTCAAAACTAAAGGAATATAGGATCTAGTATTTCTACTCGGTACGTGAAAGTTAAGCTGACCCAGCAAGTCAGCACTTTCCACGTTACCGTGGATAAGGTTAAAAATGAACGTAATGCCAAGCATGGTTCTACGGTTAGCTAAAGAAGGTAAGTTAATTAGGAGAAGTCTACTAGAGTAAGAGGGTAACCTCTGGTTTGGATCCCAGTTCAAACCGCGTAAAGCGAAAAGCAGAAAGTTCTTCTGAACTGACTCAATGCGTGTACTGTGAACCCCATACTGAGGGCTCCAGACGCAAGATCCATATTCTAGGATAGGACGAACTAACGAAATATATAAGGATTTTGTAACATAGGGGTCATTGAATTCTTTCGACCACCGTTTAATGAAACCAAGCACACCTCTGGCTTTATTCACCATGCACGAAATATGATCGATAAAGTCAAGTTTAGGTCCAGTCGGACACCCAAATCATCGACTATATTAATTCTTTCCAAAGAGCAGCAGTCAAGCGTGTAAGTCGCGAGCTTGGGAGCGACACGTGAGAAAATCATTAGCTTGCATTTAGAGCCGTTTAGGTTCAATAAGTTTATACGGCACCATGTTTGGAAGTTATTGAGATCTGTTTGTAAATCAGACTGGCAGGAAGCGTCCTTATATTGCACACAAAGTTTGACGTCGTCCGCGTACATAAGTACTTTGGAGTTAGTCAGAACTTTCGGCAGGTCGTTGATAAATAATGTAAACAACAGGGGGACCCAAATGGCTCCCTTGCGGGACGCCAGAAGTAACCCTGAGAACATTAGATAAAGAATTTTTAAAGAGGACCTTTTGCGTTCTGCCATTCAGATAACTTGAGATCCAACTAAGAAGATCAACCGGAAATCCCATTAGATCGAGTTTCCGAACAAGAAGAGAATGGTTGACAGAATCAAATGCTTTACTGAAATCAGTATAGATTACGTCTGTCTGAAGGCCCTTATGGAAGCCCCTAACTAAGAAGGAAGTGAACTCTAAAAGATTGGTTGTCGTTGATCTACGCTTTAAAAATCCATGCTGACATGGAGAAATAATTGATCTACACAGGTGCTGCAAATGTGGAGTAATGATTTTCTCGAAAAGTTTCGGAATGGCCGACAACTTAGAGATTCCTCTATAGTTGCTGGCAACCGATTTGCTACCTTTTTTGTGGAGAGGAATAATAAATGATTCCTTCCAAATAAGGGGAAAGTGGGAGGTTTCTAGGGACAAGGTAAACAATTTTAGAAGGGGATTGCACAGGGCGTCGGCACAATACCTAAGCACACAGCCAGGTATACCGTCGGGACCTGGCGAATAAATGGGCTTAACGCGATGAAGATCTGAAAGAATAGTGCTTTCGTCTAAAATAGGACTGAAAATAAAGCTCGATTTGGGCATGATGTAGGAATAAGTCTGATTACAGTCAGTTGAAGTTGAGTAAGTGGTTTGAAAAAACTGCGCAAACAGATCGGCAATAGCCCGATCATTTTTTACGGTAGTATTTTCAAACGAAAGCGAGGAAGGATGCGTAATTGGCTTACGTTTAGTGTTAACAAAATTATAAAACTGTTTTGGGTCCTGAGAGATCTGGACCCTACAACGAGTCAAATAATTTTTGTAACACTGCGCGTTCAACACGGTAAATCTTGACCGAGCAGATAAATAAAGGGATAGGGCAGAGTTAGAACCGGTACGTTTATATTTAGTATACAGCCTAGATTTTTTGTTTTTAAGATGACTCAACTCTTTAGTAAACCAAGGAGGCTTATTCGATGTTGATGGATAGTATAACGGAACACATTCAGTAAAAAAGGAATTTATGGCACTGTAAAAAATATCCACGGCTTCTGACATGTCAGTGCACATGTATAAATCGGACCAATTAAAATCTAAAATAAAGTTATTCAGCCGTTCGAAGTCCGTTTTGCGAAAACAAAGGACTTTCTTGGCTGGACAGTCAGATATGTTCTGTAAGTCAGTCCCAATGTCGAGAGTCAAGTCGAAAGTCGGATGATAGGGATCTTCGGGAAGCGTCAACGGCGCCACCCTGGCTAAACTGACTCTTGCCGGATCTGAGACAAAACAGAGATCAAGCAAGCGCTCTAGGGAATTTCGTACATGGTTGACTTGAGACAGCGAAATGTCGAGCAAGCCAGCAATAAAATCATGCTGTGTGGAGGTGAAAAGTACATTAGAGGAAGTATTTGAGGACCAAATAGCCCCTGGGATATTAAAATCACCAAGAACTACTAAATGATCCTTATTAGAAAGTCGGTTGAAAACCGTTTGGATGGCGGAAAGATGGTTCCAATAAATAGGAAGTTCGGACAAAGGAGGAATGTAAGAACAGGTGATGAAAATAGAGCTACCATTGATGGTTAGCTTCACACAGAGGAATTCAACATCAAACTCCTCGAAAGTTATTAATTCCGACGCGAGAGTGGAGTCAACCGCTATGAGGACACCACCCCCACGTCTGATAGGCCGATCCAGCCGATATATTGTGAACACAGCTGGGAAAACTTCGGAGCTCAGAATCTCCGGCTTTAACCAGGTTTCTGTGAACACAATAACCTGGGATGCAAACGAGAGACTATCAGAATACAATTTGGGAAGCTTACTACGTAGGCCTCTTGCATTCTGATAGGAGATAGAGAGGGAATTGATTAGTTTTTTGGAGCGGGTGTCGTAGAGGGCGCAGTGGTCTGGTCGGGCCTGGGAAGACTTATTCTTTGACGACAATATACTCTGGCCAGAAATTGGTAGAGCATATTGTATCAAAGAGTTCATTCGGGACATTTATTTTAAAAGATGAAATATTCCTAGCATAAGAAAATTTGAATTTTTCCACCTTTATTTGTATTTTTTCAGCTCTAGTTTTGCCTTGGATAAAGGCAATAACATCTTCCGATGTCTGACCAGGGGAGAGCCGCGAAACAAATATCTGTTTCGTAGGTGGAACTACTACAAGGGCTTTCGGCGCTGCAGACTGATTGTCTGCAGTGCCGATATCGGCCGGTAGTCCGGGCCTGATACCCTGAGCAGGTGAATTAATGGGGCTTTGAGGGGTCAGTATTTGAGACCCCCCAGGGGACAAAACGGAAATTTTCGGGGGAGCGGTCCCTCCCGCAACACATTCGGATGCCGAATCTTTTTGCCACTCGATCTCAGAACTCTTTGACTGAATTCTGAGGTCGAGGGCTGTGTTGAGAGAGGCTGCTGTTGGGAGTCCGCCGCTGGTTGGTGAGATCCGCCTATATGCTGCAGACCAGTTGCGGTCTTTTTTGCGCCTAGGAGACTCATTTAATAGTTTAAGGCTATTAAATTGAGTGTCCAGCGCCAAGAGCATATCATGAGTTTTACGAAAACTCGATAATATGTCTTTAAAACCGCCCTTGGTCTGCCGCATAAAAGACATCATTTCTCTGGTTGTAGTCTGCGCCTCCCATCAGTACCAGCCCGTGTCATTGTGAGCTAGGATGGCACTCACTGGCTCCCCCCACTTCCCCCTAGTGACCCGAGTTGGTGGGCTCCGAAGTGACGCGCTCTAAGCTGGTTGGAGCCGGGCAGTGACACAGTAGATGCTCCGGTGTCTCCTGCTCGTTTGGTTCCTTGCAACTTCTGCAGTGTGGGTTCATAGGGTAGGCCCATCTTACTGGCATGCGTGCCTATTGGCCAGTGGCCCGTGATGGCTGCCGCCACCTTCTGATGTCCGTTTTACTCTTGAGATCAGCTCTGCAGTCCGTCTCCTATTGTATTCAGGCCAGCACAGTTTCGATCTCGCCTGTTCTGCCTTCATCGACCATTCTTTGCTGGCTAGTGCTTTGAAGTGGTCGTGGATCTCGGCCTGAACAGTGTTCAGAGATACTCGAATATCTGTTGTTTCTTGACCCTTTTCTGGCCAGTTCGTCAGCTTTTTCGTTGCCGGGGATGTCGGCGTGCCCGGGTACCCAGGCTATCTGCACCCTGTTGTGTTCTGCGAGTCTGTTTAGTGCCTCCTTACATTTGGCGACTAGTGTGGATGAAGTCCTTGCTGTTGCGAGAGATTTGATGGCCGCTTGGCTATCTGAGTATATCCTTACCTTGGCATTCTGGGAGGTCTCGGCCCAATGAAAGTTCAGCTGCTTTCAAAATCCCGAGGACCTCCGCCTGGAACACTGTTGCTGACCCTGGGAGATGGAAGGACTCTTCTATCCCCCCAGGTTTCAGCAAAGATTCCGGCCCCTACCCCGCCGCTCATTTTTGAGCCATCGGTGTAGAGTGATACCTCATCTGGCTCGGTTACACTCCCTCTTCTCCACTCGTCTCTTGTTGGGTATTTCGTAGTATATGCATTTCCGAACCGCATCTCGGTTGTCATGTAGTCGGTATTTACTGTTAACCGATCGTTTATTTCGTTCAGGATCTTACAGTGCCCGGTGTGGTAGTTCATCCAGCTCTGGCTTGCCTTCAGTCGTACCGCGCTTTGGGCTGCTGTGTTCCTTATGAAATGTTCTACCGGTAATATGTTTAGAATGGCATTCAGCGCTGCTGCGGGGGCACGATCTGAGTGCTCCCGTTGCACCTGCGCATGCCGACCTTTGTATCCTTGTAAGTTTCTGGATGTTGTATGCCCTAGTTAGTGCTGGCCACCATACTAGTGCTCCGTATGTGAGTATGGGTCTTACAACCGCTGTGTAGAGCCATATTATTGTCTTGGGGTTGATGCCCCAATTTTTCCCGAACATCTTCCTGCAGGAGTAGAATGCTATGCTCGCTTTCTTTACTCTTTCGTTGATGTTTTGTTTCCATGATAGCTTTGTATCCAGTATCACTCCTAGATACTTGGCTTGTTGTGACAGCTCTAGCTCTGTACCGTCTATCTTCGGTTTACTGAATCTGGGGATCTTTGTTCTCTTTGTAAAGAGCATAAGTTCCGTTTTGCTTGGGTTTATGCCCAACCCACAGGCTTTTGCCCATTGGTTGAGTTTTTTCAGCGCCCTTGTCATTAGTTCGCTGATGACGTCTGGGAATGGTCCTGAAGCGAGTTTCTACGTCGTCTGCGTATGCTACCACTTTAACTCCTTCGCTATTGAGTTCTCTCAATATGTCGTCCATGTTAATCAGCCACAGCAGTGGAGACAGAACTCCTCCCTGAGGTGTGCCCCTCTTCACGTATCTCGTGTGATGAGTGCCACTCAGTTCGGCTGTTATCCTTCTGCTCGTTAGCATTGCGCCGATCCATTTTCTGATGCCTGCTTCAACTCCAATCCTGTTGAGGGAGCTCAGGATGGAATCTGCGTTTACGTTATTGAAGGCGCCTTCTATGTCTAAGAAGGTGGCCAATGTGTAGTTTTTGTAGACCAGTGCCTTTTCTATGTATCCCACTACTTCGTGTAGTGCTGTTTCAGTGGACTTGCCTTTCCTGTATGCATGCTGTGCTTCGGAAAGGTTTTTCTCCGTTCTTTCTCTGATATGGATATCTAGTATCCGTTCCATTGTTTTCATGAGGAATGAGGTCAGGCTGATCGGCCTGTAATCCTTGGCTTGGATGTGTCCTCTTCTTCCTGGTTTTGGTATAAAGACTACTCTTGCTTCCTTCCACGGAAGTGGTATGTGTGCTGTTTTAATGCATGCCAATGCATGCTTTTGTTGTCTGCAACATTGCTGGTATGATTCCGTCCGGTCCCGGACTTTTGTACTTATCGAAAGAGTCCACCGCCCATTGGATTCTTTCCATGGTGACGATCTCGTCGACTCTTTGCTGATGTTCCGCCAATTGACTTTCCTCTGATCGAGTTTCTTCTTTCTGGTTACCTGGGAAATGTGTGTCCAGCAGGATCTCCAGTGTCTCTTCTGCTGACGAACTTCCTGTGCCGTCAGATCTGTTTATAAGAGTGGGGCTTGTATGCCCCTTGGCTAGATTTTTGCTCAACCTAGCCGTGTCTTTGATTCCTTCTAGCGATTCGCAGTACATGCTCCAAGAGTCTTTCTTGGCTGCGCATATCGCTTTTTGTATTCTTTGTGTATTTCCTTATACGGCTGCCAGTCTTTGGTTCCGTAACTTGTATTAAAGGCTTTCCTAGCCTTTTTCTAAGCTCGCTCAGCTCTCTGTTCCACCATTGCGGGATATGTCTTCTTGGAGTACGTTACTCTGCACGACTCTTCGTACGCGTTGTTGAGAATATTCGTGAAGTCCTCGACTTCCTTGTCTATTCCTTCCAGGGTGGGTCTTACTTTGACCTTCCTGTTCTCCACCTTTGACTGTACAATCTTTTCATATTTGTTCCAGTCTGTGTTGCGGGGATTGCGCTTCGGTGCCGTCTCGCAGGTCGGCATCGAAATCTCAAAGAATATGTATCTATGGTCTGAAAAAGAGTTTTTTGTCGAAACCCTCCATTTTTCTACCCTGTGGTTACTGTGCTCTATTTGGAGCGTTATATCTAGGACCTCCTCCCATCCTTGGAATTCTTCCGTACTCGGAAAAATAAAGGTGGGTGTTTCCCCTTTATTGCAGATAGTGACATCATGACATATAATATGTTCAAAAAGAGACTCACCCCCTTTCGTTTGTTTCCTTGCTTCCCCACAGTGTGTGCCTAGCGTTGGCGTCACACCTGAGGATGAGTGTCGTCTTGGAGTCCTCGGCCCATTGCATCACCCTGACAAACGCTTCAGGGGGTGCCGGTTCATCGTGGGCCATGTATCCGGATGCTATCAGCATGGCTGTCCCATCCGCTGCTTCAAGCCTGGCCACTGCTAGGTCTGAGTTGCTAAGAGATTGGGATGTAGAAGAGCGTTAAGGTTGTTTTTAATGATTATACCCGCCCTCGGCCTACCTGTCGAGTTTGTGTATAGTGTTGTATATCCTTTTATAGCCACGCCAGAGATTTGGCCGTCCCTGGTCCATGGCTCTTGTAAGAGGCCGATGTCGATGTCCTCCTCTCGGAGGAGGACTGCAAGATTTGCCGAAGCGTGCGAGCTACGCTTCAGGTTTATCTGCACGACCTTCGGCATTATTGCGGTGTGATGTTGGGGCTTTCATCGTCGATCACCAAGTCATCGAGCATCTGCTTGTGTCGCCGACGTCGTCTTCCAGGTTGTCGTCTGGCTCGGCTAGGAAGACCTTTATCTTTGCCTTCCTTATGCCGTAACGCACTTTGAACTCCGTTTTCTCTAGCTGCGGCAGGCACTGCTTGTTGATGAGGAACAAGAAAGGCTGGCTTGTCCTCATCTCCCCGCTCTGCCTTCAGGATGGCCCAGTCTGCCATGTCGACATCTTGGTTTAGAGCCCTCAGAGTCTTGAGCACCCTATCATGGTTCGTGAGCCCCTTTGGCAACCAGATGCGAGCTCTGGGCCTTCGGGATATCCGTGGCGGGGACGAGCTTTAGGCTAAGCCCCTTCCAGGCGCCGCTAATCTTAGCGACGCACTCCGCCAGAAAGTCCTTCGAAGACTCATCGTCACACCTGATCACCCGGTGCCCTCGAACCATGTCCGAGGAGTCAAAGGATGGTGTCGGACCAGCTGGCTCAGCTAGTATCTTGTCTGATACCATCTCAGACAGTCTGGTCTCAACCTCATCCCATTTCTCCGACAGCAGGCGCCCATCGTCGTTGAGCTCGTCCACCAGTGCCATGGCCAGGCTGTCTCTAGCCACCTCGCTAAACTTCTTCGCCGGCTTGACGAAGGACGTCGCTCTAGGGGCTCCCTTGGCGTCCTTTGCCCTTTTCGGAGCGCTCTCACTCACTTCCTGTGAGCGATTGCGCTTCGATTGGGGCTGTATGAACGCCTCCGGGTGCTCCTTTCGGTATCGCTCGAAATCATCGACCACTGCCTTGAATCGAGCCTTGTCTTTCAATCGCGCTGGTCCGCTTTGCCCTCTGCCTCGTTCTTGGCTATCTTTGCCAGAATGAAGCGGGCCTTGCTGGCCTGCGCTTCCTTTGTTGGTGGGAAAACGACTTTGGCTGGTCGTTACCCCGTTCACCTTGGCGTGGCTCGCCTTGGTGTTTGTGGTGGTTGGTCGTGACGTTTGGGGAGTGCTCGACTTAGCAGTCCCCACCGAACTCGACGGAGTTAAAGTCTCATCATCCGAGCGCAGTAACTCATCTTCGTCGATTTCGAGATGGTTTTTTGGGGTTTTACCTCCCCATGAGGTCCGAAGCGGATTGTTGTATGTTGGCCATGATCATTAACGCCCGCGTTGCTCGACGAGGCGAGCGCGGCGGGCCCGAGGGGTTTGGGGCTTTGAAGAAGGTCGACCGTGGCTTCGCCCCTAAGCCACGGCAAGGCTAGTTCCGACCCAGGGTTGCCCGGCCCTGGGAAGGCTCCGTTCGAACACAGCTGGATTAACCCCTCAGCTGCGAACCGAAAGTCAGAGAGCACGGGTCGCGTTACACGCCTGACTTGAGGGGAGGCCGTTTAAAGACTTGCCCAGGTCTAGGTAGGGAAGTGGAGTCATAGGAATGTGGATAGAGGATTCACGGGATACTGCCGCTCGTATTAGCCGTACCTTGGTACGTTTCCAGGAGGTACCACGCGGAGGACCCTCTCCGAGGAGAGGGTGGTGTCTATCGAATTGATATTCACCTACGAGTCGACTTGATGCACCAGAAAGCCAAGGAATATACATCGGCAAAAACTTTGCTGATCTTGCCTTGGTCTGATGCACCCTTACCACCCGGGCGATAATGTATCGATATTGGCGATAAAATATCGATACTTCAAAGTATCGATAATAGGGCCTGAAGTATCGACATTTTGGCATCGATAGTATATCTGGTATCGTTATGGTATCGATATTTTCTCTCTTGATACTTAGGTATCGTATAGTATACCTATCTGCTGACATTACACGTACGCGCGTTGTTCACAGTCATAGTGCGCCAATAAGTTTAAGTACTAAAATAACACCAGTGAAAGGAGCGAGGTCGTACTTCACGTAATTTGTGCTCAATGATTGTGACCAACTCTGGAAATACTTCCAATTTCTGGAAACATCTCAATCTTCACCACAAAATACAAAACGAAAATATAAAACTTTTTCTGAAGAAAAAATCAGGATTGAACTTGCCCAAAAAAAACCCGACTGAATCGACAATCTCAATCTCAATCAGTTGATCTGGATGATCCCGAATCTCGATGATCTCACTTAAGCCCTGAGCATTTGCAACAAAGATTATTTCTGGCCAGCATAGATGATAAGTTGTGGTTTTTGTAAAGAGAAAATTATTTTAAAATTAATGTAAAATAAGGATGAAGAGAAATTACTATTTTAAAATGTTTTAATGTTCTTCTAGTATCGACCTATTTGTGAAAAGTATAGATACCCTGCAGTACCTGTCATCAACGTTTCATCAACATTTCATCAACACACATGGGGGTGTGTCGATGAAAAAGTGATTACAAGCCATATAAAAGGTTGATGAATTTTTGTATGGGATGACCGCTCTTTTCATCAACACAAATTCATCAACATTTAATCATTTTTTCATCAACACTTTATACCAACAATTCATCAACATTTATACCAAAAAATTAATCAGTTTTTCATCAACATTTAATTTATTCAACAATTCATCAACATTTAATCAACAATTCATCAACATTTCATCACATATTAATCAACAATTCATCACCTATTCATCAACATTTAATCACCTATTCATCAACATTTAATCACCTATTCATCAACATTTCATCAGTTTTTTATCAACATTTAATCAACAATTCATCCGTTTTTCATCAATATTTAATCAATAAGCAATCAACGATTATTAATTCATTTTTAATTATTTATTTCCTTATTTCATAACATTATATAATAACTAAAAAAAATAATATATAATTCTAAATAAATCTAAATTAGCTTCCTTTTTTCCGCCCTTCCTCCTTTTTTGGACCGCAAGGTCAGCCTGACCAATGGCATCTACAAAAAATAAACAGTAAATAAATATAAACGAAAAGACAAAATTGAAAAAAGACAATATTAACCAATAGAGAAAAGTCCGCGTAAAACACTTAATTCCACTGTTTTTCATACATTTCACTGTTTTTAATATAATTTCACTTTTCTTTAACTTTTGTTGACCGCAATATATTGCGTCTTTACTTCTTTAAAATTAAAACGCAATTGAAAAACGCTTGTTTGTTAGGAGAGGGAGAGTTTGAGAGAGCAAAGGTTTGAGAGAGCAAGAGCCTACGTGCCGTTTTTTGTTGATTACAAAAAGGTCTAATTCATCAGTAAGTCATCAACTTTTCATCAACATTTGTAATCAATCTGTAATCAACCTTTTTGTGTGAAGAGAGAAAAATGAGAGCGCGATAGAGTCGGTTTTGACACGAAGGTCGAAAGAGAGCGTCGGCTCGGTTTAAGTCGCCGTCGGCTATTGATGAATCGTTGATTACAGAGGCCTATTGATGACAGTGGTACTGCAGGGTACATTACCCCCGATATTTAGATATCAATATAGGACATTCATTGATACGATACCGATACCAAGTATCGAACTTTTCGAAGTATCGCCCATCCCTACTAAATGCCAAAGGGCGTTGGCTAAACACAAGTCCATAGTGCACTGTCCTAACTTAAAATATGATTATGCAACAAAGCCAACGACAGGTAAATATTTTTGAAAAATATTATTTTCTATTTTTTATACCCTCGCAGGCCTTGACAGTAGAGCTGGAAAACCATCGATGGCACTATCGATACTATTGATGTTTTTCTGTTTTTTCAAAACATCGATGGTATTCGAAAACAATCGAGTTTCTCCGCACTTACACATAGCAAGAGAGACAAGTAACTTTGGTATATTTTATAAGGAATAGACATTTTAGTTTTCACGATGCCACAGTTCAGATATCGACAAACAAAGCGGTTTCGATTTCGTTAATAATACCTCTTATTTATGAGTTGCACCAAAAATTATGCAAAGTATACAGCCAAGTAAAATCACAGCCTGCGCTTGATATTTGCGAGGTCGTAAAAAAAAGATTGCCAGAGCGTTTCTCGCATTACGAAACTCGGACTGTTACTAGAATTGCTACTTTGCTGAATCTCAGATTTAAAAAGGGTGGTTTTTTGTTTTCATTGAACTCAGAGCAAAGCGCGAAAGCTTTGGAGTTGTTTTCAAGTTTGTCCCGAGTACCTCGTACAGCTGATGTTTCAACACCACCAAATACTCCACAAGAAGAAAAAAAAGCAGTTTGTTTACTTTTTTGGAAAATAAAATATCACAAAAAGTTCAGTGAAACCTAGCCGATGCCATAATGCTCTTGCGAACTTATTTCGATAGGCCTAATGAGCCGTCGGATAAGGATCCCCTTGTTTATTGGATGGTAAGAATAAAACTTTCATGAATTTATCCCTTTTCAGGCAAACGGTAAAATAATGAAACGACACTAACGACACTCTGTATGAGGTACTTCTGCATCCCAGCAACTTCGACTGAATCTGAAAGGACCTTCAGTAAGGCCGGTCAGATATTATCTGAAGGTCTTCTTTAAAGCCAAAGATTGTTGATATGTTACTTTTTCTGAACAAAAACCAAAAAAATTGATCTCTTTATTGTGATATTTATACCCTTGCAGGGTATTATAATTTTAGTCAGAAGTTTGCAACGCAGTGAAGGAGACATTTCCGACCCTATAAAGTATATATATTCTTGATCAGCATCAACAGCCGAGTCGATCTAGCCATGTCCGTCTGTCCGTCTGTCCGTCTGTCCGTTTCTACGCAAACTAGTCCCTCAGTTTTGAAGCTATCTGAATGAAACTTTACAGATAGTAACGGAACGGGCCGAATCGGACGACTATATCATATAGCTGTCATAGGAACGATCGGAAATTCTTGAGAAAAAAATTTTAATTTTCAACATATTTCTATAAAATATGGCATGGCCATTTTGTAATATTTTCGAATTTCGGTTCTAATTTGATCGAAATCGGACCACTATATCATATAGCTGCCATAGGAATATATATGTATATAAATGCATTTAGTTTGTTCGCAACATTTTCGTTCGCAACATTTATGTCAGTACCCGAGAAAACGAAAAAGTCTTTCTTACTTACTGCAAGGGAATTTATACCGAAGTTAAGCTTTCTTTCTTGTTTTTTAAATGAAAGGTAATTTTAGTACCTTTCGATTAAGTGGTCATACTATATGGTGTGATAAATAGTAGATTTTATACTCGAATTTAATGTTTTTTGAGGCAGTTTTCTCAATTTTTATCCAACTTCACAAAAATACTTTTTATTTGTTTTCCCTGAAAATGCTATTATGGTGCATATTAAATGTTCTAAAAGCAAAAAAGAAATAAATTTTAAAGAATTTTTTTTTTTTGTCTCAAATTTTTGACCAATTTTCAATAAATTATGCACTTTTTATTCAAAATAATCATTCAATTTTACATAATTTAATATTTTTGAAAAATATTTAATCATTATACATTCATTTCAAATCATTAGGTGTCCTTACAAAGTCAGGAATTGAAAAACATGCCTTCAATACAGGAAAAAATGTATGCCAGCCATACAATTTCATACTTCGCGGCGACTGTGCTTGTAGCTGAATTTGCACCAATCCGTTGAAAGGATCTTTTGCCTTGGAAATTCGGGGTGGCAGTTCGGGGCAGCCGATCTTTTTTGAATATGATAAAGAACATATTCAGGAACAACACCTCATACGCCAAACCCATAAGCCGGTGTAAGTTCATTTTTTTATTTTCCGTCAACGTTAGGTGAAAATTTGTACTTTGGTAAAACAGGTATGCCTGCACGTGCAAAAAATATTATAACTTTATTCTACCTTGGTTTAACCGAGATTTGATGCCCCTTCCGATAGAGACCATAACCATTCCGGTAGGTTACATATTTTACCTATAAATCGACCTCAAAGTCAGATTTTTTCTAAAAAACGACAAGCTTTTTTTTCAACCCAAAAGAGGTTCTACTTTGAACACGTGTAACTTCTAAAATACTGAACCGATTTGAATAATTTTTTGGATTCAACCATTTTGAACTATTACGTCATCCAAAATTTGATTTTTGTATACTATCTGTATCTTTCCGGCAAGTGTGCATCACTAGATCACTACGTTACCAGGCGACGAGAAATGAAACTACCATTAATCTGTACCTATTAAGTCAATAAACACAAAGATAATTTGTACCGTATTAGCTAGCGTTCTAATCTGGGACCGGGTCAGCAACCGCACCTCAACCAAATATAAATTCCTGAGACGAATCCTGGCCATCCCTAAGCCACCCGAGCAATGACAGATCGTCACAATCTTATACCTTATTTTTTACCCTTCTTCAATTTTTTAATGAAATCTGTTTCTGAAGCTGTGAAACGCAACCCATTGTGAATTTAAAAGTCGAACTTAGAATTTTCACAACATTATGCTAGGCTCACCTATAATTACTGAACCATTAGCTTTATTTTCAATAAAAATAGAGTTTGATTTAAAATTCTTGCGTATTCTGCTCCCTTTCCTTTCTTCTAGTTGAATCACGAAGTGCCTAAAAAAATTACTAGATAAAAAATAAAGACGAAAGCGACTCAAATAAAGTCAACAAGATGAAGAAGAGAATGATGTTGAACGATTTTGCTTAGTTTTAGGGCTAATCGAGTTTTCCTAAATGTAATGGTCGGTTTTTCTTTCTGGGTGCGGAAAATGTGTCTTTTTAGCTATGTACTTTACTGATAAACTAACAGGAAGTCCGGAAAAGTGGTTGAACAAAAGTTTTTCAGCTTGAACTGTTTAACACAATTTGATATCACACATTTTTTAATTGCCATTAAATGACATTAAATGTTTTTCGATTAATTCTTTATAACAATTGCTATTCTCCTGCCACATTTTAAGGCCGAGAAGTGGATAGGTCGAGCCCAGTTATCGGCATTTCGTCACATCTTTACCCATTTCTTCTTCAATTTAAATATCAGAAAAGCCCACTTACCGCAGTATTATCTTATGGTCTTGTATGCACTCCACCAGCTTTTCGTAGCGCTCCCCTTGACTCTCCGCCGGATCAGTGCCCAGGCGGCGCAGTCGGTGCGCAAAGATGGACATATGGGCGCGCAGTACGAGTACAAAGTTAACGGGATAGCAGTCCACACAGACGTCTTGGAAGCAAGCGCCGGCCATGGCAAAGTACTCTAAGCCGGCCTGCAGGGCGAGGTGCCAGTGGCTGGAGCGCCAGTCCAAGTACGGGTAGTAGTTCTGGTAGGGCGGCCTTCCGATAAAGATTGCCGACAGAAAGGTGTTCGTGGCATACACCATATACACAGTCATGAAGAAAAAGAAGATTCGGTTGCTGAGCGAGACCGCGCGATGCACCTGCAGACGTTCGCTGGCCTGCGTGAGTCGTTTGTCCATTTCGTCCAGAATGGCGTTGGCTTCATCGAACCGCTTGACGAGCGCCCACACAATCAGCACCTTGGTAGAGCAGGACCAGGCATTGAAAGCCACCTGCAGCGAGGTAAGGAACTCTCCCGGCGAAAACTCCGACAGATGGCTTATGTAGCCCGTGAGGAAACCGATGGGCTGATAGAACGTCGAGCTCAGATTCAGAGCGAAGGACCACAAGACGTAGGCCAAGAAATACCTCGACGGAGGCTTACGCACCCCCATCAGGAAGATGCAGCGTAGAAGGTAAAGAGTCGCGTCCCGGGAGCGAGCAGGTAGATCCTCGGAGAGCGTGTACATGGCCGGAAAGATCCTTCGTAGCTGCATCGTGGCTTATTTGAATTTGAATTATAGAGTCGAAGGGTCGGCAGAGTCCTTTTATATGGCTCCCAGTGGCGTGATTATAAGCTCATCAGCGAAGCGGTTGGGTAATTCATGAGCGACACTTCCGAAGTCGTTTGTATAAATCAATTAGAACGAGTGACTGGGTCTTGCGACACCGAATTTTTTAAGCTCTTCAACCGAGTAACCTGTAACAGCAGGGTACTGACGGTGCCACATGTCAGTACTACGTACTGCTCGTAGCGCTTGTTAGAAGTGTAAAAGTTTACACTTGCCTATAAATACTTGATGATCCGCTTACCCCATAGAAGCGCAAACAAGGCTGCAACAGTTCCCAGTATAAAAAGATTTAATTTCAAATAGCTTCTGTAGTAATCAAATCGGTGGGTTGATGGGGTCCGAGGGGATGTCATGCTTAAAAGTCATTCATTGATTTTGCTACGTAGTCACTCGAAGCCAGTCGGTATGTGCTGTCCAAACTTTCAGTAAAATACAGCCCAAAGTTGCGACAAACGACTCAGCTGCAACATGACCATTTAATTAATAAACAATGACAGACAGACACCAGCCGAAAAGGGTATATGGCCGCCACTAGGCCCTGGAAACTTTTCAATTAAATAAGTCAATTGGCAGCAGCTGAAAACCGAACGTTTAATTGTCAGCCTCTCAAATATTTACAGCAAAACCACATTATCTAGTGCTTCTGTTAGTCATTATTGCTCTTCTTCAACTCAATGCTATCAATAGCAGAATGGTTATTACTCCAACCTAGAAGCCTTAAGGGGTTACATATATACACTTGCGCGCGAGGAATAATAGGTTTTTTTGCGATTCTTTTTTTTTTTAATAATAACACAACTTTTCTTAAAACACTGAATGTATATTTATTTATGCAGTTCGTGAGATGCTTCATGAATTAAAAAAAATATATCTTATATATAAAATTCTGCTGTCACGGTGTTTGTATCCAAACTCCTCCGAAACTACTTGACCGATTTGGATGAAATTTTGAGGGGATATTCTGTAGGCTTGAGAATCGGCTAACATCTATTTTTCGTACCCCTAACCGATAAGGGTTGTCCACTGGTTGAGCAAAGAGCGAGCCGAAAAAAAAACACAGCTGAAGTGTCTTTTCAAAACAGTTTTCAATTGTGTCAGCCTGAGGTGGGACGAAGTTCACCGGGTCAGCTAGTATATTTATATTAGTAGTTACAGTAGCCATTATGCAAAAACACAACTTTCCCAACATCGTTCGCGGTGACCACGATTACTAAAGAACCGTTAACTCGGTCAGCCTGAAATTTTGCAGGCCTATTAACAACAATATTAGCCTGTGCGTGAACAAAGGATTTTGCAAAATACAATTTTTTACGAAAATGATGATCGTTTTACTAAAAAGTACGAGTTTTGAACGTATAAATTTTTTGGTTTTTACATCAGGAAAAAAAATTTTGCTTCAAATTCAAAATCCTTCGTTCACGAACAGGCTATATATTTATATATATATATATATTTATGAAAATATATTTTCATATATATAGCTATAGGGTTGGAAATGATTCATCACTGCGCAGCAAACTTGTGAATAAATGTATTATATATATGTAAAGCATTATATCCTGTTAATTATAGTTATGTTGGATATAACAAAAGAATTGTGGTTTGACCATAAATGGAATGGCGAATTCTCGATTCTGCTGACGATGACTGCAACTTGACGACTTGACAACTTGACCGACGGTTGACCCTCCGACACACCAACTCTATGCTCTGATTTGATCCATCGACAACTACTTAACAACTTGACAACTGGACTCTTTTCTCACGATCTCAAGTTACTGCTCTTCTTATGCTAGTGACTCTCTTCTAGTGACTCCTCTTCATTTGTTCTGGTGATGTTACTTCCCTAAAAATATCGTATGCTAAGCGATACGGACCGCAATCCAATAGAGCACTTGTGGGACCTACTTGAGCGCAGAATCAGGAAACACAAAATTACAACTAAAACAATGCCTAATCTGTCAAATGTCATTTGTGCGCTATTGAAGCTCGATTGTTTTGTGCCGAATGCCAAACGGAACGGACGCGTCTGCTTTGTGTCCCGGAAAAATGCATTTTTTCACCTTGAAAAAAATCACTAAAGTTTTATTGCACGTTTTTAAAAGTGTCACCGTGTGAAGTGTGTCAATTAAAAAGTTGAGTGCAATAGATTTTTTGACGTGAAATTTAGTTATGTTTAAAATTCCACACCGGGTTTGGACAAAATTTTCACAATAAAAAATTTGTTCATATGATTTTAAAACGACTGCTTGAGGAAGTTGTGGACACTTAAATGTCGGGGGTTGTGGACACCCAATTTTTTGTTTGACAAATCTTAAAATATAACCTTTGATTGAATTATAAGTACAGCTATATAAGTAAATATATTTTAATGGTGTTTATATTCTTTTCTTCGATGTTTGTTGCCAAAAAAAATTGACCGCCTCCAACTCCGTTCACTGCAATGATTGTGATCGGCCAGTGCACATGTCAGTGTGCTGACATGCGTGCCAGCTATTTCACATGCGCGAATTGTGATTCTGATTGGGAATGATGTCATGCGTAGTATTTTTTTTTTTTGCTTTACAAATGAATAAACTACCATTTTTTCTTCATTTGATTACGTTTAACTTGATACTTTCCTAATTTTAGCACATTCTATAAAGGTGTCCACAACCCCCCTTAAAATCTGAAATTGGCAAAAATTACCATTTTACAAAAACTTAAAATTTTTTCTTTCAGTGATAGATATCACTGTAATATCACTGTAAAAACTAGTTAGCTAAGGTCTCTAGCTTTCCATTGATATGCACATGTCCGCATAATATGCTCCAGTTAAAAAGATATCAGCGATATGTCCACAACTGCCACCTTTCCCCTACATTTTTGTTTGGAAGTATACACTTGGAGTCGCTACATACGATGGCAGCTATTTGGAAAATGTAAGAAATTTATTTAATTAATTTGCTCATCAAGTAAGGCGACACTTTCTTAAGTTATGTTGTATAGTACACAGCCGTAGAAGACAAAAATAAATTTCCCATTTTCTAAAATATTGATCTTATTTCATATTAAATGGCATAAGTGTCGCACCGCTTGCTTTGCTTAATTGTAAATTCGCATTTTCATAGCCATGTGAGAAATCAGCATTCGTTTGCTGGAAGCTGCCGCACAAATATTGTATTTCGTCAGACTGTTTTTATTGCGGTCCTCAGCGGAAGCCCGCCCGCAACAGGTGCTGAATTTATTTTTCTAAGAAATAAACTCATTTGCACTTGGAGCCATGACAACAAGTCTGGCTGGCAATCAGTGGAGGCAGGGAGGCTAGTCAAATGTTGATATTAGCCACCCGAGTAGGGCCCGCACTGGACTGGAATCAGCAGTGGCGGGGCGAGCAACTTCAGAGCGAAGGCAGCCCAACGCGTTTTACTTCAAAGTAAATAAACAGGAATTCACATTTTTTCCTATCCCGACTCGTGCTTTTATCCACTGGAGCCTTCGCATGTGAGATGGCTAGGCGTTGGCACGTGTGCCGCGTGTCCCGTGCCTTCGTGGTGCAGATCCACATCGTACTGATAGTGGTGGGTGTGATCTTTATGCTGGACGTTGTCGGCCACAGCTACTTGAGGGCCCATATTTTTCCCCACCTCCGCCTCTACCCCGTTGCCCTCCGAGACTGGCTGTTCTGGGTGCGTGGTATTACACTGTCCGCATACATTCTGAACGCGATCCTCGGAATCCGGATGGCCCGCAACCCGAGCATCTTGAAGTTTGCCTTGTATATGATAATTGGATTGGTGGTGCTCATATATACCGTCGTCATCGCTGTTACACGATTCATGTTCCTGGAAAAGTTTGAGTTCTTTGCGCGGCAAGTTGCCCTCCAGGTCTGGATTGGGGATATGATGGGCAAGTTAGAGGTGGAGTTCAACTGCTGCGGCGTGTCTGGCGTAGAAGACTACCAAACGGCCACGACCAACCGCACCTGGGCCAGCGGGTCTTGCTGCGAGCAGCCGGAGTGTCCCGGATGCATGACAAACATCAGAAAGTACTTGTGGATAGTCGAGACGGAAGTGGCGAGGGACAACATTTTCGTCGCATGTTTTTTAGCTGTGGGGATGATATTTATGGTTATTCACTACAAGGACGTAGAGCTCCATGACGATCCATACGAGGATAAGTCCGAGGAAGACTCTGACTCCTACGACTCTGATGAGAGCCTGGACTCTCCCATGATGGCGCCCCCCTCATAAAGACGTAGAAGCAGCCTCCCTGACGCCGATTCAGGGGCAAGTTACGGGTCCCGGCCCTCTTCGGTCAATTGAACTTTAATCCAGCTTGTTTGCTCAACGCCTCGGGCATGCCGTTTAGTCTGCTAGCTCGATGCGGCTCATTAACTGCGAAACCAATGGCCCACGCAATTATAACATCCAGCTTCTAGTTATATTGGTACTTAATAAGCTTTCAAAATAAAATGGCACAAATAAATTTTAATGGCTTCGATCTGAGCGCGAATATATGGATTTATAAGGATTTATAGGCCTGACCGTAGTTTTTGTTTTTGTCTCACTTTGGGCTCTGAGTATGTAATTACTTCTATCTAAGACACTTCCATGAAAACAGGATTTTAGCCTACCTGGTGTCTGTTGATAATCTAAAATTCCAGCCTAGAGGGGGATATAACTTCATTATTATTATTCATATTTCATTTTCATTTAAAGCATTGTTTAGGAGCGCATTCCCTGCCATTCGCATTGTCATTTCCCCTTTCGCTATTGGCCTTAGCATGGCGGAAAATGCCTTGTGTGGGGAGCGTTGGTCGGTTCAGAAAAGTGCACGATTGTGCTTCCGTTGCGGTTTGTCTGGAGGAAGCGCCACCGAAAAATAAACAGCCAGAAAGGATGCGCAATGTAACGGAAGTGCGCGAAATTTGTGAACATTTCACCAAGCGGCCTCACCTCCCAGTCTCGTTGTTACTGCTGCGGAAGCGATAGCTCTGGCGGATAGCTGAGTGGACTGGTGAATTGACAGTTTAAGGATAGAGTGCATTTGCGGGCGGATGATAACTATGATATTTTAATGATGTGGACGTTTTTGACAGTTCGCTTGAAGATTTCGCAATAGTTTTTCAGTTGTCCTTTTGGAGTTCCAAGCGGCAGACCTCAGCAGCTAGCAAAGCAAAGCGAACTTAAATTGAAATTTGCGACTTCCGTCTGGAGGCGGATGAGGAAGTGAGGGCACCTTAATAAGCAAATTATTTAAATGAAATAAGGTTGGTTCTGTACTTGTAAAAGTTACTGGATGCATTCCACTTTTCAGTAAGAGATTCTATTTATAGCTTTGAGAAAGCAAAAGATGACACGGGGGGTGACGGGGGGATTACCCCCGGGCCCGTAGTTTTAAGGGGGGCCCGTAATTTTCAAAAGGGGCCCGAGATTTTCAGAAATGTCAAGCGGGGGGAGGCCGGCACTTGGTTACCCCCGGGCCCCGATTTTCTCTCGGCGGCCCTGCATACATATATGTATAGTAGTAAGAGCATATAGAAGACTATGTGCAAAGTTTCATTTAGATAGCTTCAAAAATGAGGGACTAGTTTGCGTAGAAACGGACGGACAGACGGACACCGTGGTCGGTCTTGTATGGAGCGGGCGGCCAAAAATACTTCTAGTGGATATATCACTATGAAATTTTTAGAGTAGATTTAGAAAAATATATTAAATATATTGTGTAAAAAGTAGACTTATCGGACGACTATATCATATAGCTGCCATAGGAACGATCGAAAGTTTTTGAAGAAAAAAATTATAACTTAACCAATTTTTAACATATTTTTATATAATTTTAGATATGGCCATTTTGTTTTATTATAGAATTTCGGGCTTAATTTGATCAAGGTCGGACAACTATATCATATAGCTGCCATAGAAACGTTCGGTAAATAATGAAGAAAAAAATTTTAACTTAGCTAATTTTCCACATATTTTCATAAAATTTGATTTGAATTAAATGCGCGCGCGCGCCAACGACCGCGCGCGGCTGGGCACACCGACCGCGATCGGCAGGGCACACTAATGCGCCCAAATGCGGGCGGCGATGCGGGCACACTAGCCCCGCCGAACCGCTATATAAAGCGCACCCCAGCACTACGGAGCTCATTCAGTTTCGGCCGGCAAACGGCAAAGGTCTCCTGACTAGAACCAACTATCAGCAGCCAGGGACCAGTGGACAAGGACGAGCAAGGAGCATCGGTAAGGACGACATCAGACATCAGCGGAGACGGGTACACGGCGTGGTAATTAACTAATCCTAGTAGCCTTTGCATAGTACGTCTCATTCTACGGCTCGATCTACCAATCCGCATGTCTCAATATATAGTAGACCAGAACGGCCTCTAAACTCTTCTCATTAATTAGTAGACCAGAACGGCCTCTAAACCATTCTCACTAATTAGTAGACCAGACCGGCCTCTAAACACTCTTCCCAGTTTTTAGGACCTCAGAACGAGCCGATGCGTCGCATTCGTCACTAGAGCACGACGTTACCAGGCGACGAGAAATGAAACTATCAGTAATCTGTACCTATTAAGTCAATAAATAGAAAGATAATTTGTACCGAATTAGCGAGCGTTCTACTCTGGGACCGGGTCGGAATCTCTTTCAGCAACCACACCTGAACCAAATATAAATTCCTGAGACGAATCCTGGCCGTCCCTGAGCCACCCGAGCAATGACGAATCGTCACAAAAGGCACAGGTTTCACAATCACTTAATAAACTAAAATTAACACGTCAGAAACTCTAAAACTCCAAAAAGTTATATATAAATACATTTATTTGAAATATTAAATGATTCCATTTGAAAAACACTTTTTTTTTCACGTGTAATAATATTTTAATTGCGACCGTCACTTGCAAGTTGCGCACGCTGCCAAGCCAAATCAATTTTGTGCTCTATGTTTCTCACTCATTCTTAAAGAGAATAGTTAGAATAAAGCAAAACCAATCATACATTTTAGTAGCTTGATCAATTCTCCGAGTTAGGGTTGAAACAATTCTAGCCAATGTTTTGACTTTCATTTTTTTATTTTTGGCCTATGGGCCAGACCAGTGTGCATCGGTTCCCCATGTTCCAAAATCAAAATATTTCCCAGTTTGCATGAAAAAAAACTATGATGCCTAATTTAGCGTAGAAAAATGTATTATTGTTTGAAATCCTTTTTGCTATCAAGGCTGGGCAATTTCGCACGGCTCTCTAATGTCATCGCCATAACAGCCTCTACATTGTCCGATGTAACTCGTTTGGCAACGCTAGCTAGCAATTGAACGTATCGTTCCGTTCCATGTGTGTGCGATGGAATTTTTGGATCATTTAACGGTGGATCATCCAAATTTAAAAATTCTTTGAATGTATCGTACAGAATGCTTCGCGTAAATGGAGGTTCAAACACGTTATTTATATCATTCCAATTTATCATTTCCGTGTAATTCGTGCAATGAAAGTTTATATCTGGTTTTTTATAAACTCTAAGTTTCGTTGGGTCTTCAACATTGGTTCGATAGCGCAGAATTTTATTGATAGCAGAGTCGCGCATTTCTTTCCTATCATCAAACAACATTGATAACAAGATATTTTCCGAATGCGCAAAATATGAATTATCTTTACAATATTGCGCAAAGGAGCTTCTAGAAATCGTGACCAATGGATGTACCTGAATAATAATGCACTACCGTAGACGGCAGAGTGTAATACTTGGCATTGAAGTATATTGGGACATAACATTTAACTCTAAATTCAATCAGAGTTCTTAAATTTTTAGATGGCTTTTTCGTTGTCACATATAATTGCAATAATCTAGTGGCCTTGGTGAGCCAGCGAGAATGCACAATTTTTCCTGGTAATGTTAGCCAGATCTACCGAAACCACGCCGCTAGAAATTACATAGGCCATGTCGTATATGAAAGTACTTTGAATCGGAGGAAAATTAATGTTTTTCGATGCAGTTTTCTCTATTTTAATTTCGAAATATATTTTTCGTTTGTTTTCTCTGAAAATACTAATATGGCGCATATTTAATTTTTTAAAAACAAAAAAAGAATAAATTTTAAAGAAAAAATAAAAATTTGTTTTTTTTATAATTTAAACCTTCCTTTTTGACAAATTTTCAATAATTTATGCACTTTTTGTTTAAAACATTCAATTTTACATAATTTAATATTTTTGAAAAATAATTAATCATTATACATTAATTTCAAATCATTAAGCGTCCTTACAAAGTCAGGAATTGAAAAACAAGCCGCCAATACAGGAAAAAATGTGTGCCCGCTATACAATTTCGTACTGCGCAGCGACTGTGCTTGTAGCAAAATTTGCACGAAGACGCGCGTTTTATACGCTGAGTTGAAAGTATCTTTTGCCTTGGAAATTCGGGAAGGCAGTTTCGGGCAGCCGATTCTTTTTGAATATGATAAAGAATATATTCAAGAACAACACCTCATACGCCAAACCGAAACTCCAGCAAAATCCCATTTTTTATTTTCCATCAAAGTTGAAAATTAGTACTTCGGTAAAATAGGTATGCCAGAACCTGCAAAAAATATTATAATTTTATTCTACCTTGGTTTAACCGAGACTTGATGACCCTTTCGATAGAGACCATAACCATGCCGGTCGGTTACATATTTTACCTAAAAATCGACCTCAAAGTCAGATTTTTTAAAAAAAAAGACAAGCTTTTTTGCAACCCAAAAGAGGTTCAACTTTGAACACGTGTAACTTCTAAAATATTGAACCGATTATTTGGATTCAACCATTTTGAACTATTACCTGTCGAGTGCAATAACAATCACGATCCGTTGTCACAAAAAATTAGATTTTTGTATAGTATCTCTATCTTTCCGGCAAGTGTGCGCCGTTTCATTATACATATTAAAGGTCGGGAGAGAAAGCGGTATGATTGGGCCATTCTTTCAACAATTATACCCGCTTATACGCACATATTTCGGGAAATACGCAGAGCTCTCGCAAAAAACCATTTCGAGTTTTGCTTATAGCAAATTTAAAAATAAAAAAAAAATACCTTCTATAGGCGGAGACATCTGAGGCAAGTCTGATTCGATTGGGAATTTGCATAATCACCCCTGGACTGCTACTCCCTCCAAGTTCAGCCACGACTAGACCACATAAAGTTAAGTTAATGCCTTATCTGGGCGGAAGTTGCAGCCTCGCACACAACACTGCCCGAATCGAGTTTGTCGTTTTCAATTACACTTAAACTTTAAGCATTTTGTGTTTTTGATTCTTATTCGCCCGCTTAAAAATGATCAAATTACCCCGAGTGGTTCATAATTTTATTTAGCTATGTTCCTCCGTCTGTGTTGCCGTGGGACTTTGCCACGTGCAGCAAATATTTTCCTGTCTGCGTGTTGTGGGGGTATTTAGCATCAGCTTAAGGACTTGCCCAAGCCCATTCTCATGCCAACGCGCCATCATCTGGCAGCACACATGTATGACTACGAGTCCCTGTCTGGCAGCCTGTTTGTCGGCGGCCTTGTTTTCACATCATTTGAAACGTGGCAAGCATTCAAATGGACGGACGGCTTCGCCGTTTATCCTGTGTTCCTAATGCGAAAAGTCGAGAATTTCTTTTTCTGGCTTTAGTTCATTTTTGGTTAATTTAGTTTTCGAACGAGAACTCTCTTTTCCGACACTCTGGTGAGTTATAAATATACGTGTTTAGGTCTCACTTATTTAACGGGCCGTTGCGTTGGCTTAGGCCTGGCTGGAGCTTGCATTCTTCTATTGCACTCGTAATTGCTTTTTTAATTCGATCTAAATTTGGTTAAGTCTCGTAACCTACTTAGCTGCGGCGGGACTGACAGCTCACGAACTTGTCAGGGGCAAATTAATTTCTGCTTTATCTCTGCTATCGTGGTTTATCAGGTTTGTCCTCTAACTTGAAGATTCCTGGTTCAGAAATCCTCTCAGGCATTGACAGAGTCTCCTCTTTAAGTGCATTTTTGCGCATTTTCTGAGGCTAGGGATTTGATTGATTTGTTTGAATGCTGTTATTGCTTTTAAACAGGATCAGTGAGCCGGGTGCAAGTATGTTTGCAATTTTCATGCAAATATTCGTTCATTCATGATACAGACATATATTATTTCAGAGCGACTTTTTGCATGGCAAATATTTACTTTGCTGCAGCACAGACGAACAAGGCGAGGAGCTCACTGGAGCTGTGTGTCCTGTGCCAGTTATATTGCCAACTTTTCTTTACCGAATAAAAGATACATAACGAGCGTAATAATGAAGTCAAGTATCAGATGCAAAATGTAATAAATGATATGCTAGGAATTCACAATATAAATTCACAATTTTTCCTCTTCATAGAAAGGTTTCCAAAAAATTCATTCAAAGGAATTCTGACTGTCATGCACGAAGCTGGGTTCAAATAAAAAGATTTATGATGGCCGTATACAACTCGATTTACTACCATTAGACCTTTGGAGCTAAGCAGGCAATTCGCCGCCTTTAGAACTAAATAGATATTTGCACTTGTAATTTAACCATCTTGATGTGCCACGAAAAAAAAAAAGCCCTTGACCAATAAAAAAGCTAATAGGAGTTAGAGTAGCTGATAAGCTGGGCACAAGTAAAACAAGTAAACTACACACATTTCTGTAACTTCAAGGAGCCAAAGTCTCAATCAAAATGTGGGATTTCAGTAAAAGCCAAAGCTCCAAATAAAAAAATGAGAAAAGGTGTGGAAATGAAGGGTAGAATAAAAAGCGGAGTCAGTTAAGAGCAAGCGCTTCTTGGCCAAAAAGCTATTTGCATGGCACTTAAAAATGGAAAGGCGAAAAAGCAAACAAAAAAACAAAGAGAGAGCCAAGGGCTAAGGTACAGGAAAGTGATGAAGCTCCGGCTCCAGCAGGTGTGGTAATTGGAAACGAGGCTTGTTGTGTACGGCGTGGGTAATTGACATTGTTGGTGCAAACAGACTAGGATGGGCGTTCGCCGAGAGTTCTTCAGGCAGGATGTTGATGAAGGCTGTTTATCGCCGATGTCACCGTGAATGTTATCCGGTCTAGTTCGCTCCTGTCCTTAGGCCCCACAAAAAGCCTACGAACAGGCAGTTGCAGCTGAATCCCCTGGTGGGCCGGGCGATCTGGAAGTCGGTCATTTGAGGCGTCAATCGTCCACCGGCTGAGTGAGCGGCAACTGGGTCGTGGGACCTGGATGTGTCAACGGCAGTCCCCACCAATGCTTTCCCACATGGACTACGGGGGTTTATCAATTGGTAGCGAATTCGCATGAAGATAGAACCCGAATATATTAGACGTAAGACTGTTTGGACCAGCGTTTCCGCCCGTCCCCCGAAGCGCAGCGCCCTTAAACAAACAAATAAGCATTTAACTAGTGCGAAATTGAAACAAGCTGTCGCTGCATTTATTTTGTGTGGGAAAGTATTTCGTCCGCTGCTTATATGTATGTATGTGCAGGCTTGGCATGTTTTCGCTATGCGTAGAACACTTCTGGGCGGTGTTATTTATTTTCGCAATACGCATACGCCGCGTATGCCAGCGAAAAACATCATGGATTGCATGTCGGTGCGGGGCCGCTGCCGCTGGTTTGTTGTATACTATTTCATCCGCATGCATTTCGTTTTTTAATTTTTCCCCCAGACGTTTTGTTTTACCCGAAATTCGCCATACTATCTCCAGCCCTACCCCGGCGTGCCCATGCCGCGGCCCTTGATGTACGGCTTGGGTAATATCAGCATTTTATTCTGCGCTTTCGTCAGTTTCCGCTGCTCCTCCGCTCGCTGCTGCCGGCGACTGAAGCAGCCGCGGCGGTGGCATCCGCCATCATCATCATTGCTGGCATTTTGTGCGCACTGACCCGCTTTCTGCGCTTTTCCCATTACATTCGGTTTGCCATCCCGTCCTGCAGCCTCCCCTGCTTACTTATTTGCAGTATAACTGTTTCATTGTTGGCTCGCGGGCATGAACTATGTGCCTGTCGTTCGGGGTCCAGCCCCGCATGTGTGTGTGCGATCCCTGCGCCCTGCACCAAATCAGTTTTGCCATGTAGTTTTCATGTTAAACGCGCTCAAAATTAATGGTCACACACACAGCCACATGCACGCACAGACAGCAGTCGTCGGGCTTTTGAAATAGAAATAGAAATGAACGTTATCGTTACAAATGTCCTTTCCGCTGCCTGTCAGCATGACTACGAATCGCGAACTGCACCCTGTCCCCAGTCCGTGCCTCTGTCCCTGTCGGCTCCGTCGCTCGCCATTCGCCGCAGCTCTCGTTGATTTTGATGTTATCCTCCACAACACACCAACCAGGGACCACAATAAAAACTCAGACCAGAAGAAGTCCGGCCTGCATTTTATATTCGCCAGCAGCTAAATCAAATTGTTTTTCCGCTTTACTTTTATTTGGTACTCGTTTCGTATAAATACGCATTGTCTTGAATTTCGCGTAAAGAAAAATGATTCGAACTACAGAGCTCTGTGAGGACGTTAGATTTGGTGTCTTTTGCACGTGTTTTCACTTTTGGCCACGCCCAATACCAATTCATAAAAAACCACAACTATGCTATATAATCGAGAGTTTCGGTAATTAAATAAAAATAAAATAATAGGGACGTACAGTCGTTATTAAGCAATGAACTTGGAATTGTAAGATGTGCTGCAAATGCACGTCTGTCTGAGACATTTTTAAAGTTGTCGTATAAATTCCAATTTTTTTGTTTTATTTTTTCCCAAAATTAGCTTCATTTCAAAATGAAAACGTTTCTCCCTTTGTCTGTCCGTTTCGTTTGTTCTATTAAAAATTGTGTAATGTCCTAATCATTTTTTACGCTTGCATGGTATTATACATTTATGGATATATTGTAACGAATATCCTTTCGATCCTTCAGTAAGTTAGCAACGCGAGAAGCTGCGGGACAATTGGGAACTCGGATTTCCCAATGAGCCTAAGCTGCGCATTGTTGAGAGCTTTTGACAGCCGGGATGCCTGGTCTCTCTGTTGTTGCGCTTCTTCTTGCGATCGTTTTCCGGACAAGACACGCTAATAAAGAAAAATTTCAAATTGTTACATTTTAAAGCTATCTGTGATAGCTGTAACTACTATATACATGGGAAAGGGCTGGATAGGTCAACTATATTGTTAAAAGTAGAGGACAATGCAAAATTGTAAATGTAAAACTGTAAATTTAATATTTATAAGTAACTGTTAAACCCTATTTTGTATAATATGTATTGTTCTTTTGTACAATTCTTGCTAATTTTTCTTGTCATTTGATCATATTGGATAATTGTAAACTGCAAGCGTATACAAACTTCGGCGTGCCGAAGCTAGCTTTCATTTCTGATAATAATATATTTAAGAGCTGGAGTTTAAAAACTTGCACTCTCGATTTCCGTACTAGTTAAGCGGGAAAAGCAATTTTTTAAGGAGTTAAACCTTTAAACGTTTAAAGTTCCAGAAATATTAACCAAACCAAAATCGAAAATAAATCAATTATTTTATATTACAAAGGAAAGTATATATCATAATAACTAAATATTTATACCAGTGTGCCGAATTAGAAATGTATTTAGTTATTTTCAATACTATTCTTGGTCACAAAATGTAATATCCAGTAATTTCTTAAGCTGAAGGTGCCATCTTCACCTTTATATCAACTCGCCAAGAGCTGTGTGAAATCTTTATACCGCCCACTATTATTGTCCTATTTTATTCACGTTTTCAGGAAACGGATATACATACATGTTCTAATATTCCTTATAAATTTCAGTAAATTTATAACGAATAATAGAACATGTAAACCGTTGACTTTAAATGCGGTTGCTATAGCTCTTGAAGTCTTTGAAATCTGACGGAAATACTTACAATACAATAAAGCTATTTTATTTTTTGACAGTAAAGTTGTATGTATATTTTATATTCATATTTTTTTAGGTTGAGAATTTAAAGTACAGATTAAACAGATACAGAAATTAAGCCTGATTTTAAATGTACAGTTGGTTAAACTTAGCTTTACCCATGGTTACCGTGTATGAAAACACTAATCAATAAGAGTATTTCTGAAGTACTGCTGCGGCACTGCCGCATATTGGTTATTGTTTTTGATCAAATTGCGAATTATTGTGCCATAATGTATACCCTAATGTTTTTGCCTGTGCAGGTGTTTGCATTTTGAAAAATGTGTGAGTCAGGAACGTCCCACGAGTCGTTTCCTGGGCAACACTGGCAGGCAGCTTTCCGGCTTCTTCAACATCGGCAAAGGAGGCATAATCATCGTCATCAGCATTAGCAACATCATTGAGAATAAATGCCACGACAACCGGTTACGCATTCAAGTGACTTAATTAAACGTTTTCCTGGCACATATAAATGTCGGGTGAGCATGCATAGACAGGGATCCCTATCTGCCCGTATAAGTTTATTAGTGGGCGTGGGGTGGGAAATTGTCAAGGGCGAGTGAATGGGAAGGTGAGTCGTTAGAGTGAATGATAAGATCTCGACTTGGGGGAGGCTTCTGAAGCAAGTGACACCCCGTCAGCGCGTGTGTGTGCGCACGTTCTTATAAATTGCACACGAACGCAGTTGGGCGGTACTTTAATCTATTCGAAATAGATGCACGGCCCGGCCGTGCCCGAGGTCGTCTGTAGGTCGTTAGCACCTTCCAACTAGACCGCAGAGTCGGCTGGCGGGTCTGCCCATAGGGCCACTGCCCGCTCTCTTCGAGCTCTTGACCAAAGTGCATTATTAACACTTCAGCGCCGAATGATTGGAGCGCCTTTCCCGCCTGAGCTTACTTGTTGTGCCCAAATTGGCGAAATCCAAAATTTGAGCCGCCTTTGTCGTTCCACAGCAGCTAAAGCTCACCTAGCCAGGGAAGTTGGTTCGCGTCGGCGATTCTGTTGCGTAAATCCCAATGAAAGTTTTTCTATGCCAGTGAACTTTTAACGATAAACTATAACAGCGCATAAAACGCAACGCAAAGTTGGAGCACAACTTTTTCGAGCAGAGCTGAAATTTTCTGCTAACGATCAACTTTCGCCAGCACGTCTTTGGCCGGGACTCGAAATTGGCCCGATTTGCTTTTGTTGTTCTGTATTGGTTCCACTTGAGGTGGAGGGACCACGCGGCGTATTATTTTTCAGTCAATCGTGTATCTTATATTGGGGCGCTTTAAGCTGCTGTCCGTTTTGTTTTAATTTTGAGCACTTTCGGGGCTCCTGCCGCCGCGCTGATGCGATTGGGTAAGCGAAAATCGCTGCTTGTACAAAGGCAACGCTAGATTCTGTGCGCTCCTTCCGGCCGTCCGTCCACCCCCCTGGATGCTGTCTGTTTGCTTTGCCGTGCTGCCAAGCTGCAGGGCAGCTGATAAGCTACAGCTGCAACAGAGTCTGCTTAAAATGCAGCCGAAATACGATACATAATTTTAATTTTGCCGCAGCCAAGCGTGCATTTGTTTGATAGTTTGTCCGACAAGTGAAACATTCTCCCTGTGCCTTTAATATCCTTTAAGCTTTCGGTTCCGAGCACCGAGCTCCTAGTTTGTGGCCAACATTTCGGTTCATTATCAGTAGCCGTCCCGTGTGTGCCTCTCACCTTTTGATATAATTAAGACTTCTAGTGCTTCAGCAGAAGCAGCTGATGTTGCGTGTGGGGCCGGGGCCTCAGCGGGTGTGGGACTGTGACAGAGTAGGCAGCAACAGCCATCCGACGGTTTCTTGTCCAAATCCGACATCGCAGCAAAATATGCTAAGCACTTTGAGTGTCGGCCTAGGCTACCGTTCGAAGTGCACCTGACCTTCCCTTTTGTGGCCTCATACTTATACGCTGGGCCATTAGTTGCTGTTGTTTTTGGTAACTAGTGCTGACCGTCATGGCTTATTCATGAGGCGTCTGCGGTTCCAGCCTGATGCCTCTTCCCCCCTTGATCAAGGCCATTTTAAAGCTACTAAGGAAATCAAATTAGCTGCCTTTGCCGTTCCCTATGCAAGAAATGCACAGTGGTCGGACTTTCATTCCTATGTCGGCATTCCGACAACTTAAATTTTGTAAACAAAACTAAAATTACGCATTTCATACTTTTATGAAATCAGATATGACCATTTTTTATTATTTTAAAATTTCTGTTTTAATTTTATCAAAATCGGACTACTATATTATATAGCTGATATTTGTAGGGATAATACAAATTAAGTTGATTTATTTGGATAATTTTCACAAGGTTTTAAATTATGATAGTAAAAT
This sequence comes from Drosophila bocqueti, assembly GCA_018151655.1. Lineage (NCBI taxonomy): Eukaryota > Metazoa > Arthropoda > Insecta > Diptera > Drosophilidae > Drosophila > Drosophila bocqueti. The sequence continues at coordinate 1,041,968 of JAECXF010000305.1, forward strand.
GAAAAAACTACGATCTCGCACTATGGACGCATCGACTAACCTCGTTGAAAATTCTGCAGCGACTGACTTCGACATATTATTTGAGAGACACCATGGGAGAGAGAGACTGTTGGCAATGCTATTTGGATCTGGCTGATGAAATACTTGGCGGTTCTGGTGGAATAAGAAACAGTGCGTACACTCCCAATACATTTAGGCTGCCAAATTATACTGACTTACTCCAATCCCACAATCTGCCATTCTGAATATTCATTGAATGAACTCCATTTTTTAATATATTCGGCTGCAGTCGTTGTTATTTTTGGCCCTTCTTGATTCCTTTTCTTTATTACTTCATAGCGACCGTGGTTTAGTTTTTTTGTAATTTTATACGGACCGAAAAATTTTGGCCAAAGTTGCATTCCTGTTCCATACTGAGTTCTCTTAATGGCTACCAAATCTCCTTCTTCATACTCATTTTCAACCTTTCTTTCTCATTCAAGTTTTTCCTATTCACTTGCTGCACTTTCACTATGTTTTCCTGTGCTTTCTTTCGATTCTCTTCCCTCTCATCGTTCAATTCTTCTAGTTCTAAGTCATCTAGAGTAGGTCCTTTATATCATTCAGCTTAAGTCTCATATTCAATCCTGTCAAAACAGGATTGCAATATTAAGTGAAGGATCCTGAAGTGAATGCGGTTCCTCTGCCTGTAACTATTCCCCAGGGTTCCCAAAAACTGCCACTTGCTTTTCGAGTATTTTTATAACCTCAACAGTTCCTCCTGATTTTGTTGGATAAAGCCAAACAAATTTAGAAAATCCATCCACGACTGCTAATATGTGTACATCTTCTTTCTATCAGTAAGTGGACCAACGTGGTCGATGTGGTAAGCTCCGAGCGGTTCTTGAACCTTGTCGATCGGCGAAAGTAATCTCTTCTTTTTTCCGGGCTTAGAGTCAATAATCAGGCATTCTACACATGCTCTAACAACTCCCACTACTTTAGGCAGAATTCCTGGAATGGTATAGGACTTCTCCAAAATGTCTCTGGTTTTTTTAAATTCCGAAGTGACCCTCTTTGTGTGCTGTAGCAATGATTTCATCTAACATAGAGTCAGGAACAACTAGCAGCTCATTTACTGGATCTTTGCAAAGGAAATTATTATACCCTTGCAGGGTATTATAATTTTAATCAGAAGTTGCAACTGCGTTGCAAACTTTTGACAAAGTATATATATTCTTGATCAGCATCAACAGCCGAGTCGATCTAGCCATGTCCGTCTGTCCGTCCGCCTGTTCGTCCGTTTCTACGCAAACTAGTCACTCAGTTTTGAAGCTATCTGAATGAAACATTGCACATAGTCTTCAATATGTCGGAACGGGCCAGATCGGACAACTATATAGTCATGTATACCCACACATACCTTCACTTATTAGAACAAGATCATTATGTTATGAATACACATGGCGCTAAGCTTTTAGTCGTAGGTTTTAACTCAAAGCTTAGCTTTATTTAGAAGATAAGAAGACCTAGAGCAGTGCGCACATATCAATAATCCTCTTTAGTTAAAACGAAACCATCGTTAAAACGAAACCAACGAAACCCTTTTACTCGACAAAGAAGTCGATGGAGGTGTTTTACTGAGGAATTCAACGTTCATTCTACAGACGACGAAAAAGTCGTTTCCAAAGCATCGATTGACTCGCTTGGGACACAAAGGTCTCGGACAAAGAAGTCTCTGCTCGGGAGGCACCCAATAGTTGTTTTAAGTGGTTGAAGGAAGCGATACCCAACTCAGTCATCACGAGGTTCCTATCGTTCTTCTGATTTAAGCATATCACTCAAAGGCTTTGCTGCCAAGGCATAGTATTTGATAAAGCGTTGCATGTATGACGTTAAACCCAAGTACCTCTGCAAAGCTTGCCTGCTTTGAGGGATTGGAAAGTTAACGACCGCTTTAATTTTCTCGTCAGTTGGGGATATGGTTCCATTCTCAATCGTATAGCCTAAGAAATTGATTATGCTTTTCAAAATCTGTGCTTTCTCCCACTTAACCCATTAATAGCCAAGAGTGTTTAAAACCAAAATTTAATTTATGCATTGACCTATTTTTATAGAAAACGATATAGTGAATCGGGAAAATATGATTTTGTAACAAAAAACCGTTATTCAATATGTTTTTGAGCCTGTACCCGAGCAGGTACAATGGCAGAATGCATCTTACATATAACTTAATTTTTTTTTTGTGTGGTAAATCTTAAAACAATCTTTTTCTACACAAAGCGTGATGTCACAAAGCTCACAAATCCATCTTACTCTATTGTGACATTGACGACAGCGTAATGGGTTTTCAATCCTTTTAGGAAAGTGATTTCCAGGAGTAATTGGAACAGAGGAAACTATTGATCGCTTCGAAGTTGATGGCGCATTTGTGTAATTTCGTAGATAATGGCGCACAATAGTACGATGAAAATTTAGCAAATCCATATTACAGTTGTTAGCTGTTTTATACAACTTCCATGCGTTCACCATAACGGAAGAAATCATTGAAGTGAAAAGTGGCCACCACCACTTCTTACCACGAATTTTAATCCTGTAGTTATTTAGTGCTTGATCGTGGAGGTCAACACCACCCATTCCAGTGTTGTATTCAGCGATAAGTTTTGGTTGTTTGACACCTATTTTGGACTTTGTTGTTGAACACCATCGATTCACGGAATGCATCGGCTCAATACCCTCAAAATTTGAACCAACAGTTACGGCGCTGTTGTCGTTCCATTTCAAAAATAGTATTTTATTGGTCGTGTCATATCTGTGATCATAAAATCCTCTTTTTTCCTTTTTGAATGCGGCGTTTGACTGCAATGGACATTTTTTTGTTCTCGATTCGCGCACAGTTCCAATAGCTCGAAATCCTTTTTGTTTGAGCATTACAAGCAAATCATATGATGTAAAAAAGTTGTCGAATAAAACAATATGATCCGAAGGACGAGAAACGTTGTCTAAAAAATCGAGAACAACCCGGGATCCAAGAGGCAATTGAAGTTTTGTAGCGGCCACGCCTTTAGCTCCACAATACGTATCAAATTGGTATAAATAACCGCAGCTACTTGTCAGCATCCAATTTTTGAAACCAAATCTAACAGGTTTTCCTCTGATAAATTGCTTTGAAGAATGACTTCCAAATTATCGTACCATTGACTCATCAATTGAAAGTTTTTCGTGCATGTACCCATATTGGCAAAATTTTGTTGATAACATTTTTGCCAAAGGCCTAATTTTAGCCATTTTATCGGTAATTACCAAATTACTGTTATCCGCAAGGTGAAGGAATCTTTTTATTTCCTTGAATCTAGTCATATTGTTGGCAACGACTGGAGAGCGAGTACCCTCGTCTGTTTGCAAATACAAATCCTCTCGTGGCATAGAGTGATATCCGGTGTAGAAAAGAATACCCAAAAAAACTTTCAAGTCATTTTCGGAAAATACAATATTGTGGAAATTGGCTTGCGATGCATAGAGGCAAGTTTGCTCAACAATTAAATTTACCACATCCTCATCAAATAAGGTTTCGAAGACTTCAATAGGTAGCTTTCCATTTAAATCTTCAATCATTTCCATCTTCTTTTCCAAGTAAGAGCTGGTGTACGGCATCTCAATATCACATGAACTCTTTCTCCATTTTGGTGTATTGTTTTTTAGAGTATTTATTTTCTGGCGGGGCTCCTGATGTAATACGTCTTCTTCATTATCGCTACACCCAATAATCTATCTCACCAGGAAAATCTTCTGGCATTGATTTTCCTAATATATCTTCTACACCTCCCTCTTCTTCATCAGTATTGCAATCTGGATCTGGCGGTATCAATGCAATGTCAAAAGTTGTAGTATTGGGAGAATATCGATACAGTCTAATGCATTGGCCAAATTTTGAAACCTTCGACCATAAAAGCTCGATGGCTTGATGGTAGTGAACTCCATGTCGATGCGAAGAATTGCCTGAAATTGCTTTCCTTGTTAGCCATTGTACCCAAGCGAGTACACTACATTTTACACTTACCGTATATGTAGTTGGTTTTGCCTTTGCCGCAGAATCTTATGAATCTCAGCCGAGCATAATTTTTTACCGAACTCATCTTTTAGCGCGCGCTCTAACTCGACCCACCCTCTAATTCGGTTTGTGCTTTTGATATAAAGCTTCGCGGCGCCAATCCAAAGTTGTTTTGCATAGATAAATCTTTGTAAATTGTCCCAGCCTACGGTTACTGCAACGTCTTCAAACTCAGACAACCAATGATTGACGTCTTCGTGGCCTGACCAGAAAATGATGAAATGCTGTCTTGCGTAGAGTAAATCTCGAGCCTATGTACTGACTAACTCATTGGTAATTAGATGAACCAGAAACACTTACTGCATCCTCATCCACCTCACCGCCCGCATCTATGCCATAGTGTTCAAACAATCTATCCTGTAAAGCGCTCTTTCGCCAAATGCACAGTGGTCGGTCTTGTATAGAGCGGGCGGCCAAAAATACTTCTAGTGGAGATATCACTATAAAATTATTATATTACAGAAAATCTAGAAAAATACAATATATTGAATATATAGTGTAAAAAGTAGACAAATCGGACGATTATATAATATAGCTGCCATAGGAACGATCGAAATTTTTTGAAGAAAAAAATTATAACTTAACCAGTTTTTAACATATTTTTATATAATTTTAGATATGGCCATTTTGTTTTATTATAGAATTTCGGGCTTAATTTGATCAAGGTCGGACAACTATATCATATAGCTGCCATAGAAATGATCGGCAAATAATGAAGAAAAAATTTTAACTTAGCTAATTTTCCACATATTTTCATAAAATTTGAGATATGGCCTTTTTGTATTATTCTAGAATTTCGGTGTTAATTTTATCAAGATTGGACTACTATATTATATCATCTTGTATGGAGCGGGCGACCAAAAATGCTCAAAAAACTGCGAGACGCCGTTGTTCTTTTTTATTGTTGTGCAGAGACTTGCAAAAACTTGCAGCTGAAATTTACACCAAATAATCTGTAAATATCGTTTATTATTTTGATGTAAGTTTGATTATTAACTTTGATTAACTAAACAACTAAAAGTCTAAGTGAACTTTTTGTTTACATATACACACTTTGCATTAATTCTAAAAAATAAACAAAACATGCTGAGTACATGAATATAATTAAAAATAGTAGTTAATACCTTTCTTTAAAATATTAAAGACTTTCATTGTTCGGTTAATCTTTTAAAACTTTGTTTTTCAATTTTTCGTTTGAATGCCGCCCACACTGTAACGCACTGCAAAACCAATAGCAGTTTGTTGCTCTATGTTTAAGAGTTATTCTTGACGAGGATAGCGGGAGCAAAACAAAAAGAAAGGCAGGGTACAAAAAGTTTGAGGTATTACGAGACAGTGTTGGCACATTTTAAGCTAAAATAAAAAAAAAATTTTTTTAATTTTTGGCCTATGGTATCGACTACAGTGCAATGGTATATCCAAACCCAATTCGTTTAATTTTGCTTTTAACAAAGGCACGGTCAATTCATGAATTTGTCTACCATCCATGTTAGTGTGTAAGTCGTTTACAAATAAATTTAAATGTTAAACAATGAACTCAAAATATTAAACAATGTTAAACAATTTTTAAAAACCAATTTGTTAAATACGCCGCCTCTCGCTCACCCAACCAGTGCACTATGGTCCAGATTTCGTTTTCTTTGGGATAAACTCAAAATTTTAATGTTAATATATGTGGGGTTTTATTTAATATATTAATGTTTTGGTTAAGTTTATTAGAAAATATAGTATTAAGTAATAACATATATTTAATGTTTCAACATCGTCTTCGCGTCGTGGCAAATGTACGTCTTCCTTCGTCTCGTCGAATACAACCGTCTTTAGTGATGCTGAAAACATCGATGTTTTCCTTAACGATGTTTTCCAATGTTTTTCGATGTTTTTGTTGATGTCGATGTTAGGCGATGCATCGATGTTTGACGAAACATCGTTGCCTATATTGCCTGAAGAAGTTTAGATGTCGATTTGGATCTTGTTAAAAAAAAAATTTAAAGCAAATAGCAATGCCAAAGTAAGTATGAATATTAGTTTTTGTTATACATAAATAAGAGAATTATATACGTTTTTTTTTTTTTTTGAACATCGATTTTTCTTGGGCGATGTTTTCCGATGTTTTGTTGATGCCGATGTTAAGCGATGCATCGATGTTCTATTTTCCAACATCGACGACCATCGACATCGATGTTTTTGGTCGAACTTGCATCACTAACCGTCTTCAATCGGCACTCGTCTCAAACTGCTTCCATCGTCTGCGTTCTCGCTGTTTATATTGCGATCGTCGTTGCCTTCTTGTAATCGTCTTATATCGTCGTTGTTTCTTCGAATCGTTGTGGTTCAACTTCTGTTTTCTTCGAATTATTGTGATCGTCGACTTCAACTTGTGTTTTCCTCGTATTTCGTCTGTTCATTCTCGTTGTCCAGGACGTCGTCAATGTATATGAATTCTAAGAAATATCTCTCCCACATATATCGTATTAAAACTGTTATCTTTATACATATATAAAATGCTTTTTCCTCACGGACTGACTGACCGACTGACTGACCGACTGACTGACTGATATATCACAGCCATGGCCAAACCACAGGTCTTAGAGACTTGAAGTTTTTTTTTTTAAAAATCAGAAAAAAATTTCCAGATTCGTATGGGTATTTTAATTTTCTAATTCCACCTGCAAATAAAAAACATAAATTTAAATTGCATTAAATGCAAGCTCGCTAAGCAAGCATTGAAAACGTTCTCAAAATTTTCCAATATTTACTGCTTAAATAATTTGTAAGAACAAAAAGCGAAGTCGATTTTCCCTTAACAACAATCGTAATCTATAAATATGGACTATACCAATAAAAAAAAGGCGCCGAAACCTCTACCTCTTTGGTGGTGTGGAAATAAGGAATTATTAAAATAGTAATATTTATTATCAACCTTTTATTTACTCGGATTCGGATTTTCCTCTGTTAAGTCTCTGTTAACTTTCGAGCGAAACCACCCGGAAACTTTCCGACTGACATTGGGCCGGAGATTCAGATCGAATGAACAGAAATTAACTATTTCTTTCTATAATGGTTTAGGGACATTACTGCATAACTGAATTAGCTAAAGGTACCATACTTGATTTTTAAATAATTCGGTTCGTTTAGTAAGCTTTCACAAATTCCAAATCCGCCTGTTTTATTTTCGAGCGAAAACAAATTTTGGAAGTGCAAATAATTAGAGAAAAAAATAATCAGTGAGTTATTTCGCATATTAAAAATGCAATTTGTACGGCCAGAACGCGTGTACCATTGATTTTATGCAGCGAATCAGTACCCCATTAACTACGCGTCGCACAGTGGCGCATTAGATAGTTTTTAGGTTGCAAAAATCATAACTCTTGAACCAGTTGAGATATTTTAATAATTTTTTTAAATGAAAGGTAGTTTTAGTACTTTTCGATTAAGTGGTCATACTATATGGTGTGATTAATAGTAGATTTTATACTCGAAAATTAATGTTTTTTGAGGCAGTTTCCTTAAATTGTATCCAATTCCGAAAAAGACTTTTCGTTTACTTTCTCTGAAAATGCTAATATGGTGCATATTTAATGTTTTAAAAACAAATAAAGGATATATTTCAAAGAAAAAAATTATTTTTTTTTTTTTTTTTTTGACCAAATTTTTTGACTAATTTTCAATAATTTATGCACTTTTTGTTCAAAATAATCATTCAATTTTACATTATTTAATATTGTTGAAGTATAATTAATCATTATAAATTTATTTCAAATCATTAAGTGTCCTTACAAAGTCAGGAATTGAAAAACAAGCCGCCAATACAGGAAAAAATGTATGCCCGCCATACAATTTCGTACTGCGCAGCGACTGCGCTTGTAGCAGAATTTGTATGAAGCCGCGCGTTTTTTACGCTGAGTTGAAAGCATATTTTGCCTTGGAATTTCTTAGGGGCAGATTGGGGCAGCCGATCTTTTTTGAATATAATAAAGAACATATTCAGGAACAACACCTCATACACCAAGCCCATAAGCCGGCGTAAGTTCTATTTTTTATTTTCCATCAAAGTTGAAAAAATAGGTGAAAATTGGTACTCGGAAAAAAGGTATGCCTTCACGGCCAAAAATGTTATAATTTTATTTCCATACCTTGGTTTTACCAAGATTTGACGACCCTTTCGATAGAGACCATAACCATGCCGGTCGGTTACATACATATTTGACCTAAAATCGACCAGCAGTTTTCAAAAAACTATGTACATGCTTCTTTTGCAACCCAAAAAGGTTCAACTTTGAACACGTGTAACTTTTAAAATACTAAACCGATTTGAATAATTTTTTGGATTCAGCCCGTTTGAACTATTACCTGTCGAATGCAATAACAAATTTTACGATCCGTTGTCATCAAAAGGTTAATTTTTGCAACCTATCTGTATCTTTTGCGCCATTGTGCGTCGTTAGGTTGGAAACTAGAGCGGGCCAAAATTTGATCAGCCCCTAATTCACAAAACTCTGTCAAAACAAACGCAGCGGCCAAGGGGAATTTTAATAAAAAATAATTCAATACACAAGGGAAATTCGCTTATGTTAACGGGAAACTCGAAAATGTTAAAGGAAAATCCGAAAATGTTAAAGGGAAATATGAAAATGTTATCAAATTCACTTCCGAGTGGAAACTGGAACAGACCCGAATATCTTTTGCTCATTTTTGCTCCTTTTCTAATAAATCGATAATACATATTTAGTCCCAGTTCCGGTAAAGCGACCTTTTCGATGAATACATTTTTAATATAGAATTACAGGAAAAACAAGATTAATCATTCTAAAAATTTGTATATAATTTCTCATAAAAAGTTAATAAAGTTAAGTTTTTGTAATTAGTAAAAAAATTAAAAATTTGGTTTAATTCCGAAGTCATTCCAGTAGCTTGTATGGGAGCCAAAGGGGCGTGGTCACAAGGACCCCAAATTTTTTTACAAACTTGTTATAACAACAAAATGTGTAAAGTTTCATATCTGTAGCTTCATTTTTAGAGTTTATGCAAAAAAAAAAAAAACGAAATCTGGGCAATAGTGCAGTGGTTACGACTCTCTTCCGCCGCTCTTCTCGTCTCTTCAATGTCGTCTTATTAAAGTTCTTTTGCGTTGCAAGATTCGTCTTCGCCGTAACCTCACTCCGTATAGCGTCACGGATCACGTCGTCGATTGCTCTTACGTCGGGATCAGCCGTCGCTGCTGCTGCTCTTCGTTATGTCGTCGATTTGTTCAAAAATGTGTACTGATATACTCGTCGCTGTGCAAAATTTGTTGTTGCAATATTGCCAGCTCAAAGTCTTGCCCCTTTTTGGTTACGTTGAATGCTCTTTCGGTCGTGCTAACGTTGCCTGCTTTTTGTCGCTGCTGCTGTTCTTATTTCGTCGTCGATTTTTTCCTCTTTCTGGTTACGTTTATTGTTCATTCGGTCGTCCTAACGTTGCCTGCTTTTCGTCGCTGCTGCTGTTTTTATTTCGTCGTTGTCCCCATCGAAATGCACTTACATATTTTGTTATAGTACACGCTCGATCCTGCGCACGTAGTCGATGCCTCTATTGTTTATGTGTCGTCTGATCTCCTCTACTCGTTTACTGTTTCCTCCTTTGTTTGGTTTGGCTGCTCTCTTTTACGTCCATTGCTCCTCTCTCGTTGTCGTTGCTGTGAAATTCGTCGTCTCTTTCGCCAACTCTATCCGCTCTTCAATACGGTAGAGCTGGGGAAAAATCGATTTTCAGTGATCGATTTTGCATAAATTTGAAGAAAAAATCGATTTAAACCGATTAAAATCAATAATTTCTAAATTAAAAAATGTTTTTTTCTTTTGACTGAAATTGAAAATAAATACATATAAAATATACGACATAAGATTCTATAATTTTTTTTTTTTTTGTGTGTCCTTCACCGTTCAAAATGACAATAGTAACAAAGTAACCTGTGAGGTAAGACAATGAGATTCTTTACAAATTTAAAGCCATTGATTTTTGTTGGTAAAAAGGGAGCATGTCAACGTTTCCTGGTTTTAATATTTTTATTACACAAAAAAAAAACGTACTTTCCAGTACTCTAACGGACACTGTGATTTTGGGGCGTGCGGCTTTTCTAAGTATTGCCTCACTTATATAATGAAATCGACCGTCGTTGAGTAGTTTTTGTTTTAATAAATTTTCTTCCATGAAAGAAAAATAAGCAGATTGCTCACTATTTGGTGTTGGCGGATTTTCCATAGTGGGTCTGGAAAAATTGGCGACCAGATCACTCTGTAATAATGTAGCTGATGTGTCAGCTACATTACTGCTGCGAAATCCTTATTTTTTAAATCGCGGATCTATAAGCGTTGCGATTCTTGTTGGTGTCCTGCCCTCATATGGAGATAATCGACTGTTTAACCTCTCCAATATGAATTTGCATGTATCCTGACCCTCCAACGTTTTCAGCTTTTTCTCCAACGAAGTCAATTCCAATATTAAATTTCCTGTTATGGGAATTACCAGTGAAAGCGTTACATTAAGCATGAGCATGCATGCGTTGCATCATTGCATACGAGCTATTCCATCTGGTCGGAACTTCCTGGACCAAGCTGTAGCTTTTATCCGATTGCTGTGCATTCTTCAGCTTAGAGTTTGCCCCTGTACTGCTTTTAAAATAGGTTACTATTTTTTTGCATTTAGTAATAATGCCGTTAATGTTAGGCAATGCGAGAGCGTCTTGAACATCCAGATTCAGGGTGTGTGCACAACAGGGTATGTTGAACATACTATGTTCCTCTTCTTTAGGAAATTGCACGCTTTTAACATGGCTGCAGCGTTATCAGTAACGATGGCTGACGTTTTTTCAAAACTCCCCAGTCATTCAAAATGGTTTCAAAATCGTTTGAACGCGAAGTCCATCCATCGGTTGTTATTGCGCAATATTCAACCGTCTGTGGCATATTCTTCAATTTCATTTGCATGCCATCATACATATTTTTAAGCAGTGTGACTTGGCAAGTTCTATTTGGGATCCAAGCAATGAATAACTGGATACTCAACGAGCGCTTCATCAAGTTTTTCTTTTCGCTACGAAGTCTTTTCATATTTTTGACAAGAAACAAGAAACTGGGTCATTGGAACATCGCACTTTGAAATATCTTTTCCCAACAAGGAATGTGATCTTTTTAAATGATGTGCCATGTTTGAGGTATTGCCACACATTTTGTACACATTTCCGCATTTTATGCATTGTGCGTGTCTTCCATTCAATTTTTTTAAATATTTCCATACCTGGGACTTTTTGGTTTTATATTTTCCTCCAGCTCATCATTCTCCGTTTTATTTTCTTGTAAAATTTGTAAATCTGCAATATACATAAATTAAACAAAAAAGAAAACAACTATTGGAGTGCACAATGTATTTGTTTTTTCACCACGCGGCTCAAAACCTCACACATACATTAACATCTTTCGGCGAATCTCAACCCTTCAGTACCAAAATTCCACGTCCCCGGGTTTTCCACGCGGCATGCTCGAAAAACAAAAACAAATTACATGGGCTCCGTTTAGCGAAGTTCGAAACGAAGTAGGCGCAACAAAAATCGACCTGCGTTCGGCTATTGCCGATCTCTCACGAAGTTCGGACTGTATATTTGTTTTTGTTTTCGAACTGACTCGGACCAGCGCAAGAACGATAGAATACAAGATTGCGCAATGCGCAGGTCCATTATTCGTGCATAGCGTTTGTGACGTCACAAAGTACTGGATATTGCCTTATAAGGCAATAGACACAACAACAATTTCATTGGTACCAGTACTTTGTGACGTAGATGCGCAGAACGAAAAATTTTTCGCTTCGTCTTTGCCCAATCTTGTATTCTATCGTTCTTGGGACCAGCGGTTTTCGACAGTTCGGATATTAGAGAGAGAGGAAAATGATCGAAAGGGATATAAGAAAATCTCTGTCGAAAACTAATTGTGTTGGGTAGACGTCAAAATACCCTTTTTAAAATAAGTTGTAATACTTATAAATATTTAATATTGTATTTGATGACTTTTTATTTATTTAGTCGAATTGACAAGTATTAAAATTTTATTTTGGCAATGCCAAAAAGTTCATATGTTATCTTCTGCCTTATGGGGTTCAAATTAAAAGGCATTGCTTTAGTCGTGCATACCCTGACACGAGCCAGGATTTTCGGTCTTCGGTTTTTTCTCTCGCTTCTCCTTATTCTCTTTGCATTTAGAGTTGACTGTTGCTGCATTTAGAAGTGTTTTGCGTATTAGTTAAAGTTGCGTAATAGTGAAATATTATAATGAGGTAAGTAAACTTATTTGTGTTTCATTAATAAATTAATTTGCAGATTTGATCTTGAACCTGGTCACGGCTATATGAACGGTACGTACATATGTATATTTCTGCAAAATATTGCAGTGTTCAATTTGATTTTAACATTTATATAGTTTATTTACAGATATCATTAGTCTGGTAAAGGGACACCCGCCGGCAGAGAAGACCCGTCACACGCATTTAGGAATAAAGAAGTTAAGCTAACCAAAAATGTGTAACTATAACATACATATATAACATTTTATAAATAAATGCTAAATACAAAAATAAAATACTCCGGATTTTTACTAGGAGGAATGATGTTTTTGTTTTCTAGCGCTGTTAGTGGCTTCCGCCATACTTTAGTTGGACCATCGTTGTAGTACAACATAATTGTGGTTTCGTCGCAGAATATTACATCATCCCAATATTCTTGGGGTTGATCAATCATGGCATCAGCAAATTTAAAACGTTTCTCCACGTTTACTTCGGACAGCAGAGGTTTCTTGCGCGCAATCCTCGAAGAATACTTATGCCGGAAAATAGCTTGACGTACTGTTTCATGGGAAACAACTATGCCACACTCATCCTGAAGCTCCTTGGCAAAAGTTCTCGTCGATATTTGTGGATTTTGATGAACCTTTCTTATCATTATCTTATCGGTCTGCTCGTTCTCCAATCTTCAATTTTCGACCGCCTCCGTTTGTTGTTTGAAGGCTTTCTTCCTTTTCTGCTCGATTTAAAACATTATAAACGGTTTTTCTCGATACAGCAAACATTTCAGCAAGTTCCGAAGGAGATTTCCCAATGCACGATTATAAAAAATCAACTGGGTCACCTCAAAGGTCAATCTTTGGCCAGGCATTTTAAAAATCTTCCGATGCTCTGATTGATGCTTACTTTGGCCTATTTCACAACTTTATGAAGAGAATACAAAAATGACGCTACACACAATGCATTCATAGCGGTAAATTACCGTTTTTTCTCCGAAAAGAACCATACAGATAGAGGAAGCTAACAAAAAGCTAACTGTGTAAAGAATTTCTTGACAGTGTTAAAATTGTGTAATCTCACAATTTCTCTTCTTCTTCATTTTCTATTGATTGTTTTGCTTTTGTTTTTGGACTAAATAACTAGGCATACTCCAATTAATAATATTGCATTAAAAAAGTCATAAATATAAACGAAAGGGGCATATTTCTTCAATCAAAGTAAAAAAATAAAGATAATTTTCAGTGTGTAAATTGAATCCTTGACATACTTTATATATAAAATGCTTTGTCCTCACTGACTCACTGACTGACTGACTGATATATCATAGCCATGGCCAAACCACATGTCTTAGAGACTTGATGCTTTTTTTTTTAAATTCAGAAAAAAAAATCCAGATTCGTATGGGTATTTTAATTTTCTAATTCCACCTGCAACCTATTTAAAAAAAAAAAAACATAAATTTAAATTGCATTAAATGCAAGCTAGCTAAGCAAGCATTGAAAACGTTCTCAAAATTTTACAATATTTACTGCTTAAATAATTTGTAAGAACAAAAAGCGAAGTCGATTTTCCCTTCCTAGAAGAAAGAATCAACTGAAAGATGCACAAGCCAAATACAGGTTAATGCACCCAGAAAGATACCGAACTGCAGCAGCTAAATATCAGGCCAGCTGATCTGCATCCGATCAAAAGCGAGGATGCAATGGCGGGCCCTCTAGTAAATATACATATAAAAATGTAAGACGTAAAACTTACCTATTGCGCGCCGTTTTTTAGTGTAGTGGTGACATAATTGGCGGTGCTGACAAATTTTCAATTTAAATCGATTCTCCAAAAATTAAATCGATGAATCGCTAAAATCAAAAAAGATCGATTCGAGAATCGATTTTTTCCCCAGCACTACAATACGGATTTTCACCACGGAAAATTCTTGTTTCGACACGTCTTCAAAATGCACGTCGAAAGACTTCTACTAATCTCACCGTTGCTCTTGCGTCGTCGTTGCAACTGCCACTTGAATTTCCCTTTCTGTCGCACCCTGGTTTCTGTCGCACCAGTTCCTCTTTTTTTCGTTCTCTCTAATTCTCACACACACAGCAATGATGTTTACGTCTGTGTAGTGCGCATTTGTGCGTTCGTGAATTCGCTGTCTACCAATACATACAGGAAAAGACTTTTTCAATTAGAAAATGCTTCTTCAGGTACACTTTCCAATGGTTTTCCTCCTCCGATTCTTCAAAAGTTTGCTGACTGTGTCTTCTATGACTTTCCCGCCGTTGTATCTCGATTTTCATTTACAGTTAGTGTTAACGCACTTTTATTAATTTTTTTCCGTGAACATCCCGGTTGAGCCCCCAATAATTTTTAGGGATAATAAAGGGTGTTTTTTTTCAGAAGTATAGAACTTTAAGTTGGCATATTGTTCAAGATGGCGACCGATGTAACAGCTGGCAAGTGATTTATTTTCAGTTTGGTTTGGCAATTCATCATGAATAGACTCACGCCTGAACAACGCTTGCAAATACTGCAATTTTATTTTGAAAATAATGGTTCTGTGCGGAATACGTATCGCGCACTACATCCATTTTATCGTCGACAAAGTCGTCCATCAGAGCAGTTAATTCGATTAACTATGGAACGTTTTCGCACCACGTTTACTCTTATTGATAACTCGCATCCCCAGAGACGCCGTGTTATTGCCGATATACGGCCACAAATGTTGGAAAAAGTCATCGAAAATTGGACGTCCAGATTGGACTACAGCCAAGCCAGCCGTGGCGGTCATATGCCAGAAATCATATTTAAAATGTAATGCGACAAGATTATCTTTCGAATACAACAAAATTCTTGTCAATCGAATAATACATCGTTGTTTTATTGCAATTTAAAGTTCTATACGTCTAAAAAAAAACACCCTTTACAAACTAAGCACCATACATACATACATAGTTCCAATCCAAAAACACGGAAAAAACAAATCACACATCGAATCTTATCGACCCATATCACTCAACCCATGTATCCCTAAATCCCTTGTCAAATATCTCCCTTCCGCTCTTTTGCTCTTTATTCAATGCTCTATAAAAAGTGTTACAGTGATCGGATTTAGTTCAAATATGCGCCGTTTTGTTCGATAATCTGTTTCCATCTAGACGGCAACTTCATAATACCTCCCCTCGTAGAAGCCCCCTCCTTATTTGCGAAGAACTCGGACAGCCACTTTTCACAAGCCTCTTTGAGTTCAACTTTACACCACCAAAGGCATTCGCCATGGACAGGAACAGGTGGTAATCACTTGGCGCTATGTCCGGGCTATATGGTGGATGCGATAAAACCTCCCATCCGAGCTCCCGTAGCTTCTGACGAGTCATTAACGAAGTGTGTGGTCTGGCGTTGTCCTGGTGGAACACTACACCCTTCCTGTGACTAACTCCCATCTCCTGGGCGATGTCACGAGATGCCACATGCCGGTCTAACTCGATGTATTCCATGATTTGATCGGTATTTGTCGTCACAGGTCTTCCGCCGGCTGGCTTATCCATGGTGTCGTTTTCACCGGCTCTGAATCGTCGAAACCATTCCTCCGCGGCTCGAAGTTATAGAGTACCATCCCCCAAAACACCATTAATCTCACGGAACGTTTCTCTAGCGGACTTGCCTTCAACGAAGGAAAACTTTAAAATAGCGCGAATTTCGGCGTTAGTGAACTCCATGTTTACACGTCTATTACTGTTGAACGCAATATCCAAACTAATCATGCATAGCGTCGTTTTGTAGGTTATGTCAAGACCTTTCAAACAAACTACTTAATAGTCATCAAATGGCCTTTAGAAAAGGGAAATCTGCTTCAGACTGTCTACTATATGTATAGAGTGTTTTTTTTAGGAGGTTTACGTTTTAAACTGAAAAAGAAAATGCGCAGGTTGCGGTAGAAAGCAAATTTTTTTATTTGAAAAATAATTCGATGGCATTAGTGATGGAATATAACTTTGGGCAAATGGCCACCACGTGAGTTTTTCAGAAGCTGCATTCTGGAAGTCAAATTTTCGACCACTTTTTCAAGCCTGGGGCCGTATGTCGGCAATAGCTCGTTCAATGTTGGCTTTTTAGGGCCGGAATTGTGGTGGGCTTGTTTGCATAGACCAACGACTTCAAATACTCCCACAAAACAATAATCCAATGGGGTGTAATATCGCACGATCTTGGAGGCCATAGCACATGAGCATTATTAAACGGGCAAGCAAACCCTATGCGCTTTTTCACAAACGACCTCTGATTTTCAAATAAAATTCAATGTTGCGAACGGAAATGTTGCGAACAAACTAAATGATTTTATATAGGTATATATTCTATGGCACCTTTATGATATATTGGTCCGATTTTGATCAAAATAAAACCGATATTCTAGAATATTACAAAATGACCATGTCTGAAATTTCATGAAAATATCTTGAAAATTGCCAAGGATTATCATTTTTTCCTAAAAAATTTTCCGATCGTTCCTATGGCAGCTATATGATATAGTCGTCCGATCTGGCCTGTTCCGACATATACATATAGTAGTCGGAGCATATAGAAGACTATCTGCAAAGTTTGATTCAGATAGCTTTAAAACTGAGGACTAGTTTGCGTAGGGACGGACAGACAGACAGACGGACATGGCTGAATCGACTCGGCTGTGAAAGTAGGGGCACAGTGGGCCAAAGACCAAAGCCATTGGCGAAAGGATTATTTGTGTGTCCAACAGGTGCGAAAACCAACGGAAACGGAGGAGGAATGAAATTTCAAGTTCAAGGCCAAGCGCGGAACATTGGGATCGTATCTGAGTTGTTTTTACCTTTGTCTCTTTAAACCCTTTGCATTTATGATTGTGCCACCATAGCACAACACAACGAGGTCTTACACTTTGCGTTCAGCACAATATTGACAACAAAACCATTGTTGGATAAATTTAATTATTCTGTTGAAAATGGGCTAATACTTTAAAAAGTTTTTAATGAATGGAACATTCTAAATAAAATCGTAAGTAATAACGACTGACAATGCAAGTTCAATGCTAAAGATGTGCGAATTGCTACAGAAAAAGAATCTTCCGTGTTTCGCTCACTATAAATTTAGTTGTGCCGCCTGTTTGGCGCTGGATGTCTTTCCGAGATAATGATCAGGTGCAAGCGAATCGTTACGTTTTTAAATCAAACAGTATTACATATAGTAGTTAAGGTTGGCACAAACGACTGAAATTAAATACAGCCTCATAAGAGAAGTACCTACTAGAGTGGAACAGTGCCTACCATATGATGAGTGAATAGTAATGATTAACGAAGATTGCATTAAAAATGCTGTAGCACTTCTAAAGCGCCAGCTCATTAAATGTCTTCATATTTCATTAAAGTTTTATTGCTGCAATATTACAAATAAAAACCATCGGAAATATCGAATGTTTCCAACCATCCGATAGTTTCCCAGCTCTACATAGCAGCAAATTACTTTGGTTACTTATATTTTGTTGTTGCGTTAAAAATCGCTTATAAATGCCTTCGTCTCGTTTGCAACCCGCGCGTTTAGATGAGATCTAATTTATTGAATTTACTTTGGATTATGTTAACACAAGAATTTTAGTAATTATTTAAGGCGTACTTTTATTTCGCATGCGGTTTCTATCTTTTGTATGCGTGAAATTTAGACATATGTTTGGGGTACAGTGGTGGCCCGTGTTCTAATTTCTTCAGGACTGATAGCTCAGGAATTTCATTTAGTATGCTAAGAATACATTTTATAATGTGGTAGAAAACCATTTGTTTGCTATCATTCAGAAACCTCCGTCGTGATGTGAGTTAGCAAAACCAAAAGTGGCTGTGGAGTATTAAAGATGGAGAAGGACATTGAGTTGGCAGCAGCTCTATGCATTTATTGTAATCGATTGCGTTAATCGAGTTCACTCTTGGTAAAATACATATGAAGTACGCGTAAGAAAAGTGAGAAAGTGTAAAAATGCCAAGGAGAATTACAAACAAAAGTTTCGTGATGCGTGGTTGCAAAACCCGGAGTTCTAAAGGGTGGATGCAAAGATCAACCATTTTTGTAATACCAAAGAAAACATGCCAAGTTCTAGGCACCCATAAAGAAAATAAATCTTAAATATGTTAAGTGCCTACAAAAAACTGCCAGAGCAATTCTGGCTCTTTGCCTCTTCGTCGCTCAACATACTTCAACTGCCTCAGTGGATCACTTGAGCGATTTGTGTTCCATGAAGTTTGAAGATAGTGCTACAGCCACACAAATAAAGTGCATCAGTATAAATGTACAAATATAAATAAATAATGTGTTGGCTTTTTTTGTTTTTTGAGGATCTGCGAGGACATCGGTGTTGCGAAATTTAGTTTGTTGCTAGATGAATCTACTGATGACTGCCACAACAAAAGTTGCTTGATAAGTTTATTAAATTTCGTCATTAAATGAATTTAAAAATTTTTGTTGATACATTTTGTTTTTGCAAACAGGTGTTGCTATAAACTATTTTTCTGAGAATGTACTACAATGGTGTCAACGTTTTTAAATCTGTCTATTCCTTACATAGAAGGAGATGCTAAGCAAATTATTCAAACAGTAAAAACAAGAGCTCACTCGCTGGAAGCTGAACATTAAAAACTTAGTAGGTATTGGAACGGACAACGCAAGCGTAATGGTAGGGTTAATAACAGTGTTTACACTGGACTTCCGAAGAATCCCTTCTCATATCTTAATGAAATGTGTGTGTCATTCAATACAATTGGCTGTAAACCAAGCTTGTAAAGAAACCCTCCCAACAAAGCTAGAATATTTAGTGCATGGCACTTATACATGATTCTCTAAGAGCTCCATGCGCCAAATGCAATATAAACGTATTTATTATGTTATAAATGATGGCAAGGTAATGTATTTTTTGACACTGAATTTGTAGTTTGCCAAAAATGTAACCCTAAAGTCCAGTGTCTATTAATAAGAACAGTGTGTGTGCTGTTTATTGTACTTTTTGTGTGTCGTCTTTTTCAATGTTTTTAACCCATATTTATTTCTACAAAATAGGATCCATTGAAAATCACCAAAGTCACTGAAAAGACACAAGATGGTTAGCGATTGAAGTTGCTGGTCAGCAACATTGTTGAGCAATGGGATAGGCTTTAGTCTTCACTTCGAACTGTAAGCGGAGGAAAAAGTGCATAAAAGCTGAAATTTCCCACTCATTGTTCAGGATAAGACAAAATTATTTATATTTAATATTTTTCAATAATCCTTGCCGACCTACAAAAATTTAAACAAAGGCTTTCCAAAACTTAACATCCCTAAATCAAACCAAGCTCTTGTCAGATTTGATGTTGACTATAAATTCTTTGAAACTTAAAGTTGTCCACCGGATTGCGAATTGGACATTTTCAAGACTGATGATATTGACATATTTATAAAGGGACTTATATCTTGGATGTGATTTGAAAAACCTTCAAAAGTGCTAAACACAAATGGAGGAGTTGATTCCCCCCAAAGGTAACAGCACATTGTTCAACTTATAAAGCAATTAAAGCAAAGGTAATTTGAATTGATTTTTAAATTATAAAACTGAATTTTTTTTTATTAATTTTAGGCTTCCAGATAATGTGGAGATTTTTGAAAATATAAGCTTATTTTCTGCCAAAAATATATTGAGTGCCAAAAAAGAATCCATCGTTCCAATTTTTAAAACATTTCAATATTCCAAATATTTCAACAATTGAAAAAGAGTATTGTGAAATACATTTAGTAAAATGGGAACAGATTGAGGACAATATACAATTTTGGCGAGAAGTTAAATTATATAGGGACTCTGGAGTAAACGAAAGATTCAAGAATCTAGCCAATTTTGCGTTTCAATTGCTTTCACTTCCTTGGTCGAACGCGGAAGTTGAAAGAGTTTTCAGTCAAATGAACTTGGTAAAAACTAAATTAAGAAACCGGCTTAGCATTGAAAGCTTGGGAGATGCTATTTTAAGGATAAGTTAAATGTTAAATATTTTTTAATTAATATATAACTGAACAGAAAATATTTTTTTGTGTTTTGTTTTCAGATTCAGTTTACGAAGAGTCAATAAATGCTGCTATAAGTATTCTTTACCAGACAAGTTTTTAAAAATGGTAGGAACTCTAAAGTCATACTTACAACTCTGGAAAATGAAATGGTTGATATCGACCAATTTGACTTTGATTAGTTCGATAAGAAAGTTATACAAGACCAACTGAATCCTCAATTTTAGTTTTACGAAATTTCAATATGTATTAATAAACGTTATATTTCTTTTGTACTCAAATGTGTTTTTTTACGAAAAGCACATAAAATTGTGTCCTTTTTTTTCGGCTTTTAACAGAATTTTAGCTTTTTTTCGCTTTTATTTTTGTCCCATCTGGCGGCTTCTTCCTGAAAAATGTTGGCAACACTGCAAGGCAGGGCGGGCAGTTACGAACCTCAAAGCCATCAGAGGATCGTATGGAGATTTGGGAAAGTTTAAGTGCTGTCAGATTTTCTGTATTATGTCAAACCCTTTCCGGTCCTTAACTAATTCTTGTCGCTGCACGCGAAACTATATGAATATTTCCCAAAGGATCAGGCTGAGGTATATGGCGAAAGACCGCCACCCCAAATAGCCGACAAAGGAGCAGCTGGACCATTGCGCGTGAATACCTCCCAGCACCACCCGAGCCGAGTAATAATTCGTTACATTAGTCACATACAGGCATCCAGCAACATGAGGCTTTGATGTTTTATAATAAGCAAAATAGTTCGTTAATCAATATTTGAACTCAGCAGAAGAACAATTAATAATCGTTGTTTATATTTTTTATGAACACAACTGTTCGATCATTTTGTTGAGTGAATCGCGTGGATAACGAAATGGAATACTGTGATGTTATTAGCCCGCATCAGCCCAAAGTTGGCGATCACTTTAGACGGTAGTCCACATTTGGCATCAATCGGGTTACCATGGCTTTCCAATAATACAATTTATTTTA